>OY987226.1:11912266-12512266 GCA_963920705.1 Odiellus spinosus | reverse complement strand
TTTGATTTTAGAGTGTCTAGGGAGCTGATCTTTCCTCGCGCTTAGTGATCTTGGTTTCCCTCGTGACGCGATTACATAAATTTCCCGCCAAAATTATTTGGCGCGCTTTTAAAACCTGGTTGAATCTCTCACGTGGAATTGGGAATCTTCCGCGCGTGCAAAGTTATTCCTTCCCCATAACTTAAATAAATTTATAATATGGAATAAGAGAGCTTTGAGTTCCCTAGACGAATGGCAAATTTCGACTGAATCTTAATATCGCGAAAGATTCCCCCCCCCCCCCCCAATTTTGCACGCTCGGATTCTCGCCATCGTGGATGACGTCACGCAAGACGGTATACGTAATTAGCTAAGGCTCTGCTCAATGTCCGAAAACAGTCTCTTGGCGGACGATACGATACGGGGGGATACAATTTATATTACATAATCAAGTTGACCCCCCCCCCCCCTGTTAAACCCCCGCGACTCTTTTGCTTCAAATATAATTATCGGGAGGGGTTGGGAGGGATGTTGTTGTTCAACGCTGGAAGGAGATAACCTAGGCCGTTTTAAAATTAATAACGAAACGAGTGTATCCTAATTCCCTCAGCCATATGGGGGGTTAAAAGGGGTTTAGAGGGACAGACGAGGGGGTCAGAAGCCCCCCCTCTCTCTTACAACTTTCCACTATCCTTTTATCGGGTCTCCTCTTTAATTTGTTAAAATTTTCGTTGAAATTTGGCGGGGTAGGGTTATGGAGGGAAACGTAGGGTTTAAAACATATTACCCCAACCCCCTTTCTCCCCCGAAATCCGTGGCGCGGTATGGGGAATAGTAATACCGACTCGATATATATACCGAGGGACGGACGGACTACGGGATTTATATTTGCCGCTCAACAGCTTTTAACGAGCGATTGCCTTAATTTAAAATAAGTTAAGGATGTTTTCCACTTACCAAAAGGGGACCGAGTTCCAGGAGTTTGCCAATTTTCCTTAGAGAACGATATAATGCGGTGACGATGTCCTCTTACAAGCCTTAACGCGCTCGGGCTGAAGCCGCGAAATCTGCGAGGGGAAATAAAATTTTATTTATTATTAAAAGGAGTCGATTCGACTACTTTATACCGTTACGCGAAACCGAGCACCGTCGCCCCGAAACCACGAATAAATTTAGATTAGAAAAGCGATACATTCGAAATTACTGGTTATAGTGGTTACGTATTAGATTATTTTTAATTTGTCTAATACGTTATACGAGTAATAATGTCAGTTTATCACATACGAGACTGCTTGTATCCCTTGACCGTGAGATATTTTATTGGTGCCGAAACCCGGGACGAAAACATTTTTAACCTTTTTAAAAAGTCTCAAGTTTTTCGCTTTCTAAAAATTTAGTAAATATAAGGACGTATCATTCATTTTTCGGTGTTCATTTTAAAGTTTGTATACCTTGTTGCTTCGATAAAAGTCCCGTCACTCGGGTTGGGATACGATGCAGAGCTGAAAAACGTAGAACTATTAACAATGGACGCCTATAGATGAATAACAATACTTATAAGCGTCCTATAACGATAAATTGTGTCAAAAATAGTAACTAACAAAACTACATGCGTTCTTTATCCATAGCAGCAACGCACAAGGTTTCGTTAGTTACTACTTTTGCCACTGTTAAGCCGTAAGAGGGCGCTTATTAACCCCAGGTTTTGTTATTCGTCTTTATCTAGTAGATAGGGGTCCATTGTTAATAGTCCTAGTTGGAACTATCCCAGCTACTTAAGCGCGTAAATATTCACCAAATGGTTAATATTTACGTTATCCACCCAGTTTGGAGCTGTTGTAGCTGGTGTTAAATTCGCTGTTTTGGCGCTGAAGGAGGGATTTTGTCTAAGCTCCTTCTCGTATCCCTAGTTCCCAGCCCGAGTGAACGAATCTTGGCTTGAACTTTACTTCTTACTATAGAACCCTACATTTTGAAGTATCCGCTTCCTAGATGGGCTATCCTTCCCCCATCAGAATCTAACAAGCACACCCGTAGCGTGTTAAATCGGTATCACGTAAAATCATCTTTCCATCATAAAAAAATAATATTGGTATCATTTTTCGAAACGAGACGAAACGGCGTATGACTTTTTAATAAGATTAGGTGATGAATTTTTATCCCGCATTCAAGAAAAGGAATAAGGGGTCCACGCGAAGTCTACCTTCTTTTGATACCCTTATATAAAATATACGAAAGGAATGGTTCATTTTATACACCACGAACGAGCCAACGCGCATGTGATACGACCCACGAACGTGTCTCGTTACTATAGTAACCGTATACGGTTCTTTTCCATTAGGCACATGGCATCCCTTATATTTTTTACTTAGGTATTAACGCCGTCGAAGGCGCTGAACTGCCGTTCCTCTATTCTTCGACTAGCTTTTTATTCCGTAGACATTGGGCTCGTGAGAAATAGGCCCGCGCGATATGCAAATTACCCTTACACGGGAGTTGGCGCGCGGAACGGTTATCAAAAGGCCCCCAGTTCCAGATTATCTACAATGGTTGACCCTCAATGGAAAACTGGGGCTTTACCCCCGAGTTTTACATAGTTATTTTACCCATACAAAAGTTTAGTGGTGCCGAAACCCGGGACTAACATTTTCTAAGCGGGATACGAAACGCGTAGTCCCTGCCTAAGGTTCAAGTATAGTTTAAAATTGAAAAATAAGAATGGTGGAGGATATTGGCCGCTTTTTACCCAAAGGGGGCCCGTACAACTATGGACCCCTAGTAGAAGGGACTTCTCAACAATGAAAATTTCTCTAGCAATATTCCAACGCGATTCTGAGGGGTGAGAGAACATCCCCCGCTTGTAAAACGTCAACTTATATCAAAGTAAAGTTGGAATAAGTTAGTTTCGATACGCCTAGACGTTATACATCAAAAACCACTTCAACCTGACAGCGCTGAGCATTTTTCTTGATACTATTCCACTCGTATTGGTTTCGTATTCAAAATACCATACTATCAAACCTTGAACTAAGGTAATAGGTACCCTTATGGCGTAGAATATATAATACGGTATCAACTTTTAGTGGAACCCCGAAAAGTTTCAAATTAAACTCTTTAGAAAGCGATCTAAGCAAACTTGCCTTCGATAGAATTACAATCTTAGTTCGTCATCCGATATACATCATTCGCGTCAGTTTGATACCTCCGAACGACAAGTTTACTTCAAACCTTCGCCCTAAACCCTTTAAGGAGGCTATCGATAGTACAGACACCACGTTTTGTGTCAAATATCGAACCCCACACAGGGGTAACACCCCCTAGTAGGGAAACTAGTGACAATAGATCGAAGAGGCCAGGGGGGAAGCCAAGAACCATTGTATGAAATAGTCTCATAAATGTATCCCAACTTTTTATAATATCTAGTTCATCCCAGTTCTAAAATGCGTCAGGAATAAGGTACAAATTCCTAATAAATCTTTATTGTAAAATGACGTACATTCTCTTTGGTACGAATTACGTTTCACCCGCTTTGCTAAAGCTATACTAAAGAGGAGAACAGTGGAACGTCACCTGGTGCTCGACTATACCAAATGACACCCTTAAATAGTGCCCAATTTCCCGCCAAAATAACGGGTTTTTAAATAAGTATTTTGACTCATACGTAGAATGTAAATGCTTCGGAAAAAGGACCCTTACACGGATGCTAAGTCCCATTAGTTTCCTATTTATTAAAAAGGCACTAGTTTTTTTTTTCTATCACGGGCATAAGTTTTCGAGGGGGACCAAAAATCTCTCTCTCAAAGATGGATGGTGGAATATTTTTTAGGGGTCCCTTAGTTCCAAATGCCTGGCCCCTTTTTTATTTAAACACTCGGGTTGGTAAACATTAATCTGAAAGTAATGGGGAAACATGACAACACTGAATAATAAGAAACGATTTATAATATTATACTAGTATAGTTACTAGTTATATCCGCGCTTGCGCCGTGCCCTTTACTTATCTGGTTGAATGTGGTGTTAAGCCAAGCTATATGACGCTTACATCTCGCGCCCTTCTTTATATTCGGTGGGTGTATCTAACATCACGCGCGCGCGCAGAATGAATTATACTCTGGCGTATAGTTCAACGAGTGGGGTGTTTAGATTGTTGATAGGCCATGGTTTTAGTGATATATCTTTACTTCTAGTGTAAGCTTCTTTCAATTTAGAATCATTCGGGTTTTGATTTATCAACTAGTTTTTAAATTAGGGGTGATTAGTGTCAAATTTTGAAAGCACGCCTAAAGAATTCAAAATCAATTTAAGCGAAATAAATGCCAATGTACTGTACACTGTGATTTTAAATCAGTTATGTTATACCTTAAAATATCTTTCTAACATCGGTTTTACCCTCTTCAGACGAGGCGTAATTAGCCGTGATTTTAATCAGATTTAACCCAGGTTTACATTGCCTTCTCAGTTTAATAAATCTCGGTTAATTGTGATTAAACCTTGGCTAAGCCTAGTTATTTCTAATTTCATATTTGTTTGTAATTTTTGGCCTATTTAAACGACAAAGAAACGATGAAAAATCACTTGTTAGGTTGCATTCTCCCTTTAAATTCATTAACCCTTTAAATATATATATATACAATAAAAATAAAATAATAATCCATTTAGAAAACGAAGTAAATTTATCAAAATTCAGCACGAAATTCACATTTTCCAATCTTTATTTCAATTCCTATCCCCCTGCAACCTTCCTTTCACCGATTCACTCTTGAATTTAAGCAAATTGAGCTGATGCCTGATGGTAAAAACGTTTTCAATAAGAACTGAATGATGGGGAAAAGATGAAGGAGAAAATGATCATAAAATAGAAATAAAATAGAACATTGAAAACCATTTCTAAAAAGGTATTTTTTTTTCTATCCCCCCCAAAAACCCATCTTCCTTTCTGAACGAACATTGCTACGGAGTAAAAATCGTAAATGAAACGCCTATAAAAAGATATCTCCAATGGATACGATGCAGTTCTAAATGTACCCCTCTTATCCACTATTTTTATCTAAAGAGAGGGTAAAACAGAATTAAAATTTAATGATGTTTTAACTTTTACATTCAGCTGAATAGTCACACTAGAATCCTTCTTACTCCATCGAAACGTTTTTAATAAGTATAATTAAACTTAATATAATTCATATTCCAATAGATTTTTATATACTTATAGTACAGTAGTGAGTGATATACTACATTGGTCAGATTTTGAGAGGAAATTAAATTCACCTGTATAAGGCTCCTGCCTTTCTCTCTACAATATCTCTCTTTAGTGAAAACAATGTATTTCAAAACATTTAAGATGACTTTGCTAACCAAGTTATGGGTTGCCTAGTACCCGATAGATGTTATAAAGGTCACGGAAGGTTGTTGGTTCAAATTCCACCCGTGAGGGGCCGTGACCCAAGGTTTTTGACATTAATAATAAGTTTAGCTCTTCAAAATCAAACAAATAATTGTAGAATATTTAGTATAAATCATACAATTTCATTTCACACTTTCACTGTCACTTTAATATCTAAAATATTGTATATAATATATTGGGGGTCTACCTAGATCGTGTAAAAGAAATTTTATAGGCGTTTATACGGTGGAGAAGGGTGGGAGAGGGATATTTCGTGTACGAAGGCTCACGAAAAAAAAAATAATATTCCTGATAGAAAAAACGAAAAATAATCTTTAGCCCCGGCCAGGGTCTCTACGAAGAGGTTCAAACCTCTCGAAGCGCAGCCACTTAAAGAGCTAATACATTTTCCAATTGCGCTTTTCAATTCGTATTCCGATTCTAAGCGTTCCAAGTTAAGAATTCATTGGCAGATAAACAGGCTATAGTCTTGTTATAAGAGATTTATGAAAGTATAGTCTATTCGGTCTGAAGTTTGCAGTGAAAAAAACTGTCTAGATACTCTAAGAATGAGATGTCTTGTAATTTGGATGAATTGTCTTGAAGTTTTTTAAAAGTTTAAATATTTTAAGAGATAAAGGTCTGGAATTAGTGAATAGTTGAAAAGGTATAATGGTCTAAGGGATAAAAATCTATTTAGATTTTTGGTATCGGGTTCAAATATGAGATATTGTTATAGGGTTGAAAATAAGGAGATTTATATGGGGGTTGAAGCAATTGGGGAAATTTGTCTGGGCTTGGATAAAAATTGGGGAAATCTGTCTGGGATTGAATAAAAATTGGAAATTCATTAAGCAAGGGGTCCAATAAAACGGAAAATGAATGGTCTATTGTTGAAAATAAGGGAAAATGTATGGTCTATTGTTGAAAATAGGGGAAAATGCATGGTCTGTTGTTAAAATAAGTAAAATACTAAGGGTTAAAAAAAACATAATTTTGAGAAAATTACGAGTAATAATCTTTCGCAAAAAATAAAAATAAACCCTTTTATTATAAAACAAAAAAATATTAAACCTTTAAAATCTCAATCTAGATTTTATATTGCTCGCACTTGTTGTAATTACCATCAAGCATAGTCGAAATATTATTTTACAATATCCCTACAGATTACTATCAATGAGACGAACTATAATAGATCCCCTTCTTGAAATCTTTTCGTGACGAGGACGATTTGGGCAAATACCGATATAGTGGGGGATTCGCGAGATAGATTTTCAGTATTTTTTCTTGTTACCATATAGGAGGTCTGTATTAAATATCAAAAGAGTCCCTAAAGGGTCCTCAGGCAATGCCCCTTTCTTTATATCCATAAATATACCTCTTTTTATAGATAGATATATAGGTATACATATTCTTACCTTATACATTTTTTTTTTTTTTTTCTTTTTCCATTTGAAATGAAATTTCTGGGGATTATTGTCGATTTTGAATAGGGAGGAAAATTTGGTTTTCAAGATCCCATTGAGAATTTCACTCGTTCAAACTGTTCTTATACATAAGAGTTTGGGGCAGTTTTATTATTATTATATCGTTTTTTATGGGAATTTTTCTCTCCCTCTTCGAAGCTTCCCCGCTTTAAGAAAAACCCCTCTTTTTATTGGCTATGAGGTTTCTTTCAATTCTTCGGTTATGCGCTTAAGTTTTTTTATCAATTTTATTTATACGTTTTAAAATACATACGTTTTATTAAACTTTAATAGTGTGAGGGGGAATTGTAGTAGAAATAATTCTATTGTAGAATTATTTTTAGTTCCCAATTGCATTAGAAATACAAATTTTGTAGTTGTTTTCTAATATAGGTTATTTTAGTAGTAAAAATTCACCTGGATTAGCAATTAATTTCGAAATAGATTATTTGTACTCATTGTAGGAGTACTTTAAGGACGTGCGAGACTTGCTGTCTCAATATTGCTACATTTTGTACTTAGAGTACTGCAGAGAGTATCAATGCTAAACTTTGCACTTTCGAGTACAATTTGTAATTTATAAAATCTGCGATTATTAGTAATTGTAAGTACAAGTTACCATTGAAAATTATATCTTTATACATCTTTATTTTAAAATTAACAGCCTTCATTTAACAATTCCTACTATACATTATTGTACTTTTAAATCTTTAGGATTAAATTTGAGAATTAAGAAATCAAATGGAAAGGAAGTTTGGACATAATTTGTGAAATACATATTTATATAAGAATAAAGAAAATTTCTGGAAGTTTAATTTTAAAATATTCTTGGCAAGCGGCGAAGTATTTCGTCTTTTTAAATAAGGAGAAAAGACAAAGGAGGCTGACGAAAAATTTACAAAACAAATCATTCCAAAAGATATTCTGCGCGAACTCAATATTCAAACTTTATAATAACCAACTTTCGAAACCACCCAAGATGAGGGAAAGTAAAAATTTCTCCTAACCTAAGCGGAAAACTGATTATTTGGGATCGGAAAGCCATGAATATTTATATAACAAAAGTCGGGCCTTCTTCGTTGCCATCAGATAGTAGCAACAACCTAGAAATGATTCAAAAATCTCGTATAAGAAACGATTTATTCTATTTAAGATTAAGTACCAACCTAACCTTGTGACTGTCTATAGTGTTAAAAATCGCGGGAGTTCATTCGGTTCTTTTCTACATTTAAAAGCAAAAGCTCGAACGAAAGTTCCTAATCTCGCGGGAAAAAGAAAAGGCGGCAAAACTTTGCTCTGCAAATATATTTAAAATATATATTTATATTTTCATCGAGGAGTTGCCTTCAGGAAAACTCTCTTTCTCTATCTGAATATAAAAGAGACGGAAAGATGATTTTAAAAGAAAACAAAAGATTTTGTTCCCTCGATTCTCCTCTTCCTTCTCCTCCTCCTCCTCATCTTTTCCTAAACAATTTCCGAAATCATATCGCGCTAAACATTTAGGAACCTCTATTTTCAAACGAGTGATAGTGTTAAAATCCGAAGAGAACTAAGGTTTTCGTATTGTGTTAAAACTTCCCATATAATTTGCAAACTTGTATAATTGTAGACGATATTCTAACCTAAACAGAAAATTACTCCCACGAATTTACAATTAAAGGGGTAATGAAGAGGAAAATTAAGGTATTTATATCAATTCTTCTTTTGGAAGAAAAACTTGTTGGCGTTGTAGCCTGTAAGCTGTGCATTCAAATTTGGCATCAAAAAACTTGTATACAATTTCCGTGACACGCGCTGTTGTACGCACGATTGGGCGCGTCAAAATAAACGATCGAGGTTTAGCTCGATTCCAAGAGTGTGCCGCGATTAAGACAACTTAGGTGTGGCGTCTTTTGTTTTCCCGGAGGTTCTACTTTTAATTCTATGCCAAAATATGAAGGTATAGAATATTTGTACAATTCAGAGACATTACCACAGAAACAAAATCAATAAAATTCAGTTCATTTTCCTCTTCACCCTCCCTTTAAACACTCGTGTTAAGTAACAAAGTTAATGTTACAGGAGATATGAGACTAATGCTTTTGCTATGGAACGCCTGTAGAAATGTTTTTCCGGTATTGCCCTAACGTTCGCAGATAAGCCACCCACAAGGGTTGAAATAAAACTATTTTGTAGAAAAATATTTCATATTTGAATTATATTTTAAAATCGTAACCTTTCCCATTATATAATAAGTGATATCCAAACCAACAATTTATTTGCAATATTACTATCCCTAATGAACGGTACTTTTTCGAAAGTAAACATTGGCATTCAGCTCGCCTATACTTTTCAAAGAGAAAATATATTTGAATAGTAGTCTTAGTACCATAAAGGTTGGGTCAGGGAAAAGGGAATGAAATGGGAAAAATCTTAAAACGTTAAGAGGCATTTCGAATCCTTCTGTTTTGGGAGAAAATCGCTAAACGGGATGTAGGCTAGCCCGCTCGTATAGGAATGATTCGAATACCGCCCGGCTACCACCGAGCCACCGAGGCTTAGCTAACCCTTAGAATTCGCTATATATATGTACATTGAGGAAAAGGGGTTTCGAAAAGGGGATAAACCGGAGAAAACCGAGAGATAGCAGCGTCAAGCCAACGAAAAGGAGGAACGTCGGAAGAGTGGGGAAAGTTTTGACTTTATAAATTAGTCTCCGAGGTAAAATCTCCATTTCTGACAGGGTTCTACACTTTACCGTTTTCGCCTCCAAAGACTCTGTTGGGATTTGGGCCAGAGCTAGAGTAACGAAACGAGAGAGAGAGAGAATCGGAGAAGGGACTTGTGTGAGGAGAGAAAATTTTCAGGAATACCATGAGGATCTTTTCCCTCCAAACCCAACTCTTCCTTATCCATTCCTTAAAGGAAAAGACTCTTAAAAATATAATCTACTATTTGAATCGCTTTGAGCGTGAGTGATGCTAAAATTGACATTATAAAACTGGTTTTTAGACGTGAATTTGTCTTTTCTAAGGTTTTTGTATCCAACCTCTGGTCAAATTTACTCGGATCAAAATCGCCCACATTTTTCAAGGTCCTATACCTGTTTATTTCTTGCTGGGCAGTGCTGGTTGTATGGTCGACATCGTCTGCTTATCTAGTGTGGTCGTCTATTGGTCTTTTGATGACTAAGATCAGACTTATAATTGAACAAACCACTAAAGAAAAATCTTTCTGCTTATCCAATGGGGCATCCGTTTGTATCTTGATTATAAAGACGAGGTAAATGACTTATATTGGGACAAACAAGTTCTAGTCTTTGATACTAACGGAAAGCAATACCAAATAAGCGGTCGACGTTGAACAACCAGTATAAGTAACCAGTGTTTGAAGGCCGACTTATTTCAAACCCGATCCATCAGTATAAAATTCCGAGAATTTCTGAGACTTGTCCTTATGTTTCTATCTCTTCCTTTTATACACATACTCTTTCTATCTTTCCATCCTTCTCTTCAATGGCGCCACGAGACCCTCGCGCGAGGCTCTCCAGTGTATGTTGCGCTTTGAACGCGCCAATGCTTTTCGCGCCATTATTTCCCTCCTACTCCGAGCCTCGCACCCCTTACACCCGCGGAATATCCCGGAACAGTTCCGCGCGCACCACCAGATTTCGGTTTTATAAGTCCCGAAGGCGCAAATAGAGGCTCCGAGAAGAGTGTAGAATCCCGCGAAACCCGAAAGATATTCAAGAACTCGATTGAAAGGCAAAAGTGTAGGAGGGTGGTACGGTTCTGTTCCGCTAACAGCTTCGTTCTGCCTTCTTGGCCCTTTCCCGCGCTTTCTGTTTCGGGGGGATCTATGAGCAAAAGCTCGGAACTGAAAAAAAGCGGATTTAAATCGACCCGTAGGCAGTCATTCGCGGATATCCTATAATGTTTCGAATCGAGAAACTTCTCACTGCAGGATTTCTAGAAATGTCTTTCACTTTCCTATTTTTATTTAATAAGAATTCTATATAAGGAATATGAAGCCCTTAAGTTTGTTACAGCGGTACTCACGGGGGTCCATTTAAAGGGATTTTAAAGTTCACTTTGGTTTGCCAAATATTTTCAACCGAGTGGTTATATAGGCAAACAAAGAGTAGATAAGTTTCGCGCCGCCCTGTCGGTCGTAGTCGAAAACCTAAGGTGTCAAAGTATGGCCACATACAGGATTCAACACCTTAGCAGACGACAAAAGCATCAGCGTCGCAGTGCCACCTAGGCTCGTTTCGCTCGCAAATTTCCAGGGTTTGCAAAGCACTATGCCAAAATAAATAGTGAAATCTGAGAATCAATGATTGGTTTTTCAAAATTTAGTTTTAGTTCGCAATGTTATAATTAAACATATATTAATGATTTATTCAACTAATTATCTTGTTAATAAATTCTGTTATTAATGTTTTTGCTTTTTTTTCTATTTGCAGGTAAGAAAAACGTTTCTGTTCTTGGATATCTAATAAGGGCAATGATTGTCAGTACCATTATCTATATGAACGCTAAGTTGAATTTAAATTATTTGCATTTCTAAGTTAATGGGAATTATCAAAAATCAAATCCTTAAATCCGATTAAAATAATAATCCGGGGCACTTAATCTATATTTTGGATACTCTAAACATTAATATTAAATTCACATAAAGAAATCTCAAATCTTAGAACACATAAAACCTAACTAGTTCATTAAACCCAAAACAAAACCGATTGCAAATACGTAGCTCGACAAGACCATTTTTTCCTTCTTAAATTTCTTTAAAACCTACAAAGTGTAATAAACTCATCAATCGGCTTGTATGTTTCGGAAATGTCAAAATTGGAAAAAACAGGATAAAGAATAGAATGCTCGCGAGAAGTGTTTGCCGCCGTTTGATTTTTACTTCTTTAAATAAAAAGGGCACGCCAATTAAGGGGGTGTATGAATACTAGAAGCCCGGGCTTGTAGAAGTCTAGAAGTCATTCTCACACCAAATTAATAGAAAAGCAAAAAGACAGAAAGACAGTGTGCCAGAAGAAAAAAAAATATCATGGTCTATGAAAAAATCTTGGCATATCCCTCCTTGATATTGTAACGATCACGTCACCAGAGCCATCTATTTTAGCTCGTTGGCCCTCTTTTTTTGGGGTTTTTTCTTCGCCACGGATTCTCCCCTCTTTTCGACGGGACATGGTGTCACATCTTGACATCTGGAATCGAATCTGGCACCACCGGTGTGGGTGGGAGGCACGCTATCGTTCGTTCACGATTCAATTACGAATACAGATTATACATAAGGGTGTTACCCTAGTAATCCTAAGCTCGCTGTTTTTATCTCAATAATTAATTTTAACTTTATTAAGCTATGGTATGATTCTTTTACGGAATATCTGAAGCTATAACCCGAGAAATAGCGAATAAATAACAAGGCGTAGAGATAACGAATTTGTATCATGTTTATCCACTTCCCTTAACATATCTGTATTCGGAATATCATATTGTACAGTCGTATCAATCTAAGCTTTTACCAAGTTCAAAACTATTTTACCATATATTTCTATTAAATAAAATCGTAGAGATAGAATTGAATCTACAACTTTTATCTACTGCAAACTGAATTTGATTTTAAACTTAATCCGTTCATGATCAAATATGGAATTAGGTGAAAGCCAAGTATGGGTGTATTTCACAACACCTTCTCTACCATCTATCTCTCACGCTCCCTTATTTAAATAAATTCGGCTTTATCTCTCGTATAAGGGGTGCCAAGATATTTTCAGGGGCGTAGAGAAAGGTTACTAACAAAAAAAAGTGGGTTCGAAGGGTGACAGGATCTCAAAAAGTTTCAAAACTCCCTTTTTCGAGGAGGAGGAATTTTTTTTATCCAAATGTTCTAGTACAGTTCTAGCATGATTCTAGGACCCCTATATTTTAACCCCCCTGAATTTTATCCACCCCACGTGACATACAATATGGTTGTAAGCTATGCCAACCATGGTTAGGAGCCATATGAAAAAAATATTTATTCGACAGCTAGGATAGAAAGAAAAAACTTGCGCGGGGTAAAAGTCAGAAAGGCAAATATGACTTGACCATTTTCCTTGTCATTTCAATATTTGAGACAGTAATAATGAAAATAGGAGGATGGGAGGGAGACAAGGTTATACACGAAGGCCTGTTCAAAATTCAGAGCCTATTATACATGTATATTTAATCCCCTCTAGTGGGTAACATTGGCGTAATTCGAGGCCACGTGTTCTCAAAGGTCTGTGAAACTTCTGATCAAATATTGTACATTATTTTTTATAAATTTTTAAAAACTTTGAAAGTTATACCAGGTTTTCTAGTTCAATATAATAAGTTAACGATCTGGGTTAGTTAATTAACATTAACGAATGAATATACAATGTTTTAAAGGGCTATAGTCACCAAAATATTTTTATTTCAAACTTTTATGAATTGGGTGAAGATGAAATACTTTTTTTTTTTTTTTTTATCGATTTTACGTGTCGCCATGATTTTACTAAGCCAATGGCGGGGCGTCTTTTGATTAGTCGGAGGTTCTCCTTTAAATTAATGCTATAATCAGAAGGCTTCCGATTTTGTACAATTCAGAGACACTTTCTGAATGTTTTACTACGCAAATGTCTTATTTTTAAAATCAGAATCAACTTAATTTTCCACTTCATTATCCCTTTAACACTGTCTTTACAAAATTGCGCCGAAAAATATTTAACCGTTTTCTCACAAACTCAAATTGAAACCTTCGTTTTGACCCAATTGTTTTCGAGAGAAATTTGAATTCTCAGAAAAGAGGCGTGGCCTAATTATTACCAATTCAAGATAGAATATACTATAGGTCAAACATTAGGGTTAGTTCTAAACGAACACGTTTTAAGCTTCAGGCGTAAATATTATATATTATTGCGAGTGCCCCTTTGAAATTGAGATTTAATTTCGTAATTATCTGGGCAATTTACTCGCAAACAAAACCCCTCTGGTTAAAAATTTCAATTAAAAAAAAATATTTCCAAACAAAAAACCCACGATAGGAAAAATAAATAATAAAAAATAAAAGGTTCTTAATTACCTTTTAATTTGAGATTTCCTCTTTAACCTTGACGCGCGGCTAAGAGATAATATAAGTACGTCGGGAATCAAAACCACGATTCATTCTACGACCTGTTTTTCGTAAGATTTAATATCTGAAATTAAAAAAAAAAAAAGGATATTATAGACTTTGTTATTAAGAACCATTTTTTTTAATTTAGTACACTCTTAGCACCAGAGAACCGGATTACAATAAAAAAAAACTCAAGAAATACTAATAATTTTCTCGTAATTGGACACTTTTTAATTAGACTATAAAAACGTTGATATCAAAAGTATAAGCAATTAAGAGTTTGAACCAAGGTTACTTTTGCCGATTGCATTCGTTTTAATTTATCGTAGCGGTTTTTTATTGTGGCGTTTTTTTTTTCGTCGCTTTTTTTTTTTTTTATTATCGTGGCGAATTTTTTTATTTCCTTGACGAAGTTTATGAAATGTCATCTAAGGATCAATTTGAATAAATTAAATAATCTACTAGTTATTACTGGGGTTTTTCCAACCTGCCAAATCAAGGGAAAAGTATTTCGATTTGTTATATAAGAGTTTTTTTTACTATTCTAACACTCACTGATACAAGGAAAAGCATGTCGAGATATTAGAATAATCACGTCTAAACTTTATGAAAACAAGATTAGTTTAGAAACTAACGCTTGCAAGCAAAGGCGTATTAATACACAGTGTTAAACCACAAATAATATGAAAGTGGTTTTGCCAAACCGACCGTTATTGAATAAAGTACAATATCTTTGGTAATTAAATTCACTATACGAGTCTATACGATACTTAAGATAAATAAATGTATTTAAAATATAATTTTGCTAAGAACTTGACGTACCGATACTTAATTTTTAGACATTGATTGATAGGGCTAACCATTTTCGGAATAAAATTAAATAATTCCTTCTTTTCATACCGGTAAAATTTCTCATTCTGGTGTAAAAAAACAACTGGCCCTTTTCTGAAAGGTGTTATTTCCATAATAAAGCTTCGTCCTGTACAATTCTCATCACAGAATAGATCTCGAGATGGTTTCTATTCAACATATTCCACTTAAAGTTAGGACCGAAGTTTTTTTAGGCGTATACTTGGAAAACACCTTTGAAATGAAAAACATTTTTTGGATACTATGTACAGTAATTATATCAATTTACAAGAAGGCCCGCGAACCGATGTTTGAGGCCCCGAGGCCGAACCACAGAATATTCTTGTATTAATCAACGAAGATGTAATTATTTCTTTAGTTTTTTTTTTTTTTTTTACTTTGCCCCTAATATTAATACGTCGATTTTTGTTCATAACGCGAGTTCAAAGCGACGTTTAAAGGAAGGCCAAAACCTCTTTCAGTTTTGGTTAAATTTGGTAATGATTTCAATGTGTTGACCGAGGATTAGGCTTAAAAAAGGGTTAACAAAGTTTAATTATGCCATTTAATAGTCGAGGAAAATTTCATTTGACCAATCACGCGTGCCAAAAAACTATTAACTTCGATGATAACGATTCTATGGGTAATTAGAAACGATACGCTCGTCACTAACGTTCGTCGCTAAGCCTAATTAAAAATTATACCTTCGTCGGTAAGTTTAATTAGAGACAATACGTTCGTTGCTAAGCCTAATTAGAAACCATACGTTTGTTGCTAAGCCTAATTAGAAATGATCGATATTTCCGTTGCTAAGCCAATGTTTTAAAATCAAGTACCGCTGTAATCAAACCGAATGATGGAAAAAGTGAAGTTTAAAGTTCAATTTCACTCTCCCATTAAGATAATAACGAAAAACGAAATTGGGATTTGAATAGAGAAGTGTATTCGTGACTTACGAAATATCGTGTAGCGGATAAAATTTCCCCCATGGCGTCCTCCACACACCCCAACCCCCCTCTCTCTCTCTCTGTTCTCTACTTGGCAGGTAAAAATATTATTTGGCCGGCCAACAACGAATCCTATCGAATAAATAGGGAACTAATGCCACCTGTGTATTATTTTAAATTTCATACCACCTTCCCACCCTTTTTCATTTATTAAATAAAACAGATTTAGCGAGACCATATTCAAAGTTATTGGCTTAACAACAGATTTCCATAACCTGTTGTCTTACAAAATATTTTGGGAACAAATAATTATTAGAAAAAAAAAACGAGAAACTTAAAAATGTGTACACAAGTACTCCAAGGCAAATACCTGTTTATGTTTTAGTGATTTTGAGTAAAGGAGAAAATGATACATTTTCTGTATTTTATAATACCTTTAATTAGTATAGGTGGTTGTCATTAAAATTAATTAGCATCGGACTTATGGTTTCTAATTAGGCTTAACAATGGACGTATGGTTTCTAATTAGGCTTAGCAACGGACGCGTTGTTTCTCATTAGCAACGGACGCGTTGTTTCTCATTAGGCTTAGCAACGGACGCGTTGTTTCTGATTAGGCTTAGCAATGAGCGCATGTTTCTAATTAGGCTTAGTAGTATTTTGAAGTTAGGCTAAGTTAAGCTAAACATAAGTATATATTTTATTGTCCATTGCCCACATGATAGATTATTGAAGGTCACGACATAGAAACAGATCTAACCCCAGCTGGAAACATTTGACCTTATTTTTAAAACATGAAAATTTGGTAACTTGAAACCGTTTATTTATATCAAAAAAATACTAGTTTATCGACTTAGCCCGGGGAGAAAATTAGTAGAACTTTACATTACATTGTTCTAATTAAACCCCCTAGTTCAAAAAAACAGTACACAGATTGGTACCCGAGGAAATTTGACCTCCACTTTTTTCGTATCATGACACCAAAATCCCACAGTTATAGTTTTAAAAAGTCTCGCATAACATTAACCCCATTTAATCCATCATCCGAGAAAAGTATTTTACCCATCAGATTGAAAGCCGCTCTAAGAAATACAAGCCTAAGTAAGATATTATTTTACCACTAGAAACAAGAATTTTTTCTTAAGACTTCTAGACGACAAAGAGACCATTCGAATTAAATTCGAAGGGGATCAAAAGGTGAATGTTAAAAATACATTCCGAGAAAAAAATGAAAAGATTAATTTAATTTGGCAAGTAGGCTTAACAAGGATCCATAGTCGTTATTATGACAGTAAAATGGTTCAAATTAGGTTGACCGGAAGCTGTAATTTAAAAATGAATTTCTAGTTTAATATTTATTTTTTAAACGGGGTTCATTCTGCCTTTATTATCGTATTTTTTCTCATCCTTAATTCAAATTCAACGCAATCAAGTTAGTGATAAATTACCATAGAACATGACTACAATTATTCCTAATGCCAGCCAAAGTTCTCGCGTCATCAGTAGCTCGCGTTGCATAGACGCAACTAGAAGCGGGGTTAACTTGTCAATCAAGTTTTTCACTATCTATCTCTCTCTTAACTCCGAGGACTGTCTGGTCTCGGTCACACACTCAAAAACTTAACTACAGACCTTATTACGTTCCCTCCGAAACTTTCTTCCACACAAGCGATGTCCTGTTTTTACATTTCTCTCTCTCACTATGTTATTTGGCCAAATAGCCCCGCGTGTCTCCCTTATTAGATGTTCCTTTAAAATTGTAAGGCGCGTTGAGAGAGTTAAAGTTTGGCTACGCGAAGTGCCGCGTTGGGGAAAGTGACGGGAAAGCTAGAACGAACTATAAGATTAAATTGGAGAGAGAGGGGGTCAGAGAATTCTCGTGACGGAGCGACTATCTAATGACTAGGGGCTATGCTGTAAGGGAAGAGAATAAGCACAGGGTTTTAACCGTCACCCCGATATTTGATGGACAGGTAAGGAAAGGGACAGGCCAGCATTGCCACGCAATAACGTGACGATATCGACGCCGGAGAATTTAACCACCCTTATAAGGGACAAGTCTCATTAGTCTCGATCGTGATGAGACTTGAATTAGGTATTCCTCTTAAGTACTTAATTGGGCACTTAAACACTCGAAACAATAGATTCTTGATCACTTTTGTCGACGGACGCCGCCATTACCACAGTTACCTAGCTCTCACAATTAAATTAATGTAATATGCTATCTTTTTATAACTTTACACCTAATTTAACTTCCCTGCCAAACAGGCGAAAAGTCAAATGTACCTGTTAATTTCCTATCGGTAAATAAAGTTTAGAAAAATAATTAAAAAAACCTTCAAAATAACAAAATAACTTCCAAAACATGACAAAGATGTTCACTTGTTCAATTAACAACCTCAGATTAATCTGATTAAATATTTTTATTTATAATACAGTACATTAAATATGGTTAAACATTCAAACAGGGAATTTGAAAGTTACCAAGAAGTCAGGGAAATTTATCAAGTACGAAAACTTAATCATAAACTTTACTGACACTAAAATGGTTTTTAGTTTTTGTTACAATTTTTCAAAACCTTTGTTGCACCTACAAATATCAGGGAATATTCACTGAAAAATCAAGGAAATAGGTTTTCCAAATGTTGTATGAATCCTGTTAAAGCTAAAATTAAGCCAAAATGTTTTGCCCATCGGATAAAAACAAACAAATAAAGTAGCTTCTCGTAAACACAATTTTACTCCAAAAACTCGGAACATCAATGAAAATTGGAAATTAAGTTTTTTAATACCATAAATTAACAATTTTTGAAGTTTTCAACAACCATTTTCATTTTAAAAGTTAAAATAATTTTTTTGTCAGTAAGACTTTCCCTTTAGCGGGCGTACTTGAGTCAGCTAGAAGTTTTTTTTTTGGGTTGGAGCATGATGCAATTTCTTGGCACTGCAGTGGTGCACGATAATCCCTAGTGTCTGTCTGTACGTAGGGGTTATCTTTTCGCGTTTTTGGTTCCGTGGGGGTCCATGGTGGCCTTATCGCGTGTGCCAACCCCTCTCTGTTAACGTTCGACATATCCCAGTTAATGAAGAAATATTGGGGACAGTAGAAAAGCCTGAAAAAGGGAGTAGGTTGTTGATTTGAAACTCCATAACATAAAATACATCGAACCGATTGTATAAAGAGTGATTTTTTTTTAAACGAAACTATTTTAAATCCCGCGAAGTTTAACATTGTGTTAATACGCTTTAGCTTTCATTAGTTTTGCAAACCTTTGGCGAACAAAATGTTCATCAGTCGATTTAACTGATCTCTATTCCTATCTTTTTCTTTGTTTTTATTACATGTATTTGGAACATCTGGTATATTTCCAGTATTGGAATAATATATTTATCTTCTAGTTACACTCTTGGTTTGGTTCATTTTCCTTATTAAAATATCAATAATATTAGGGGGTAACGGACTATAATAAGGTTGTGTATGTGGATTAAAGTAAATTTGAAAAATAAATCCACATTCTTTTTTTACTAGTATATTAATTTGAGGGACTGATCACTCCCCGGGGGTACTCGGTGTACAAGATTATCTTTGACTGTACTCAAGTGTTTACGTAATTCAGTACGTATTTAGTATTAACAAAGGCTGTAAACAGTTACGAAATCGATTAAACACTTTGGAATAATTTTTTAACGATTTAATTCATTTGAATTTAACTCGAATTGTATTCGATAATCGTATATAAGAGCATTAGACCAATCAGGATGCGTCTTTTTTAATCATTTAAATAATTCGTTAATCCGTTTTTTACAGGGTAAAAATAAGTAAAAGCTTAATTTTAATATTTAGCACTGATTAAAATGTTACAATAATCTTACCAGACATTAACAAAATTTTAAAAAATAATCTAGCGCAATCAAATTAATTTGAAATACTCTTCTAATCGGTCATAATCCTTAAGGGTGTAATCCTATACCTTCGCCAAAAATTATCTAAATCCAGTACAAGAGTTTGAAAATAGATATTCTCTTAGACACCAAAAAAACAAAAAACCACGTGTTTTTATCATATCTTATATATCCTGAAATAGCTCGACTTGGCTTAAAACTTAAAGAATATGATTTTCGACTAACTTTTTACCCCTCATTTTCCTCGGGAAAACTTAAAACTTTTTCTCTCCATAGATATATACTTTAATATTATACTTATATCGTCCTATCCTTTGTCTTATCCAATTTTTAAAGACGATTAGAGTAGAAGGTACGAAGGGGTTTATTTCTAAAAGACAGTCTTATACCATTCCGTAACGTTCCCCTTATATTGGCTTCGATAAAAATTTCTAACCATCAAAAAACTTTTCCTTTTTCGGCATTGGCGCGAGGCTCGCTCTAACGTATAATTTAAGCTTGGCGCAAAAGGGCATTTTACACACTCAACTAGGTCCTTATACACTCGGAAAAAGATTTTATACTGTGCCTTATTTTTACCCTCCCCCCGAGTCCTAGAGTCCTATAGCTCGAAGACTATCTCAGCTTGGTAGAAAAATTTCTTTTAACATTTTTTAAAGTTAAATTTTATTTTTTTCTTTAGTTTTATATCTATAGTACATTCAACTTCGATAAGTAGCAGAATGATTTTAGAGGGAGGAGAAATACGGGGAAGAGGGTCACTATATATTCTATAGCTTTCACAGTGCTATTTAATTTAATTTAAATTATTTAATGAATTCGGAAACAGTTTGAGAAAAACAAGATAGTTTCGGAGCCTTTTTTTTCCAATACTTCTAGATAATTACTAAAAAAAGGTCGCTTGCGAAATCATACTTAAAACCTGAACTACTGTTTTTTTTCGTCACTTGCAATGACGTTGGTTCTGTTATTTATAATTTAATATCCTCATATGGTATATACGGGGTGATACTTGCTCTCAGATTCCCTGTACCCCGATTACGCGTAATAATTTTAGCACTGTCAAAGGCAGTAATTGTACAGATTACGCGCAATCACTTTAGTACAGTCAAAAATACAGCCTGAACACCGATTACGCTGAGTGACTGGGCCCTCGGGTATACACGTTCTTGCTAGAGGTTCTATTTCCTAAATTATTAAGAAATTGTATGAAAAACGTGTACGTATACGTCAAGTTACCTTAAGTATGTTTTAGTCACACCACCCTAAGTTTCACTTAATTTCAAGGGGATCTTGTGTTCTTATTGAAATTTCAATCGGATTTCGACTATCTAATAAGGATAACTTGATTTTAAAGCTATGTTCTATAGATAATTCCAATTGCAACGAACTATGGTCTCGACTCGCTTGAATTGGGGGCATTTTTAGAGAGGGGGTAAAACGATTTCACGCTATTATTTTCTATCAATTCGCCGCTTGAAGCTTACATAATAATTTACTTACAATTCTATATTCCTTCAAAGAACATCACGGACTTTCTTTTTAAAATTTATTCGGAGCAAGAGTTTAATAATTTTTATTTTATTATTATTATTATTATTCATTTTTTTTCTTCGTGAATTTTTAAAGAACACTGAAAACGATTCATCAGATAAGTTTCGCAAGTTCTTTAGCGGACATAGAATGAAACCTAGAAAATTTTAAACTCTATTATTACCGGGAAAAAATTAAAATACAAGAATCGGAATTTAAATAATTTATACGTCGAATTTCCCAATTTAAAAATTTGGTTAATTGAGACCTTTATAGATACGATACGGCCTTAGGATGTGTAATCTTTTTTCATTTTCAGTGGGATTTCTATCTTGATTTATATATATTTCAAATATTTTATTGATTTTATTTTATATTCAACAATTGGGGTTGGACTGAAATCGTAATCGTCTATCTAATGATACAAAAATTCAGATAATCGAAAGTTTGATTGATTGGAAAATTATAGACTATCGAAATACACGTATTATATTTAAACAAAAAGTGAAATTTGTCTTCACCGTTCTATTATTATAGATTTGCTAATCACAAGAAAAAACTTGTTTTTATTCAGGGCTGTAGATTTTTTCGATTTAAATCAGTTTTTATTTTAAGCTTTTTATGCAATCTTTGCGATATTGTATCTGATAATTCAACCTACTTCGAGGTTAAATGAGTGTTTGTTATTTATAAGTAGACCTATGCTATCAACATTAAATGTTTTCAAAATAATCTTACCTAAAAAGTAAGGAAATTAATTTTCCAAATTTTGAGTCAGATTTCCGTTCAAATGATTATTTTGGGGTCAAAGTTACAGGTCAAATGATCATTTTTGGTCACATTTTGAAATCAAATGATTATTTTGGTTCAAATTTTGAAATCAAATGATTATTTTGGTTAAAATTTTGAAATCAAATGATTATTTTGGTTAAAATTTTGAAATCAAATGATTATTTTGGTTAAAATTTTGAAATCAAATGATTATTTTGGTTCAAATTTTGAAATCAAATGATTATTTTGGTTCAAATTTTGAAATCAAATGATTATTTTGGTTCAAATTTTGAAATCAAATGATTATTTTGGTTCAAATTTTGAAATCAAATGATTATTTTGGTTCAAATTTTGAAATCAAATGATTATTTTGGTTCAAATTTTGAAATCAAATGATTATTTTGGTTCAAATTTTGAAATCAAATGATTATTTTGGTTCAAATTTTGAAATCAAATGATTATTTTGGTTCAAATTTTGAAATCAAATGATTATTTTGGTTCAAAGTTTGAAATCAAATGATTATTTTGGTTCAAAGTGTGAAATCAAATGATTATTTTCGTTCAAATTTTGAAATCAAATGATTAATTGGACTCGAATTTTAAAATCAAATCATTTAATAAAAAAAAAAGTAGTTGATTTAAATCATCCAACCATGTTTAGATGAGTAAAACGCAATTAGTCGAGTTAAATTTTAGACGGCATAACTAATGAAGAAATAAATTTTAATTATCATAAATTTGAATATTCCTGAACATAATTTTATTTAATTGGGGATTCGTTTATGAAATATATAAAATTTATTTTGCTCAATCAAACGTCAGATTCGTTGGTCTTTCAGTAATTAAATAATTGTAACGTCACTAAGCTTTACGTACGAGACGTAATTAAACATAATAATTAGCGCGCAAAAGTAATCGAATGCCAATAACCTTTCATAAATTTCGCTTATTATTCTAGCAAATTTTACGTACGGGTTAATTATTATTCTCCTTAAAGGTTCGCGTTTACAAATTATCATTTTTAATAATAAAATTCGGATCTTAATTAGGTTTCAAATTTATTCTGGCGAAATTTTAAACACTAATTTAATCCCGCTTATTTCCGGAGAAAGCAACAGCGGCGGCAGTCGTGAAAAGTGTTAAATTCCGATTTTCCCTCCGTAAATTATCAATCAGAGAAACGAGAAATTTCGTGAAGGGCTTTAAAATATTTAATCCCATTTTGAGAACCCAAACTAAATCTCTTATTAGAAGCCACGGTCTGCCAAAGAGACCTAAGAGAGAGAGAAACGAAGGAAAGAGAGAGAGAAAGAGAAGCAATCTTAACGGAGAAACGATAAATCAAGTTAAATCGAAAGTAAAACGAAACTAGAGAGGCAAAATTGTCAATAAGAATATATATAAATATATATAGATTTCCATTTTGGACAGAGGTAACCGCTTGCCATCGTAGAACACTCTTTATCGGTCCCTATAACGCCATCTAAAGGCCCGATTATGACCTAGATTTTTGACCCTTGTCAACAAAAGTGATACGACTGTTAAAAGTATGAAATTGTTTGCTCGCACGTGATGTCACATCACGGAGAAACGGAAAAAGTTATGCTACATATGCTCATCAGTGACGTAGCGATGGGTCAGCATACCCTACGGTTGTCCTAAAATAGAACCCTTTTCATTATGGTTTTTTAAGTCTTCCGAATACGTATAATTGGGGAATTTAAAGTTAAATTATATGATAATTAAATATTTTTTGGGGCTAAAACATTAAGGACCATAATTCAAAGCACGCACGTTAGAAATCATCAATTGCAGGTGGCCATAATGTATGGTTTTCTTAACCTAACATTTTCAATTCGAAATACCTCTTTCAAACGTTCCAAAATTCTTATTTCTGACTAACCAACCCCTACACACTTGAAAATAAGCAATGTTTTTCATGATACGCTTGATCATTTGATTTTGCATTGATTGGGTAAAGTGATTTATACACGAAAAATTACTCTCACATGTCTTTAACGACGCTAATCTATAATAGACTTGAAGATTTTAAACGTTAAACTTAGAAATTTGTTCTCCATTTTGATAATTTTACTAGAACAAAGCTTAAATTAATATTACCAAGGTAAATATTACTGATTTAGAACTCTAGAGGGAATGATTTTTAACGAATTTATGTGTTAGGAGACTCTTTACTGCGTTAGAAATATCAAATTCATACTTTTCCATAAAATATTACTTTTGCTGCTCGGTTTACCTCGTGTGTGGTTTCAATTTTGGCGCGGGGGTGCTTTTCTTTTTCTTCTTCCAACTCGCTGGGGAGATGATGGGGGATGTATGGGGCTAGGTAGAGGGACGTAGAAAGGGGGCTGGATATAAATATATCAAAAACACGCCACAGTTGACGAGATTTTTTTTCTTCCATCCCCCATCCCAGCATCCCTCCAACCTCTCGTGATCCCCGCATCATACTTTACTCCCTCTATTCCCTCTCTGTTGATACGGGTTGCGCAGAGAGCGTGCGGAAAACGTATGAAAGAAAAGACTGAAGTTTTCATCTTTCTTGAGTTGTGGGACGCACAGGGGGATGGAATAGGGGTATCAGGGGTGGCGTTGTATATCGCGTTAGGGCATCTGGCCACTCGCTCTTAGAGCCAATTAGTGACGACGTCGGAATAACGGGAACGGTGAGATTTTGGAAGAAAAAAAAAACCTCGGAGGAAAAGCGCCAACAGGCCCATGAAGGATCAGCTAACCTAATCTCGACCAAAATAAGAAAAAATAAAAAAAGAAAACCACCAAAGTTTTTTACTCGTAGCTAAATATTTGGCCCACATCTGACTCTGTATATAACACAAACAATTATACTTTTAGAAATTCGTCTAGAATTCTATTTGAATTAAGGATGAAAGATGGGGGATCTTATTTTAGCGGTAGATTTTGACGTATGTAAGATTGAGGAAAGATGTTCAAGTCTAATTGAGAATTTCCACAGCACATTTCAATGACCTTAACAGACCTTTAGTTGAAGCTGTATTAGTCGGCTTCTTCTTGAACACGCTTGCATTGCTGGTTAAATATCATAAAATATGCCTACAGGCGCGTGGAAAAATTACCATATATGGTATTCTTTTTGGAAGATTCCCGTTATTTAAGGGATGACTCCCTTGCATGCGCACTTCTAACCAGCGCTAGTTTGGTAAATACTTGAACTTTATGGATGTCCAAGAAAAAAATGAGGAGGGGTATTCTATTTATGTTTTTTTTTTTATAACTTTGAATGCCTAAAAGTGATTCAAAATATAGGATTCCGAAAACGTTTTACGCCTATAATAATTATGCAAATTTTACCCTAAAGTATTTTACGGTTGTATAAACGTTAAAATTAAAGAAACCCGTAAAATTTCATACTTTTCAACGCTTGCAATTTAAAACTGTCTTATTTTGAGAGAAACGAAGATTTATCTTTTCTAACCCACGACGAAGACCAACTCTCTGTCACTGACATTCTGCGTAGACTTGAGACAGAAACATCCATAAAGCCGACAACTACTTGGTTTCAAAAATAACCATTCACCGCTCTTACAACTTCATACCCTTAAAAATATGTAAATCCAATCAATGAAAAAAAATGAATCATAAACAACAGAGTTGTACCGAAATATAAGTTGCTAGTGATATTGGTTGAAAAATACAAGTTGCTGACAACATTGACTTTAGGGATGTTGGAGAATTTCTTCCGAAGGATGCGCTTGGGGAAGGAAACATTTTTTTTTTTTTTGTTATTTCTACATCATCGCGTTCCACCAGTCTCCGCCAGGGGATTTTTACGGTTCGTGTCACGCGAAGAATTCCATATAGGAGTGGTTAGATAGGTGATAAGATTAGCCTAGTGTTGAAATTACCAGGGGTTGATGTGATGTCGACGTAATGAACACTTAAATCGGAACGAATATAACGGAACTGAAGGCGAGAGACGATGTTCTTAGGTTTTGGGCTCCGCTTGGCGAGTGACTAATGAGATAAAGGCGCCATGTGCGCAATTTTGACTTCTCTCCAAAATATTTCACGTCGAGAACTATATATAGTTTTCTTCGCTCTTTCCTCGACTCTGTCGACGGCTATATTAATTTGAAACCTCAGAACGGGTCGAAAACTTCCTAGAAAAACCGTCTTTTTCCTAGATATTTTAAATCTAAATAAGAACGTAAGTGAATATAGAATGATGCGTTTTTAGAAGCTAACGGAGGTTCGGGAGCTTCTTTTCTCGACATCCTATTGCAAGCCTCCCAAGACTTATTTACGTCTCGCGCGAAAATATTATTTTGTGTAAACATTCTGTTCAGTGCTACAGTATTTTCCCCAAGAAGACTATGATAGTACTGAACCAAGGGTAAAAAAAGTAGTTTTTAAAGCGAATTTAAATAATAATGTATACGCTTTTAGTACAGATTCTTATTTTTAAAATATGAAATTGAGTGAAGTTAAAAAGATGTGATTATAATGGTGCCAAAACCCGGGAACAACTTGTTCGAAATAACGTTAGCGTCTTTATTATCTTAGTATAAACTTAATTTACCTTCTCGGCGTTCCTAAATGTGTCTGAAATAAATTATAGAATGGTGCCGAAACCCGCGAACAATGTATTTAAAATCAAACCGAAAAATAACGGTAACTAACTTTGACACGTAGTAAAAGTCTAATCTTTTATAAAATCAAAATAGTATTTATCAGCAAGGGTGGATCATTATTAAATCTTTATACCCCTCCATAATACAAACCCATAAATTAGTCCGCTAATTTCTTTAGAAAATATAAATCAACCCTCCTCCGAGTATACGACCTCCCTATAAAACATTTCATTAAGGTTTCCATTCATAAAACGGTATATAAGATGAGAGGGGAGTTTCGTTCGCATTTAGCAATAAGACGAAGGGAAATTGAATCGAAAATGTTTTAAAGTAAGATAGGATAGGAATAGAGGCAAAGGGGGATTGAAATGATACGTAGGGATGCGGGAATAAGAAGAAAAGATACAGTTTCTTCTTCTTCTCTTCTCGCAGTCTCTTTTTCTCGGTCGCTTAAAGGGATGCGCGCGCGAGTCTTCGTCTGACAGGAGGGTGAGAAACTGACACGGCGCTTATCAGATGAACATTCATCTTAAAACTCGGGCGCTCCGCGAGAAAAACGCTAATCCGCGAGGAGCATCGGTCTTCTCTTATATTTCCTTCCCCGAGTCCCGAAAGAAAGAAAAAAAAAAAAAAAAAAAAGGATCTAACCAACTTCGAGCCGCCACCATAGCCGCATATTTCATTGCAAGACGGATTTCACCTTACATCGTACACGGTGCACCATCGTCTTAAGCGGTCCTACCCCCCCCCCCCCCCTCGTCTTTCTCGCCCGTTTAAACTCTTGAATATCCTCTGTCCATGTCATGCGTAATTTGCATTAAAGGGACGCTCAAAATGACAAAATTATTCCCAACCCAAGATTAAAATGGCACTTAGAACCACTTCTCGTGCGTGACTGTTGTGGATATAGGGAATATTTAGCCGAGCTCCTGGTTTTGTTACGTCCCTTTTTTTATTACGGTTTTGCCGTTAGAGGACGCTTATAAACGCCAGGTTTTGTTATTCATCTTTATCCATTGTTAATAGCCCTTTAGTTGTAATAGACCATATCAGGGCTGAGAGCTGTACATGACCCACTAATCACTTGAGACATTTGAGTAACGGTACTAAAAAGTGTCATGACTTACTATAAATTGTAGAATAAATAGAATTTCCCGATACACTAATTCACCTGATTATTCCCTACTTATCAGACTCACCACTAAAAAATATCATGTGCATTTGATCGGTATCTTAAGACAAACCCACTTATTTTAAATATATTTTTTTAATCCTTCCTCTAAGGGATATCTCTTCGGGATATTCGATTAACGAAATATCAATAATTTAAAACTTCACTTAAAGGAGAGTTGGGCTTAATTGAAATATTATATCCTGGTTCAAAGTTAAAACTTATTTTTAATTCCGAATTATAATTAACGAATCATTTGTCACGTTGTGAACCGCGAATTTCTTTGATTCCTATTTATTAACACTTAAAAAATCACTTGTCTTCTATCAACTTCCATTTAATTGCAATCTGAACGCTGCATTCTCTGGTTGGATTCTCCGAGATCGCGAGCCAAGTTCTCTTTTTAACTCCATCTCTCTTCGTCTTCTTTAACTTTTCTCTTTCTTTCTCTCTCTCTTCTTTCGCGTCGTCCGTGACCAGCGTGTCCGCCACTTTGACATAAACGTGATAGACTCACGTCGTCAAAGGAACTCGAGGCTCATTCCCCGCGCTAGCTACCACGTTCGTTTATCATGTATATTATAGTTCTATATTATTCAAAGAGAGAAAACCCTTCTTATCCGCTTTCCTTCCTTCCATCGTTCTTCAATGATAAAAAAACCTGGCTCATGCCTATAGGGAAAGGAGAAAATTTCAAAGGGAATGTGACAAGGGTTTCAAATTTAAAATGTCTCTTAAAAATTAAAGTCGGCATTGAACGATGTAATAAATTACAGATATATCTACGAGTTCTTAGAGAGTGAGAGTTAAGATTATTTTATTGAAGTGCGACTAGTTTAGACTACGTTTCTACCGAACCGGTGAGTTATACCCTCTTCAGACGAATCATAATTAACCGAGGTTTAATCAGATTTAACTGAGGTTTATTGAACTGAGAAGCAGAGAAGGCTATGTAATCTGATTAAACTGGCCAATTATGCCTCCTCTGAAGAGGGTATTAGGGTTCGTATAAACCTCATTTAAATTAGGCTACTTTAGGGTTTTTATTTATGGTAGCATCAAAAAGACAATTATTTTATGTAACAATTTTCTCCACTAAAAACGTATCCGTGTCATCTTACCTTGAAATACGAAAAGGATTCTTAGAGGTTGGAAAAAGGGATGGGGGGTTAGAAGCTGTCGCGCGCTTTACTTCTTATTGTCTCGCGCGCGCCATCCTGCTCCTTGCAGCTACATCTTCAGCCTCGTGTCAAGAATAACACTTAAAAATTGACATTGACGTATTTTGAGGGTGTTAAAAAAAAGACCGTTGTCAGGGATGAGGAGAGGACAGGAGATGGAAGAGGAGGAGGAGGAAAAGTAGTAAAAGGATTGGTGAGCCGGAATCCGCTAGATCCGATCTACAATCCCGGTAGACCGCGCATAAACGTATAAACTTTAACATAAGATACCTTTTAAAAGGCTTCAATTCGAGATGATATGGGAAAATGTATTTAAATTGAAATTGAGTTTAGGCTTCAACTTTTTTGGCCACAATTATTCTATCATGCATACTTGGAAGGCACTTAATTATAATTACAATTAAATAAAGCAGCGACAGCCTCACTTTAAAATTACTCAAAGATGTTCTTTCACGAAGTAAGTTAATATTTTTACCCCAAAAGCAGTCTAAAACGAGGGGAATTTTTCAGTAAATATCGTAACATTTTGTAGTCTGTAAAGCAATTTTTTTTTCTCCTCCGAAAATTTTCCCTCATCATCTCTCTGGATGAGGTAGAATAGTTCTACTGATGGAGCTATACTCGTCTAGAATGTCGAAGGGAAGACGATCTTGAGGCTTCTTTGGTTCTGGTAACTTCTGGAGTAGGACCAAAATTTTAGACAACTATAACTATTTTTAAACTTTCTCTCTCTCACTCTCTGGCTGGCGGGCTAGCTTCTGGGGGACCTCCCGATTTTTACCCTATCTCTCTCTCATTTTTTTCTTCTTTACATGGCTTCTCTAGAGAAAACATTCTTCAACGTAGTTCAGTGTAGAATTATGTAGTATTTAAGCGCGCGGGTGTACATTGTAGATATTGTACACTATCCTCTAGCTTGAAGAAGGCTTGAGGGAAACGAGAGATGTTCTGTTTTTCTTGGAAGAGGTATTTAAGCGTGAAAACCTCGTCCAAATTTTCATCACAAAAAAACACGCCATTTTTTTTCTTTCCTTTTTTTAGATTGTGAAATTTTTCGAATGATAAACTGTTAAGGTCTAATCAGGATTTTAGAATAGATTAGAGATATTGAATGCGTTACTGTAGAAAAATAACAAAAATAAATAAACTAAATATTGCCACTCTATATATAAATTATTCCTAGGACCCTTATCTTATAAATTGATAAAAATTAATAACAAAAACTGGCGTTCATTAACGTCCTCTAACGGCAAACAGTGGCAAAAGTAGTAGCTAACACGTTTTCGTCTGCTTTTCTCAATTCAAAATAGCCACGAGGGTTTTGTTAGTGAATTTTGCCAATGTTTGCCGTTTGAGGGACATTTATTCATCATTATCAATTTTTAAAGGGAAACTATGACCTAAAAGGAACAGCTTTTTTATTTTATTTTTTATTTATTTTTTTTGCAATCACCATGACATTCGCGAATTTTTCACAATTATTTTACACGTTCTAAACCTTGGTTAAGTTTGAATGTAAGTAAAGTATAAAATCGAACCAATGAGATCAACCCAATTGCTCCAGCCTTCAACGTACGGTACAAAATATCTCGATTTATTCTGAAAGCGTCGCTTTCGCCATCTGGTGACGTTTTTAACAAACTATCGTGATAGCGCTATTGAAGGCTGAAATAGTATGATTGGCCCGAATTTATACTTCACTTAAACTTCACCAAACTTAAGAAATTAATTTAAACAACAAATTGTGAAAGAAATTCTCGAATACTTTTGGAGTAATGATTCCGAAAATAAATTCATTTTCAGCTTATAGTATCCCTTTAAAATATGTTCTTGATTAATATAATTAATACAAGTTAATAACTATAATTAAACACTTAAAATTTCTTTCATATTAATTAACATTAAAATACTATTAAAAATAATTGAACGTAAACTGTACACAAAAAAAAAATCATTAAAACTAAACTTTGATCAAATAGACCCCTATATAATTTAAAATTACGAAAATCATTAAAAAAAAATATGACCACCTTAGCGATACATTCCTCACTATTAGACGTTATAGACATCATCAATACTACTTAATATTTTGAAGTTCACAAATGATCTTAGTACAATCATTAACACAATCGTAAAAACTAGAATTAAATAAAAGATCCCATCCTCTCGTATTATAGTCGTAACTGGTCAACTTAATATCATAGCAGTTACGAAGCTTGGTAGTATTTATAATTATTAAAAAAGTATATGATAGAAATAACAGGTAGTGTAGCTTCGGTATCCACTCTCAAAGAAAAGTTGAAATTTACCAAAAAATATAGTCTGTAAATGAATCCTCGTAGCGCGTGGCAGGTGCCAATTCGCTAATTTGAAGTCAAAAAACGATAATCAGCGTTTCTCATCATCAGTTGAGTCTTTTTTATTCCCTTTATTTAATAGATTTCTTCTCTAATGATTTTGATTATAGTGGTATGATTATAGCCACTCTATATCCCCTCTCGTATACGTCCCGGTGCAGATCGCGTTCTGTTCGAAGGCGTGTCAAAGTTGCTCGAAAACCGAGAGTTCTGTATGTCCCGGTGTACGCTAATGAATATTTTCTCTTCTGACCCTGTGAAGTTAAGGCCTAGGCCAAAAGCGATAGAGAGACGTAATTTCGCGTGCCGAGTTTCATTAAAAGAGATCTGGTTGGATCGCGCGCGCGAGAACGAGAGAGAGAGACCGTTTTCACGCTCGAGCCCCGGCAAGAATAACCAATTAAGCGAAAGCCGAGAAAAGCGAATTTGAACGGATCCTGAGATAAGTCGCGTTTTCATCATGTTATTCGAGTTTTTCCTAGTAGTAAACTTTATAATAGTAATTAAATTTACCCATCATGTTCTGTCTGGAATAAGAATAAATTTATGTATTCCCATATAAATTCCTATATTTATGCGAATGTATTCCCATATTATTCCCGTAAAATTTACTGTATTTATGTGAATGTATTGCCATATAATTCCAATATAAATTCATATATTTATTTGAATGCATTCCCATATAAATCATATATAAATTCATATATTTCTGTGAATGTATTCCCACATACATTTCTATATATATGTATGTGAAAATATTTCCATATAGATGCCCATATATCTATGTGAATATATTCCTATATAAATTATTATATATGCATGTGAATATATTCCTATATAAATTAATGATGTGAATGTATTCCCATTTAAATTCCTATATATTTATCGGTAAAGCGAAAAATAAATATACTTAGAAACCTTCCCCCAATTTCTGAGTATAATTTTGTTATGAAAACGCGCCTTAAGATCTCTTTTCCTTTAATGTTTTGGAAGTCTCGTGTACAATAATCCACTTAAATGGGCCTTTAAATAATGATGCTTCTCTCTCTATCTGGCCGCCGCTTGGTTTCTGTCTTTATACATAATATAAACACAATGTTGTTTTAAAGATATCCAATCAAAATCTCTAATCATAGGTAGCGCCTCTAAACGAGATAGTCGCGTCTCCCTCCTCACCTCGCCTCGCAACGACCGCTCTAATTAATTATTTCGTTTTAAAGCAATCTGCTTTTAAAATCACCCCTCCCCATCCAGTCTAAAATCTCTTTCATAAATTTAAAATAGCGTCTGGAACTAGAAAAGGAGAAAAGTGACTAGTTTAACCCCTGTTAAATAGCTTTGCGGTCGCACGGCGATGCGTGACGTTGGAACACTTTTACAGATTTGGATTTTTTGATCTATTTTTGAAGAAATTGATTTTAAGTGTGAAATATACGGCATTAAATTTGGTAATTAATAATTACTAATGCTCTTGTCACGTGATTTAATAGCGCCATTGTCTAACGGAATAACCTGTTTTTTTCGTAACCTTTTCTCAAATTCCAATACTTTTGTAATATCTCAACTAACAGAATTTTTTTTTTCGATATTTGACAAATATCTTTAAATCAAATGAAATATATACGTCGATTTTTATCATAGTTAATGGTTTTTAAACAAAAAAAGAATTCTTTCTACCCGTAACTTGGATGGCAATATTTCTCAACTAGTTAGCCACGAGTAAGTTGAGAGCATCTTTGTATATATACGCCTTTATAAGTCACCAAAAGGGATGAAAAGGTTATTTTGTTTTTGTTCCCAAAGAGACGCGTCCCTAGTACTTGGGAGGATAAAGTGAGAAAAATTAGAGGCTGATACACCAAATATCCTAACCTATCTTTGAAAAGGGATATATATTGCGCGAAACAGTTGGATGTTAAGATAGGATCTTTCGGGATCTAAGGATGAGGTGATGGAGAGACCGTAGGACGCGGGGATTGGGAAGAGGATCGTCGGAAGAGAAAAAAAAAATCACAAGGATGTCAAAGGGCGAGAGGGATCCGCAAATGGGAACGAATGGCATTTTGCCCCGCGTGATGTCAGTGATCAGTGTGTTTCTCTTTAACACCCCTACCTCATCCCACTCCAACCGTTGGCTCTCTCGTATTACTAACAAAAATGGGGTGGGAGAGGGAAGGTCACGATGTAGCATCCCACGACGCAAAAACAGCCCCCAAACCAAACTTATCTTACTTTTTCAATTCTACCATTACTCACGAGAGAAGAGACCATCTTCCCCCCCATCGAAGCTTACCCTCCTATCTACGAGGTATCATTGCTTCTAGCTCTCTCGCTTGTTGCGAAACACTGTATACGGACAATCTGGCCAATACAAATAAGGTATTTTCTCCGAGAGTAAAGCCCCATCTACCTGGCGACTTTGGATGGAACTTCGGAAAGAAAAAGACAATACCATGGGATACAGTCTTCGAGACAAAGTGGGTATAGGCCTAACGTTTGGACTTTTCGCGGGTCCCATAGGGGATCTCTATACGCTAGCTAGCTAGAAAGAAAGGAGGGGGATCTTAGCGAACCCCTAATACCGAGGGATTTAGGCCCATCGAGAAATAAAGCCCTCCTGGAACAATATTGCGCGTCCAGAGTTAAGTCTATGTTTGAATTAGTTTGCAATAGTAAGGAAAGTTAGGCCTAACGATATTTTATCATACATTGTACCTTCGATAACGATGTATTCTGGGGTTGATACGATACACCTTATACTTCCCTGGTCCTATAATAGCCCCTTTGCTTTGTCGTGTAGCCAGAATCTCCTGTCCCCTAGCCCCCTCCACTCACTCTTTTTTGTTTTTAAAGGTATCTGTTCCTCTTGCTTTGTTGAATAACTGGAAAACTAGTCAGATGGGTCTTTTGGACCATTTCCTCAGGTTTTATCGTATTCACGCGAAGAAGTAGGAAATCACGAGAGTGGACGTTCGGTTCGGGATTGAATCTTGATATCAGTTTGGCCTGCAGGATATTGCCCTGGCTTTATATAAGAGTCCCTAGTTCCCTCCACCCCCTTTTGAACCTTTGGAAGGACCTAGAGGGAACCTTACTATTTTTTCCACTCCCCAGGAGACCCCGAGACCATGCAGTCCTATGTAGGGTTGACTAACGTAAAAGTAGAAAGGAGGGGGGGGGGTTGGTATTGGAAGGTGCAGCATCTCCGCTTTTTGTGTGTCCGGGCTTCTCTCTCTCTCTCTCGTGATCCGCACGGAGTCTTGTCGGAAAAAAGAGACATGCCCTGGCCATTAGCTTTTTAGATGAAGTGTGCCTTTGCCCCGTTTTGCTCTCTTTTCTATCTTTTACTCTAGTTTTCGAACGCCATCTATATATAAACTTTGACTCCGCGAATTTGTATCCAACAATTGGAGGACTCTAGGTAACGAAAGGGATTTTTAGTGCATTTGTTTGGTGGGAAGATAAAGGTAAAAATAAGAAGTTTGACAGAGAGTTTGACATCAATTTCGTTAAAGAATTTTACTCCAGGTTTTAAAAACATTCTGCGTCTATGGTTTAAGGAAACTTATTAGTTATTCATTTATTTATAACACATTTGTCTACTAAATTTAAGCTCTAGTAAAGTTTGTTATTCAATTTAATATCTTCCCTCCAATAAAACTTAAGTCTCAATAAACATGTAGATTAAACGGTAATTATATGTATCGATATATAACTAATGATAATTGCATAATATTCCTTCATCCTAATAAGAAGACTAATTTGTGATGGTTATATGAAGGGAAATAATAGAGAATTCAACGTTAATAGAAAAAGGGAGTCCATCTTGAGGCTAACTGCCAACTAAAACTGGAATAAACTATGTAAAGAAGTGGTTTAAACCTCAAAGCCCTCAAATTCAATCTATCAGTATTTTACTTCAGAAATTTCCATAACCGAAACCCGAGTAGCCCATGATTTATCCGATACATTAATATTATAACCCCAAATATACTTAAGAAATTAGTATAAAAAACTCATTTAATATCGGTCCCATCCTCATTTAACCTAACAGTCACGTGATCAAGTTACAGAAACTCTGAGAGAGAGAGAGGTTCTTTTTTCAATTTGATACCCCCATTCGCTAGCTGAAAGGTTATTTCTATTTGATTAATCGTAGGTCTTTATAACAATTTTTTGTGGTGGAAAAAAATCTATTTTACCCTTTATTTTTTCTTCTACTTCGCGAGTGGGGTCGCCTTACTGCTTTTCTCCCGTTTTCTCTGAACATTTTTTATCCAATTAGAGTTCTAGAAGATAGCACGTGCGGAAGAAATACGTCCAATAGGATATCTTAAGAGTTAGGACTATATATAACTTCTCGAGAGCGAGACTTATAGAGGGGATGAGTAATTTTGGTCGAAAGGCCGGACCTCGGTCAAGGGTGCTTTGGAATTGTTTCATCAAACTGGTCAGGGACAGGGACGACAGAGAGAGAAATTGGCACCCCCAAGTCTTAAGCCTTGGAATGGCAGCGGACCTATTTTTCACTTAAGAGAGGCAGGCACGAGAGGAGAGGTTTTTTTTTTTGTTTCGGTTAAGACTGCATGGCCAGTTTACGAAGACGAACCCAATAACGTCGGGATGAAAGCTTGGTCATTAATATCTTTTTGTTCCCACCCACTGACTTTTCTTATTTAAAAATAAATGGACTTCTTGCACTAAAAGAAATCTCGGAAAATATTTGCCACTCGCTTTTTTTGTTGCAGTGCTTTACAAATAGAAAAAACTATGTTTTGGTATGCCAGGAATTATGTATTAAAGATGTTTTAACTAGTCAAATTGACTGGTTGGTACATCTTTAATGCCTTATAGATATGTCTTGATGTTGCCTGTAAGAGATAGATGTTTGGACGTTGCCTACGACTACGAGTTGCCTGAGAACTATTTCATTACTGTTATAGATGGGTTAGGTTATATGAATGGTTTGGACATCGTCGTCTAGCCCACGAGACAAGCAAGTCCATGAATTTCCATCAAAGCATCAAGTCCGTATTTTGGCTCTGTGTATACATAACTTTTGCTCCTTTTTTCAAAATTGAGTCATTTTGGGCTTTGGGCTCGCGAGCTCGTAAAAATAGTTGTTTTCTGATGATAACTCTACAAATCAAAAACCTTATTTTTCGTCAGGACTCTGTTTGGGTGTGTATGTGTGTGTGTGTGTGTTGTCCGGGGTAGACGAGCGGTATATGGAAGGGAATTGAAGCACCCGGCGTGCACCACCAACAAGTGTAGCCGTTCCCATTACAGGAAGCAAGCAGCCGGCAAATATATCCTCTCCTCCTTCATCTCCAAGCAACATTTTTTTGCGCGCTTGGCGTCAAAACGCACGGGACCATCAGATTCTCTCCGCCCGTCGTGCATGATATAGTCATAATCAATACCAGGTTTCAGCGCCAACAAACTCCATACTTCCACTATGTCTATCAATAAGTTTCTTTGAAATATAACATTGTCAAACTTCGTACCAACTGTAATCTCCCAGTGATTCAAAATATATTTTTAGTTACAATTTAAGTTCGCAGCGCGTACGATGCTGTTGGATGTCGTCAATATCAAAGAAATTAGATAGAAACGTGGCTTCCTAGGTGACGTAAACTTAGGATGATACTGACTATAGGAAACAGCACGAGTTCCCTCGGCAAGAAGAAAATTCACGCTCGTTTCACACGAGCTCATCTTTCCCTCGAAAAACGAGAAAAATAATAATAGAGCAGCACGCAATCCCTAAACCTCAAAGACCAAGTCGCTTGTATACCCCTAGCCGCAGCAGCGACTGCTATTCCGGTCCAGACACAAAAAGAAACTTCCAACGCGCATCGAAGAGAGATTTTTAAAAGAAGAAACGGCTTCCAAAATATTTTTTGTCACGACGTGTCGCAGTCGCATGATTCGAAAGTTCTCAATCTTCGCTCGATACAACTCGCGAAGAATATATTTCCAATCTTTGGAATGGATTCCTTACTTAACTCATAATATTCCCACTCTGACGATACGGAGAAGCCTTTCGTATGGACGAATGAATTTGTTATATGAATCTTTGAATTAATTTAAGTTGGGATTGTAAGAGCACTAAGTGCCATGTAACTTCCTATTGAATGCGAAAGAAGTTGAGGGAAAAAATTCAGAATGAAGTTCGAAAAGTAAAAATTTGAAAGATTCCAAGAATTCTTCAGAAAGTTTCAGAAGTAGTTTTCTCTTTGTTAGAGGACTTGAATTGCAAGTGGTTTCCATAGATTTATACAAAAATGTCCATATATAAATTCAGAGTTAACCAAATTTTCATCGTGTTTCTAAGTTTTTTAAATTGTGCTGTCTGCTGATACGCACCCACACCTAACCTTAAAATCTAATTATTTAAGCCCTTCATACAAGCAAGGCCAATACATTTTTAACGTAACAAACCCCATAAACGAAAGTTTAAAAAATGACAACTTTAATTACGCATTTACAAAGATAAAAATATACAAAATAATTAAAATAATTAACATAACCCAACCCATACAACAACAATAACCAATCGCGTTTTTTCATAACGTGGGAAAAAGTGTCTAAAAAACTGGACAATAATAATATAAATATACACGTATATCGAAGGATACTGGATGAAACTTTATGGTACAGTGTATGATGCTGCTGGAAAATAGCTCTAGGGAAGGAGGGTTATAGGGAAGACGACATAGAGCGCGTCGGTTATGTGTGGTTATAGTTTTGAGGGGAGGGCGTCGTGGTACGCTTGGGTGACCCTAAAGTATCCCGGGTGCAGCCTGAAACGCGTTCGACCGAATACGACTTTCACTCTCTCTCTCTCTGTTCTTATACTCATTCTATATTTCCGAAGCCGTCTCACTCTCGAACATTCAACGCTGTTGTTAAGCTTTTTTTTTTTCTCGCGACGGTGAACGGTGGGCCTTTGACTCCGATCTAAAGAGATTCTACGTCGTTTCTTACAGTCCATTTCAATTGAGGTTGGCAGTGTGGACAAAATTATATTCTTCTAGAACCATAATTCCTATCGCACACACAAATTAATTACCATTTAGTTAAAAGGAAAATCAGGAGAGAAATAGCTATTTTATGAAGTCTCTTTATGTTTGGACAACTTATTAGAAACATGATTTTATTAAATATCCACCAATAAGCACGTCTATGCTCTTTCCGTGCTCAGGTGCGCGGCGCTTTCTAGATGTTCATAACAGAAGAGTAAGAGGCGATTAAGGAAGGGGTCGTGATCTTGCTATACAAGGACATGATCTATTTTATGCCATCAAAGGCATTCAAGGTCATACTATTGTCTTGGCTTCTACCCCTTGCATAGACAAATCTAGGAAAACCTTTCGGGAAACGTAAATTTTCACATGAGATCAACTGGTTGGAAAAAAGATGGTCCTCCGTTTAAGATTTCATGTGCTCTTTTAAAATAACCAGGCCTTATCTTATAATATCGTAAGCGCAGTCAATAATGGAAGAAACCACAAATTCGATCAATATTCATACCAGAACAATATATTTTTGTGCGCAACAGGCCTTAGATTTAGAGCCATAACTCTGCATTGGAATTTTGGAAAGAAACCTATGATTCAATATGTATTGTAATCTCGTAATGAAATAGACTATGAACCTAATACGTTAAGCCTTGGTTAACAGAGACGAAGTCTATCCACGAGTGTAAATCCGAATACCCTTACTTCTTCTTTTCAAGTATATCCAACTATTAAATCATATACCACGAACGCGAATTACGGTTGCGGGGGTAGACCGCGCTTGGGTGCTTTTTTACGACGATCATAGGGATCCTAGCACGGCGGGAAACAAGGTAACGCTGTACCGAAAACCATAATAGACTCATCGTGGTCCCCAACGCACCACGATATATATAATAACTACGACTAAAAACATATAAAAATAAAACTCTTCTTTTTTCCCTCCAATTCTATTATTTCTGCTATATAATATACCTCAGTTTCGACTCCAGTATCACCACCCCCCTTTGGTTTTCCCACTCCATGGCACCCGGACGGACATTAGCGAGCTACTGAACGAGAAAATAATAACCAACGTCTTATAAAGGATTTATTAGACCTCATTTTCAAACCTTCTTATTGGTGTAGCTACTCTTTTTATGTTTTGGTCGTATAAAAAGTATTTACGATAATTAAAGTCTTTGAGGGTGGGGTTCGTTAGACAAATTGGTTAAAGAAAAGGTTAATATGTAATGGGAGTGTAAAGAAATTATGCAGTACACATGAGTGAATTCCAAGTAATGGGTGGTTTGAAGCCATGATAACGTTATCAAAATAAGATCAGTGAAAAATACAAAAATACCCATCTTAAAATTGATAAAGGCTCAAAACTTAGGTAACAAAAGATTGCATGCGTGAGAAAATAGTCATTCCATAACATCCATAGATTAATTCTCCAGGAAAAGGGAGTTCTGATACCGACAGAAAAACGCTCAAAAGTCCAAAAATAAGGGTAGTACAATTTTAAATTTCCGTGAATTCAAAACAAAATGTTTTTGGAAAAAATTAATGTTAACTGTTCTGTAATTTTTATCTTAATAGAATAATGATTCTAATAATGTTCACAAAACACGAAAAATTGTTATTAGAAACTTGTTTAACACCAGAAAAAAAATTAACCCACAATTATATACAATTCACGTATAAGTATTTTCTCAAAAGAAGCTAAAACGTTGGCAACGCCTAGATCGTATCATATCACTTCAAACAGTAGCCTTTTATTTACGACGAACAATTCCGTGATGTTGCACGAGTGTCATCAATCAGAACCATACCGGTATTTTATTCAAAAAGAGTTGAAAACATAACGGAAATCGTTGGCGGATTGACACACAATATTAAAATATATAGATATTAAAGTAGTTGTGCCTATCTCCTATTGAACACGAGTGTATTGTTAATATAGGAGCCGAAACCACTTCAACAAGTTACGCCCATTTGTATGAAACTAAATTAATCCAAATGGCTTAAGGTGACGACAACGTAACACATATTTCACGTAAACCATACTTACGATAACACCCGCAACAAGACAAGACCCAAAAAGTTTGTCCCATGAACATAACATTCTTCTTATTATTTACTTCTGTTAGGCCTAATCAAAAACAATTTACACAATGTCAAACAATGAAGCGGATAGATTCGCGGTGTTACATCTCATGGTAGTTAAAAGTAGTCTTTGAAAACTCCCCATGAACACGAGAACGGCTTTTGAGATATCTAAAAACAGCCTTGGTCAGCATAAAACTAGTATAAAAGTAAATAATGTCTTTAGACCATGTTTGAGGTCAGACAAAGTCGTTCTTCGTTACCAAAACCAAAAAAAAAAAAAAAAAAAAAAATGGTCAGGACCCAATGTACGAAGTACCCGGGTGTAATGTAGGATTCATAATCAGTTTGAATTTACTACTTTTTCTGTATGATATTTTAACATAACGTATTAATACGCGTAGTTTTGTTCAGTTATGAATTTTACGAATGGCGTCTATATTAGATTGTAGTGGCCGCAAAATCTCGTCCTTAACAATATTACAAAGTACGCCGGACCCCCAACCTTCGTATAAGGAACGCAATATATCAAATGAAGAACATTTTCTCTTTCCACCGCCATTTTTCAAAAACAGAAGAGAAAATTTTTACCAGTTATAGATGCTTGTAGATGTAGAGTACAACACACTTTTTTTCACCTTAAAATTGTACCAACGTTTAAAGCTACGTCCCTGAACAAGTCCGGGTATGATTATAAAGACAATTTAACCAACAGGCTATATTCTGTTAAAATCTAAAGGTTGAAAAAAAATATGTATTATGATTGTGTCCGTTATGGTCAAGAAAAAGAGGGACGAAAAATTTAACGTTTCACTGACCATTAGGTTTTGTTTTAGGCAGATGTTCGTGTAATAAGATGGAATAAGGTTAAAGGTACGAGATGTATTTCTAACCATATCTTCTTAGATGTACACGTTTCCCTTCTCTGTAAGCTATCTGCAATAATCCTCGTTCTTTGTCGAACCAACTACTCCATCCATGAAACCAAACCGAATAGAATTTAAGACAGGACATGGTGTATTTCTAACTATCTTCATCCAATCTATACAAGGAAATCTTCCATAAGCCCTGTTCATAGTCGAACCCAAATAATCCACCCATCGAACGAAACCGAATACGATTGAAGCCATGTATTTCAAAATGCCAGACATTTTCATTGAACCAGACTATACCTTCATTCAGTTTAGCTACACGAACGAAAATAATGTTAGCTTAACATCCTATACCTCCTACACACGCGGCAGTTATAAAAATCTTGATTTATTCTCGGCAAACTTCTCTTTGCCCAAAAATTCCCTTCATGGTAAGTCCATGCAGGCGTGTTATGTACAGTTTACATTGCAGCAGTCCCTCGCTCTCATTTCTCCGCGTAGTTTTCTAACCCTACAGGGTCGTTTCGGCGATTTCCTACTAACACACGCGCGCGTCCGAAATAATGCCTGCAAGGTTGAAATAGAGACGGGAAGGAGAGCAAAAGTACGCGGTTCTGGGCCCGAGCCTATTTCTTATCGGCAGGCCAGCACCTTGCTAGTCGTTTTCCGGGCCTAGCCCTACGTGTTTTACGGGGGGAAAACTTTTACCAAGGGGTACGATAGGATAGGTGTACGGTATAAAGGTCGGTAGCCATGATTGATGGCGAAATAATCCCGAGTTTATGTGCCCGAACGCGGCTATGGCTGGATGACCATTTAGCCATCGTTCATCACGGGGTCTACCTGTCGCTGGACACAACATTCGCGCGAGAAAAAAATGCGAATGAACAAATGTTAGAGAGTGTTAGAGATTGTTTCTAGAGTTATCTATACACCTTCTGGATGTTGCCTTAAACAATCTTCAGGGACTTGTCGCGAATTATGAAAGTATTCGGAATACAAGTATACCAAAAACGAATGAAGCCAATTTTAGATACCGGTAACAAATCTTCATTGTAAATCCTCGCTGGTTTAAACTCTATTCGGACTTAAACCCTGGATGTAATAAATATTTGATACGAGAAACCACGACGAATGAAACGAGGTTACTCGGCTTTGAGTTCATCCGTTGCCGATAAGGTAATTACGTGAAGGCCGAGATAGTAAGTGATGTCATATTTGTTTTTGTTTCATCACGCCTTACTGTCTATTGCCTCAAATTCAGTGGTAGTACTAAAGAATGTTGAGTGAAACCATGTTAAAAGGAATTAGGGTAGGAAAACAAACCCTTCAGCCTTCCTAACAATTCCGATTTTTATCATGGATGCGGGATTTAGGTACCAGGCCACTTTTCTATACTTCACGGGCCCATAGCATAAATGGTTCGTACATGATGGTATACGTCTCTAAAAGAATATTGTACGTAAACCTTCAATACGTTGTTCCGCGGTGGTGGTGGTATTGGTCAAGCCGTAAATATAAAAATGATTTTTTTATGTACCATAAGAGAATTTTTCTTGGTGAAAAAAATGTGGGGTGTGATAATTGGGTAATATTTACGGTTCAGTTATCAACATCTGGGCATGGTTTTTTTATCGGGTTTTATGATATTATTGCAACAAATTTTTATTATTAGTATGTGGGTTCGTAATGTGATTTGCCAGCTTAGATTATTTACGGACATCATGTTTTGTTCTGATATTATCTAGTTTTGGTTTTAAATTCTAAAAACAAAATTATAGATATTATTACTTGAGCCAGTTTAACTTGATAATGCGAGTTAAAGGTAAGAACTAGGCATATTGACGCCCTTTATCCTCGTTGTCCTGCCTTTAACTCTATTGCCTCTCCTCGACAAACTATGAACGTATATCATAACAAACCCCAAAATCATTTTAAATTCCAAAACAAAATCCTAGAAATTTCAAATTATATTTAAATTAATTTGTCTTATCGTCTACGAGTTTTTACTCGTATAATTCCGTCACTGCTTTCGTTAGCTATGCGAACCATTCTTGAATAATAGGTCCTTCTCTCAAGACTAGACGAAAAGTAGAGGAAGGGATTTAATGACGTATGAAATTTTCACGCGCTGGCCACGGGGATGACAACTGTTATGGAAAAATGAATCATTGATCGAAACAGTTTCTTCTTTGCTCCGTGTGATGGCATAGGAGAGGAAGGGGGCATGCCCACGCGACAGTCACACGGGACTCGTGACCAATCTGAGAATGCGTTACGATCGAACCTATCGAAGATCTTTCACAATCTCTCGGAACAAAAATAAAACGGATAGAGAAGGGATACTAGACTTTCTCGTACTGAAATTTGAAAGTGATTTCCGCGACATAGAGGAACGGGATTCACTCGTCAAATATTCAAGTAGGGTGGGATAGCCCGCGAGACCGGGTGAGCCCCCGTCCCCCCACCCCTCAAAAAAAAGACAGGGCTGCGCGTGCAAAGAGAGAGCGAAGAGGAGAGAAGGACCTAGAAATGAAAAGGTTTCCATAGTGATGGAAACTAGTTCCTACCCTTTCCCACCCTCTCTCTCTTCTCACTCTGTCTTTCCTATAGTAGGATGACCTAATAAAAATATACATTTCGACTCGGGATTATGTATGAAAAAAATTTCTAGCACGCGTAGAGTGGTCGAGTTCACATGGCAAACGCAAAAAGCTCGGCGATAAGTTTGAAGTACTATTTTAAAAATCAAATTGATCATACGATATTTCTTAATTTATAAATTTGAAATATTTTGTTTAAAATGGCTTTATATTGAAACACGTCAATATCTAAACATTGTAGTTTATTCAGTTGGTTTAACTTCGTGCGATTATTGAAGGCTTTAATAATTTATCAAAATTTGAAATATATATCACCAAAAGTCTATCACTTCATTCCATAAAAGTAAACAACGCACCGTAGCTTAATTTAATGCAATCGGCCAAGTAAAAGTACACGTAAAAATAGCCAAACAAGTCATCATCCCTGTTTGGTTCGAGTGCTTTGGACTCTTCCTCGATGTTTTGAGTCGGTTGAGAGGGACGAAATTTAGGCGAGCCGCGCTTGGCAATATTGTCTTACCCACATCTCCGGAATTTCTCCAAAGAGTGGCGCTTCCGATTCCATTATTTACACCGACTGCTGCCGTTAGTGTCTCGAATCAGAATCTGCCTGGACCTTTGCTGATAGTATTAAGCAACTTTAAAAGTGATCGACTTTTGAAATAACATGTCCGTAATGATATTTTATTAGGAGTCGAGTGCAATCGGAATAGCCCAAAATAAAACACCATTGAAATTACCAAAATATTCTGATTACTCAAATAATCTTCGCAACGATTCAACTGACCGATTTTATAGTGGGGCCTAAACCTAGATAGGTCCCTATCCTATGGTATATAGAATTTTAGGGGCGTCTGCCAAGCGGTGGAATATTTTCGAGATGGGTCCAACCTGAGTTCCCCCCACCCTTTGCCCTCCTTCTCTAAAAATATCTAACTGGCATCTCTCATATTCTCTCCTCTTCCAATCCCTGGCCCCGGTGAAGAATTCATACATACCAAATGCGAAAGAGGCGAAAAATGCTGGAAAAGGGCACCAGGCGGCGCTACAATCTCGTTTTGCGCGATTAAACGACCAGAAAAATGGTATACATTCGAGAAAGAAGCTTTTATTCAAAGTCAGAACGTGCTTAGTCAAGATCGCTCGCATCTCTAAGTAACGAAATAATAAAGAAATCGATATACCCCCGCTTTGAACGCTCAGCAAATTCTACTTGGCGTATGAAAATACTCTAGCCACAGCGCGGTCCACGCCATATATTATTGGGCAACGAGCTTATAAAATAGATACTTATTGGCTGAAACCGAGATGACAGGCCGGAGGGGTGAAAGACAGAATAGGAAGAGAGAGAGTGAAAAAAAAAAAATATATATATATATAAAATAAGATATATATATGATAACACCTTATTTTCTAACTTTGGTACGCATCACACAGTGTATACCAGTGTTGAACCCGGGGCTAACTGGAAACGCTATGAGTGTAGGTGAAGTTAGATACGGTGTTAGTTTTACTATGCAAGAGTGAAGTCCGAATGTAATATGAAACCTAGCATATATGCTACGCAAATGTAACTGATGATTTTTATAAGCAATTGCATAACCACCCTGCTCGGGTGACGGGTGGGAGAGGAAGAAATAGAACGGAAATATTAATCCGAAATTCATATATATGTCTATTTATTTATATAACTCTACGGAAATTGGAAAACTACTAAAGTGGGGAATTCATTCGGGTTCCGGGATGGACTATAAAATGAAATAAACTAATATATTAGAAAATCTATCGTAGACCTATTTTCATCTATTTTATTGGTAGGTTAGACTAAAATAGACCAAAAATGGAATTTAATAGTTTTGATAAAATATCTTAAATCTACTGAAGTGGAGAATTCATTCGGCTCTGGTGTTTTACTTCCGGGATGGTTTTTAAAATGAAATAAACAAATATATTAGAAAATCTATCGTAGACGTATTTTCATCTAATTTATTGGTTCGTTAGACTAAAAATTAGTAGTCATGATAAAATATTTTAAATCTACTTAAGTGGGGAACTCATTCGGCTCTGGTGTTTTAGTTAATAATACTAGGAAATCTATCGTAGACATATTTTGATCTATTTTATTGGTACGTTAGACTAAAATAGACAAAAAATGGAATTAAGTAGTCATTTTATTGAACAATGAGGTACATTTATAAAATATTTAATATTAATAAATTAGACCAAAACATTTCTAATAATATACCTCTAAATTATATCAAAAATAATTAATTCTTTATCGAAATTTTGAATATTGACCTTTAATAGTATGATATTACTACAAATCTAATCTAATTCTAAAAATAATTGTGATAGGCTCACTTTAATTTCATAATAAATAAACTGGAGTGATTTTTATCGTTAGTTAGAAGCTAAAACCAAATGTACGCCTGTAGAAGTGTTCTATCCGCTTTCCCCGGTGTACGGTAATGAAAACAACTGCACAGACATTGGCGAAAAAAGCTGCAACACGTCAGAATATAGTTACGTTTACGCTAAATCGACGTTTCGCGGGAAGTCACGCGTACTTTAGTACGTGATGTTTGAAATAATTTTAGTTAAGGCCTACGTGGACGTTTTAAGGTTATGTAAAACACGGAAAAAACCTTAATATAGTAGCTCTCAATGAATACGTTAAACGGTTTCTGCATAAATTTAAAAATAGGAAATGAAATTGGCCTAAAACTAAAGAGGGTATATACAGGAAATGAACCCACGAAACAGCTTTCATCAAAATTAAAACTCGTTTAATCATTTACCAGTATTTAAACAGAGATTCAAATTTTAATTCGGTTAACCTAATTTATTAAAATTTTAATATCGATTTAACCTAATTTATTCAAATTTTAATATCGATTTAACCTAATTTATTCAAATTTTAATATCGATTTAACCTAATTTATTCAAATTTGAATATCGATTAACCTAATTTATTCAAATTTGAATATCGGTTTAACCTAATTTATTCAAGCCGGCTATTTTAATTTATTCAAATTTTAATATCCGTTATTTTAATTTATTCAAATTTTAATATCCGCTATTTTAATTTATTCAAATTTTAATATCCGCTATTTTAATTTATTTAAATTTTAATATCCGCTATTTTAATTTATTCAAATTTTAATATCGATTTAACCTAATTTATTCAAATTTGAATATCGATTAACCTAATTTATTCAAATTTGAATATCGGTTTAACCTAATTTATTCAAGCCGGCTATTTTAATTTATTCAAATTTTAATATCCGTTATTTTAATTTATTCAAATTTTAATATCCGCTATTTTAATTTATTCAAATTTTAATATCCGCTATTTTAATTTATTTAAATTTTAATATCCGCTATTTTAATTTATTCAAATTTTAATATCCGGTATTTTAATTTATTCAAATTTTAATATCCGCTATTTTAATTTATTCAAATTTTAATACCGGTTTAACCTAATTTATTCAAATTTTAATACCGGCTCTTTTAATTTATTCAAATTTTAATACCTTCTCTTTTAATTTATTAGAATTTGAATAAGATACATAAGATACATTTCCCGAATGTTTTAATACTCGAACAATCGAAGAATCGATACAAAAAAATCACTTGATTTTTAATCTTCACCCTCCCTTTAAGGTGTAAAACTTTTACGAGGCACAAAAATTTCTGCCCCTTCTCGGAAGCTTCTCCTATAAAGTAAAAGATTTGGATTATAAAAGTAACTTTATATGAAATAGAGTTCGTTAAATTTCTCAAAAGATAGGTTTTATTGTTCATTTTTTGACGTTTTCTTAGGCTCGAAAACCAGGGGTTTTTAAATTTTAAATATATGTTATTTGGCGAGTAATGATAATGGTATTACGATCTGATAATGGTTGATTATTTTTTGATTTTTATTATTGAGTTTGTTATTAATAAAATATTTTGTTTTTCTATTTCGCAGGTAAGAAAAGTCAAAATGTTTTTGGTTCTGTAAATCATTAAGTTTTCATTCATTGGTGAACGTTAAGTTGAATTTTATTTATTTTTCCTTATACCTGGTATCGTAATTATTCATTTTGGAGCAAGATGACATTAATGGGAGTTTTTTTTACAGTTATTTAATTTTCTGTAGTAAATTTAACGCTACAAGATTAAGTATATTTAATTTTCGAAGTACCATTTTTAATATTTGATTTTGCAGGCCAATTATATATTTAATTTTTAAAGCTTATTTTTTAATAGATTTAATTGTAGCTTTATATTAATTATTTTATATTCGAAGCTCTATCTTTAAACATATTTACCTTTCCAAGCGCAATTTCGAAGATAATTCATTCTTAAAACTGATTATGTGGTCCCGAAATCTATTTGGGAATTTGCTACATTCCGTATATATTGACTTTATCCTAGTAGATATCATTTTCGTCCCGAGGCTTAAGTTAAGATAAAGAGCCGTTGGAGTTAAAGCTATAGGTATATAAAGGAGGAAAAATATCCGAATATTGGTTAGTCTAGTCACGAACGATCCCAAGAAAGTGAGAGAAGAGTCGGAAGACCTCCGTGGAGAAATCCCTCTCTCACGCAGTTCGATATTCATATTTCCACGTGGGGATATTTTGGGAAAAACGCGGTCTTTAAGACTTGATCCTCTTTAGGAGACTATCAGCTAAAGCGCGCAAAGCTACCCGTAACTTTGCCCCCCCCCCCTCCCCAAAGAAAAAATAATAAACCTAGGCTAACGTATATATATTTCAATGTAGAAAGCCATTTTATATATTTTAGAAAATACAAAAAAGATATGGTGTACAGTTTTCCTAATATTGGATAAATTTGCATAAGTGTTTTTTATTTTGGGGAATGTGGCTTGGAATGTTTATAAGAACAAATATGTTATTATTATGGTACCCTAGGAGTATTTATTTGATAGTGAAAAAATGAATCTTTTAAGCTTATTGATTAATCTCTCTGCTTAATTCCTTTTATGAATATCACTACAATGTGGTTAATTATTCTACTGGGATCACAACTTGGTCATATATTTTATTAAGATAGATACATCTTTAAATATTTTATTAGGGTTAGGATAAATACATGAAAAACTATGGTTTAAAACTACGATGACGACCAAATGATTACCAATTGGTTAAATATATAGTTAATATTACTATGACGATCAGATGATCATCAATTGGTTAAAATATATACAGTTAAGACTACGATCAGATGATCACCTATTTGTTAAATATATAGTTAAGATTACTATGACGATAAGATTATCACCTATTGGTTAAATATATAGTTAAGATTTCGATGACGATCAGATGATCACCTGTTGGTTAAATATTTATAGTTAAGATTTCGATGACGATCGGATGATCACCTATTGGTTAAATATATATTGTTAAGATTTCGATGACGATCAGTTGATCACCTATTGATTAAATATGTATAGTTAAGATTACGATGTCCATGGTTAAATATATAGTTTAAATGACCCTTTACCTTAAACGATCACTCCATGGTTAGTTAGGGGTAAAAATAATTCTGAGAAACACGCTGATGATCTTGCAAAGAATAAATATTATAATGAGCTTCACTTCATCACAATTTTAACCTATATTCTAAACTGACAGACATCTCTGAAGTATACAATAAGTTTCGATTTAAAATCCCTTCTAACTTAAATCCAGCCTTAACTGGGATGAAAATAATCTTATGATGTAAAAGAAATAATAATCCGGGCTGGGTTTTTACGTGTAGGCGCCGAAATCCAAACATTTGCCAGTCTAAGAGAGATGAGAATATTGTGAAAACCCTCTCTCTCTCGAGTACTTCTCTTCGTTTTCTTTTTCGAGCTTTAATCTCGGCGTGACAGACTTTTTAAGATTGCGGTTTTATCCCCGGTCCCCCCTATTTAGATACAGTGTACGCGAAAAGCGATTTAAGGCCTTGTCTATCAATTAGATTTACAACTCGGCTGTAGAACAAGGGCGAAGATGCCAGTCCTTCTAACTTCGCTACGCCGTTATAAATGATTTATCACCAGCCACCAAACAATAAAAATCGACTTTCTCTCTTTTTTGTTTAAAGGAAAAGTGTATACGTAATGAATCATTTTGATTCGAACACTTTGAGATGGAGCAGCCTCGATTATTATAGTATTAAAAATAACCCGTTAGAAATTATCTCAAATGACGGAGTTATATGTAACATAATCATATACGTAATTTATATTAATTACTGAATTTCCTCTTACTTTGTTTCAATTCTTTACTTAATTACTTATGATATCGGCCACAGCAGTGTTTTTATTTAACTCAAAAAAGCTTGATAAACATCGCAAAAAAACATTCTATCCTTTTTCAAAATGCTAAGCCTAAATCATCAAGTCTAAATAAATAAAATCCGAAGTGAAGTGGACTGTTTTTATTAACTTAAAGATAATTTAATACGCGATACTTAAATTATTTAACTTAAACTCTTTTTAAACATCGCAAAAATCACTACAACCTTTTTTAAAACGCTAAGTATAAATCTTCAAATCTAAATAAATAAATAAAATCAGAAGTAAATAGGAGGAAGTATAGATATCCTTTTCTATTTGGAGAGGCGTCACTTCTACGATTTTTTTCTGGACAAACTAATTATCTCTTAATTAAAATATAAAGAATTTGAATATTGGCTCGCGCTGACTTGACTAGCGAGGGAAAGTATAGTACATTTGCATGGACAATAGTATTTTTACTATTTGAAAATGTTTTTCTCCAAATATGAGGGTATTCCTTTACTAAGCTCTTCTAGTTTTCGAGTTTAAAAGCGTAGGCAGATTTTAATGGCGGGGCTATAAAAATTTTCCAGCTTTGGCGACGCCTGCCACGAAAGCGCGCCAAATCTCTTTCGTTGTGTTGTAACTTGTAATCGGGAATCACCTCCCATGTATTCACTCTCGAAAAACTGACGAGAGAATAAGTGAGTGTGAGAATGTAATTTCTTTTTAACGCCACGCGGATGGATAAAAAATTGGCGCAATTTTAAATTACTCACCCTTTCAAATTATGTCTTAATTACTAACTCGTTTAAAATTGGTAATTTTGTAGCGTTTTAGAAAAAGAAAATGACAGTTAGGTTTATTAGGCTTAGCATATCACTTAAAAAGGTTTCGTTTGACAAAATTGAACCACTTTCCACAGAAAAATTAGCGTTTTCGATAGGAATTTTGGGCATTTAGTTAATTTTATGATAATTATATAAGACTAGCGTAAAATATGCTTACATCAGATATGCTAATGAAGGTTTTTTTGAGGAAATACAATGTTTACATAGTATATTTGCATATTTACTATAAAGTCGTGCACTCCCAAATACATTGCTTCAACTGCAACACAATTATAAATTCCACGAGCATTCTCCTCCAATCCAAAACCCGATACCATATTTAGTAACAAATATTTATTCAAGGTTAAATATCAGATGAGAAACATTGTATCCCAAATCCCATTCCTTTCATAGGAAATTTTCAAAAAGTACTATAGGATATATCAAATTTATTTTTGAAAAGAAAAAAAAAAAAAATACGAGACCTATAAATGGTGATTCTGGCGAGTTTCATTGTATTCCCGAAACAAGGATAAATATATTTATAAAATAAATGTATCCTATATGGAGCTTTCTAGACAAGGCGTGATAGTGCGCAGATTTCTGTCATCTCGATCCCAACCAAGCCTGTCACGAGACTAGAAGAAATGTCCGACCTCTCGCCTTTCTAGGGTTCAACTGAAAAACTCATGGCAGAAAAAATAAGTTCTTCACCCTGGATGTCAATTTTTTTTTTTTTTTTTCAAAAAAATATAAAAAAAAAAAAAACCCGACCCCTCCTATCACCTCGTGTGTCGAAAAACTATATATTACAGTTTTTTCACATCCCCAGCCATCATATATAGCCAGCACCCCTCACCCCGGAATAAGAAAAGAGGCCTCTTTGGTTTTGGTTTTCATCTTTAAATTCAAACACCAGATATTGGGGGCATATGCCCGTTTTGTTTCAGTCTCGCGGTTGCTGACGTAAAATTCTTTATTCTCAAAGCCTCCCTGATTATATACGGTATAGTGTATAGATTTTCACACTCTTAACTGATGTTTTGAAGTCCTCTTTGGGATGTTGTCAGATACTTTAAGAATATTTTGAATATCTTTCACGCGCGCGTATAATGTTTTCGAGAAACCGTCTTGAAATATTGTTCCTCGTGACTTGAAGCCAGTGTGAATGCGACTTAAGTTATATTTCCTGATGTACAAGTAATATGAACTAATGTTAAATTTTTGCCGTACAACCAATCTGAACTAATGTTCAATTTTTGCTTTACAAGAAATCTGAACTATATGTTAAATTTTTGCTATACAAGAAATCTGAACTAAACATACTTAAACTAATGTTCAAATTGTACAACAAGTCTGAACCTAAGTTCGTTTTGCTCTTCAACTTTTGGGTTGCATAAAACATCGTACAATTAAACTGAACGCACATTTCTGTTGAAAAGGGTTGCAAGTTTTAAACTGTTCAAAGACTTATTCATTTTCTGAAATCTTTTAGATATTGTCTCACTCTCAGTATTAAAATCTCTCAAAATCTTGTAAGATTTCACACTCTTCACAAACCACTTCACATAATATCAACTTGGTTATAGACTTTTTGCTGCGCCTTATGAAGGGGGCGGCCATTTTGCCCGTTCCCCTTAGTTCGCCCCCCCAATCCGCCATTTTGGTAACCCAGAAACGAGTAGGCAGAGCCACTACCACCTCGTTTCTGGGTGACCAAAATGGCGGATTGGGGGGTCGAAACTAAGGGGAACGGAAAAAATGGCAGCTCCCTTCATAAGGCGCGGCAAAAAGTTTATACTTAACCCCCAATATTTTTCACACCACATTTCTTGGCAATACTTTACTTATTAATTATTCACAGACGTCCTTGATACCATTTCTATCTTACTGTTATAGTTAATCCGACACTAATATACCATCAACCCCAAAACACGCGGAACTCTGTTATTCAAACCACAACGAAAAAGAAAATAAAAAGGTCTAAAAACTGTTGTGGGTGGTAAACCTTCTTAATTTGGTATTTGGCAAAAACACGCGCGAGCTCAGCAGCCACGTCCTTAATCTAAAGGCGCCAATTCCTAACAGGGTTTTTGTAACCCAATCCAGCTTAGGATATATTATATTAGATGAACCATTTTTTTTCTTTCCTTTGTTATTTAAAGTGACTTTGTCACTGATTTTTCCATAAAATCTATATGAAAATTTAACATAATTTCACGCGTTTCCTAAAGAATTTGAGTAGTATTTTTTAGAAAGATCGTTAGTGAATGATCAAAGAAAATTCACCCCAAACAGTATGAATAAATATTTCATAATTGCCAATCTCGAAATGTTTTACAACAAAATATTCCCCCAATACGTCATCACTATGATCACGTGGTTATAATAAATTTGTTTGAGCGTTGTATCATTCGCGAAATTACTTAATACAGAAAATTCGTATGAAAATTATCATTTATTACGTTCCAGCAAGAATCCATTCAGGTTCCATAAGAATATGAGAGGGCCGCGATTCAATAACCATCCTCCCAAACTTTGTAGCAAAAGTTCGTCTGCTTCGAATCGATTTTTCAAGTAAATCGCTCCTGACATTATATTATTAACCCGCGCCACTAACGACCTTGACATAATATTTTGGGTAATAAAAATGGAGCCGACCGAAAAAAGATCTAGGCGTACCAATGTTGCGAAAATTGCGGACGAACTTTTGTTACAAAGTTTGGGAGGATGGTACCAGAGGCTAAAGCTATGCTCACATATTCTTATGGAACCTGAATGGATTCTTGGTTCCAGAATCAAATTACGTCATCAATCGTGAAAAAAATCTAAATTTCTTATCAATGAAGTTTCTTAAAAACTCTTTAACCAAGGGCTATAAAATTTTGAATATTGTTTTTTAATAGTATAAAAAAACTAATATCCAGAGGCCTTTCAAAAAAATGGCGACAGGCTCACTTTAACGTTAACCCGCTAGCTCTAACTTGTAAGAAAGATCTAGGATATATTTATATATATAGCAACGTAATATCTTTTCCCTTATAGGCTTTCCTTTCAATTTAGACAGAGCTTTATTAGGCCATTTGAAACCGCAAACGCCCCCTTATGAGCGGAGGGGTAAAAAATGTTTATTCACCAAATAATATAACCGCGATATTTCTGGAGTCGTCAAAGGCCTAATTTTCGTAACAAGCTTCATTTTTTTTCTCAAACCTATAGCCATTATTTATCGAAATTGAAACAATAAGAATAAAGGGTAGTAACGCGCTTTCGTATCCCCCTTACTACCGCCTTTGTATTCATTAGGTCTAATTCCCGTAATATATGGACACTAAATTCAATCTCAATACGCATAGAGTAAGCGTTAAACGACTTAGAAGAGTATCTTATAAGGAATGGGTTTGTACTTGAGTAAACTAAGATTGAAACAATTTTTGTAAAAGATTTTTTCAAAGTAAAGGTTTAGTAAGGATTAAGGCTACGTTAGTACTCAATTTTAAGCATGAACCATACGTTGGTTTTGGTACAGATTCTAAGTGAAATTGCGAAGCAGAAAAGCGGGAGAAACTCGAAATGTCGCCATTAAAGAAGAAATAAATGATCATTTTTGGAGTAGGGGACGTTTTGTATCAAGAATAGGGAGTCGCCCAATCCTCTACTAGATTTTGTTCACGTGGGAAGATTGAATAGTATCAAAGGTACCAGAGGGATTGCTTTTCTAATGACCCTCGTGTTGCCAGGGTCTCGTCACGCCAAGGTATCTTCATTCAACCACATTTGGTGCACAAAATATAGAAACTGTTGCGACATTGAGATATAAAAAAATTATTTCCCGGAGTGAAAAAAAGGGAGGATGAACAGCTATTTATACAAATTAGGACTAGCTTTTAAATTATTGACTCTTCCGGTTAATAATTAAACAAGTTTTAATAGCGTTTCAAATTAATAAATACTGTCACCTTGATTGGTTGAATAAACTATTGAAAAAAATTACCACAACAGAAAAAATATTTATACTTTGTAATCGCCATTTAATAAATTAAAAAAAAATAAAAAATAAAAAAATAACCTGCAATACTACTACATCAATATGGTTGCGTGGATATTGTAGAACCTACAGTTGATTCTCGCGAGTTCTGACAAGGGTCTTTGATGGTCTTTTACAAAAATAAAAGTACTTAATCCAGAAAATCATACCTTTCGTATCAAAATTATCGACTAATTGCGTTCCAGAAATAAACTAATAATAATAAATAATTACCTATATATTTTTGACATTTTAATTTAAGTTTCTAAATAACGCCTCAGCCCAGATTAAGTTTTCAATATGGCGTTTTAATATTATAATAAAACTAAAAATATAATACATTGACACTAGAAAAAAATGGTGACAGCCTCTGTTCTAAAGGAGTACTTCGTATTAATTTTAGAATTTAACTATTCATAAATTATATAGTTAGAATTTATTTAATAAAGACTTCCATCATTTTTCTAAAGCCTGCTCGTAAACATAAAATTTTACACCTTAGGGTTAACTCGTTCATAAGAAACCTTCCACTTTTGATGACGTAGAATGATTCTAGAACGAAATTAACGATACGCTGGGGAGTTTCTAGATTAAGTACTTTCACGAAAAAGACTCGGCGAAAGCGACCTTACACATGTGGCAAAAACTGCACCATAATATTTCACTAATTTTTGCTTTAAAACGTTCAAAATATGTTGATTATGAAATATTTATTTTTTCCGTTGCGGTGACGAAGATTTTATTCAAATTTCATTTGGAAATCATGAAATTTGGACTTTAAATTTTGAGACAGTCAAAATAGTTGATACGTACATTTTAAGCCTAGATAGTTTTAAACATATTATCGGGCCTAATTATAATTTTTATTATTACCTTCCCTTTGAAAGAGGTGGGGGGATTCGTAGGAAAATGGAGGAAGTCTCTTTTCGCACGCGCGTTTGGTGTGGGGGAGGCTTTATTTCATCTCATTCTGAAAGATCCGCGTGGTCAATTTTAGATAATTTATTTCAAACGCATTAACTTGAAAGGGTCCTTAGTTTCCCACGCGCTGAAATCTTTACAATTATTTCGATTCAATTTAACCTGATACTATGAGAATTACAAATAGATGGCCATCTTAACCTTTATCAGTGCTTTGCGGTTGACAGTGATTTCAAGTATATATAATATTAGTTTGGATTTCGTGCGTCCAGGACCAACCCTAACTAAAGGTTGGCTACCACGAACGCGTCGACAGAGTCCAAAAAATCCATTTATTACTCTTACACTATATACAACCCGCCCTCGCAATATAATAATTATTTTAGCACGACAAACTAGCGGAATGGTAATAACTATTATTCTTTTTTTTTTTTGCCATACAAAGAAATGATTCGCCATTTGAATTTTTACCTTCCTACGTAACATTTTGTAATTGGTTTCTCCCATGGTCAATGACTATATTTTATACTTTTAAATATTGGATTTTAGATTAAGAGTTTAATATAATTCTTAAAATGTCTCAAATTCTTATGGAGAAGAATAAGAGATACAAAATGGGGCAAATTTCGTCGAATTCGGACCAAAATTCATGAAATGGTTTAATTTGGTTGTTTATTTTGGTTAATAATTGTTAAATTTATACAGTTGCGTTGTTGAATATAGATAAAAGAGAGCTAGTAAACATGGCAAATCAAATCAAAATTGGTCCATAAATAATTAAATATAGTTATATTTTATAAAGTTTTATTATTTGTGAACCAGTTTTGGCTTTAGTTGACACCAAATTGTAAGTTATTACAAAATAAATCACTAATTCTTTGTCTCTTCCTGGATTCTTCTGGTCCGTGATAACCCTACCTTGTCGAAATTATATTATAAGCTTCATATTAATAGAATCATATAAGGTTTTAACTATATTAATTTTCAAAACTTGCCATAATCCATGAACAAATGGTTAATTGTAAGCCTAATAGTTTATCAAAGACTCTTTCTCAGCTTTCGCGACGAATTAATAAGTGGCGGACAATATTGTTAAGGCTTTACAAATTAATCGCGACTGTCTGGCGCGTGGTTAAACTCGACTTAATCTACGAAATCATTAGGTATGTAAATCAAGCAACCCCGTAGCTTTACGCTGGGAACGACGCTCCGAGATGTATGGAAACTAGGCGTCAATATTAATGTCCGTGTCGCGTGATCAAAATGCCAGTTAATTTCCAAAACCCTTAACCGAACTGAGCGAAACTTACGTCAATTGTACAAGTTCGTGTATTAAATTAAAACCAAAATTTTGCCATCTTAAGTGTTTGAGAAATCGCTTGTACATGTAGCTCTCCTTAGATGAACGAATCTTGTCACGTGATGACCGATGAATGGGGATGTTAACGAAGACTTTTCGCTACTGCGCAATAGAGGTCTTCTCCAAGCATATTAATCATTTTTCTATTATTCAAATATGAGCGTTTGTTTAGACAAAAAACTTAGCTTGCATCCATATATAATTGTAGAATAACACATCCAATAGGGAGATAATAACCAGAAGTTAGAGGCAAACAGTGGAAGCTTAATTTTGTAAGAAAAGCTCGCGGCGTGTCTGCCACGAGTTCGAAATTATCGTGATTTACCAGATTAGTTTAATAACTGATAACAGTTTAAGATTGAACCAAAATACTCTGAACAAAGTTTGTCGTGCTAAATAACTTCGAGTATTCCTCTCAGTCAATCTGTTTTAACACTTAAGTAGTTAAGCCTTGGCTATTTTTAAGAGTTGCCCGACACGCCCACGCCCCAGGTTTTTAATCACACATACACAATTTTAGTATTCCAATGTGCGCATGCCAGAGAGCGAACGAAACGCCGACCTACATGCAAAAATAACTAGTACGCGTTGGTGAAATTTAGGACGGAAATTTGTACCTGGTAGGCTAAACGCGTATATGCGTGTGCTACAATTTAGTACAAAGGTGTAAGAGTATGAACCCAAACAGAAAGTCTAATACGATATAAAATATTACCTCAAAAATATTTTAGACTCCAAATAAAATCAATAATAAAAATAAAACGGATCTCTTAATTCATTAAAAGTTTGCAAAAGAATGAAACATTGCGCGGATTAATACATAATGTTCAACCTCTTATCTTATAAAAGCAGGTTTATAAACTGTAAAAGGTGTACTGAACCTATAACCTATTTACAATTTTTGAATGAGTCTAAATTCTCATAAAGGAAAACCTTTTTTTTAAGTTTTTCCAATGATAATTTAGGTGCAGTGAAAGAGTGTAACTGTGAGGTAAAATAGAAGAAACAGATAATATTTCTTCTATAAGATGAATCGTTGTTCAGTTTGAAGAAAAGAAAAACATTTTATATTTTATTTTGTTACGTGTGTGTATTTTATTTTTGGGGGCCCAGAAAAGTATTCGATGGAAAGCGATAGTTTTTTTGGATCGATCGTTTAGATGCTGCTCTTTTTTCATCTCGAATGGTACTGGCTAAAAATAAACCACTAACCTGCAGCGACCAAACGAAATTATATTGCATTAGGAATTCATAAATAGACAGATTTTATTTTGTGTAATAGTCCTTCACAACCCCGTTTTACGGAAGTGGAATAGGAAGCAGGAGGAGTGTCTTATTTTCCTTAGGCGAAACCGGGTCGTAACCAGGGACACGTCAATTCGAGAGAGGCAATAAGATATTTATAAAGTTTAGATAGGTGTTGAAGGGTGGAGCTCTTCCTTGGGCTACGAGTTGGAATGCAATAAAAACAAATGCCCAATATTTATAAAGGAAAACCTGATTCCTCTTGTATAAACCGCACGTATATTAACCGTTATATCTGATTTGTTTACTTCGAGATAAAGACAACCAATAGGTTTGCTCTTAATGGCAAATCAATGCGAAATAAACTTGCCAAATCCCTGATTTAAAAAGTTGGAAAGCTGAACCTTATAAAAAACACAAGTCCCTGACCCCTCTACCTTATTCCTCCACGCAAGATAGTGTCTTCATGGTGTCATCATTTCGTCTTTTTGTGGCGTTCCATTTTTGGGCATCATTTACTATTGAGGACAACGCTTACCCAAGAAGAAACACAAGTAAAAAATAAGAAAGAAAAAGCTTTTTTTTTTTGTATAACCCTTTTCCCTCTCAAGTTGGCCACAGTCGATTCATTTCATCATGTGTTGAACTTTTTATAACGACCATTGCATCTCCCAGTTTAATGCTTATATATTCAATTGATATATTTATTATCTACTTTTATCCCTAAGAAATTCAATATTGTGTATTAGTTCGCTTTAATTATTTCATATACTGTGAACTGAGACTGAATTAAGAGTTTAGTGGTTGCTCTTTGACCTATTTGTTGATTTTGGAACAGAATTTTTTTACTATGGCGTCATCTAATGAGCCGGGATTGTTTTGCAAAAGTTTTTGTGGGTCTTAAGACGTTGCGCCATTGTTAGACTATAGGACTCAGTGGCGCCAAATACAGTACTGTTAAAATAGTTGCTGAAAATTCACGCTAATTTTGAGTAAATACTCCGGTCAATGTTTCAACGAGCTAATTTCGCGGAAAAGTTTAGACAAAGCTGAAGAAAGTGACTACTTTTTGGGAAATGTTGGGAAAATATCAGGGAAATGTTAAGGAAAACTTGAAAAACGTTTGAAAACGATGGAAGAGTGAAAGACGACTTCTCTTTCTCCGTGCTTCCCATACCATTGCTTCATTAAACTACAACGAAATAAATGTTAAAAATAATATTTAAGTGTCGTCTTCTTCTAAAAAGTAAACACATCATCTAATGCAATATCTGGATATTCGTGAATGGGGGAAACTGAATAACATTCCCAAATATTTTCCATACTAAAATCTAACTTTCTTTATATTCCAACGACGTAAACAAGTCTGCCATTGAAGTTTCTCCACAGCATAGCCACAGCAACCCGCGCGTTTCATTTACTTAATAACATATACATAATACCAGAAGGAGATAATAAGAGAAGGAAAGCCATTTAGGAAAATGAGGGCAAACTTATTTTGCCTCATTTTGACCTTTTTTTCTGGCTGCTCGTAAGCAAATGTTAGTCAATCCAAGATAAGACTTTTGGCTTTCCAGGGAAGCAAACTCACATTACGGAATTGATGATCGAAATCATTATGGAGTTACAGTGTATCCCTTTTACGTTACATTCTTCTGATAATATTGAACTTCAGAAGAAATAAATTCATTGAAAAAGAAATGGAGCAAATTTTCTTTTCATCTGTGTATAATTCTTAAAAAAAAAAAGGCCACACAAAAGTTTCTCGGCTTTGCAGCAATGTATGAATAACAGGGGCGACGGAAAGTGTATATAGTTCTTTCTAATCTTAGAAGAAACATTATTTCTAGGTTTTTATATAACGAATCAGGATCATTCTAAGAATGCAACGCGTATATATGATATTAAGTCTACTAGCGAATTGGTGGCGCCACCGTAGCTCGGATTAAAAGATTGTTTTCTTTTTATTTTTTTATTTTTTTTTGTTTGGTCGCTTTCATTTTGGGAAAGAAAACTAGCTAGCTGTTTTCTCCTTCGTCGGCGACTCGGAGGCGTCAGTCAGTTTCGCCTTGCCCCTTTCTTTTTGGCCAAGTTTTGGCCTTACTATACTATAGCCTAGGCTAAGAACCCGATAGAAAAGAAAAAATAAGAAAAAATAAAAGACACCCATCCCACTATCCTTTTTTTCTAAGTCCGTTGCATCATGCTTCTATTGCCCTGATGAAGAATAAAAATAAAATAATAACAATAATAATAAAAAAGTTACCAAAACATGGCAAAAAGTTTCATTTCGCTAATTTATTCGCAGTAAAACTGTATTATAATTATTAAAATTGAATAATTTATAATTTAATTTCTGAGGAACACCAGAAAATGTTCTAGGTACCAATTTATATTACATGAATCACCCTTGTTGTCAAAAAAAGGCTGGGAGTTATTCAAATTGGTGTGTGTAACATCTATACACTATTACGTAACTGATTAGTCTTTTGTAATAACATAAACGTTCACAGTTAATACGCAATCACTTTCGCGCAATCAAAATCGAGGGGGGGGGGGGGGGCAGACACTCGCGAACTCAGGTGTTCAATTTTTGAACTTTTTGTACTATCAAAGCTGAACTCGGAGTTCATTAGAGTTCGAACTCAATGCACTGTCAAAGCTGAACTCAGTGAACTCAAGTGTACAGTGAATTCAAGAGTTTCTGACCGCTCGGTCAAAGCTACAAGCTTGTACACCTATTACATGTTTGAAAGTTTTTGTTCACGGTGTCTGTACAGAAAGAAATCTAACATTCATCGCGATGAAGTTGTTTTAGTGTTACGCAACCATAAACCATTATTCCCATCTGATAAACTCATATTTCATTATCTAATGACATCACGTGATCAAAAATATTGTATTGAATAAAAAAGGGCACTTTTGAAGTTTCGGAACCTCCTTAATATCTCTTAAGAACTTCCTGGAAATCATGCAATGCAATCCAACAACCCCAATCGAAACTTTATACCATGGATAAATTTCGTCACGACTTTGACTCTCGCTTCTTGAATCTTTCTAGTGCCATTGATAAGAAACTTATTATACAACTTATCCGAATTTTCTTACATATATGAATAGAGGCCGACGGGGCGATGGCCGATTTATGGCGACGCCATCGAGTGAGCCAATAGATATAGCTAGCGTGCTAAAGAGTTGCGCCAGTTTTCCTCCCTCCAGCGCAAGACATAATCATTCGAGTACCCTCGGCCGGTACCCGTATAGCTAGTGATGATACCAAGGGACCATCTTATAGCGCGGATAAGGCAATAGAAGGTCTATGAAGTAAAATTTCAATTTTAATTCGCAACGTCTACAAACCTAGACCCTAATACAATTTCATCATATTTCGTTCCTTAGAGATAGAAGGGTAACCTACCTTCATATATGCTGTAATCTCAAGGTCGCACGGAATATAAGAAGACCCATTCGTATTATACGAGTCTAATTTCCATTCCTTTTAAAAGTCCAGAACATATTATTAGTTGAATATTGCACTAGGTCCGAAAGCGAGTTGCCTTGTGTATCTATGAATTCGCGTCAGTGAAATGACTGGGTCATAGCTTTGTACACGTTGACTTCTAAGGGGGGAATTTTGACCATAGTAGATCGAGCTGGTCTTTTAGATGGACCAAGGGGATGGACCCTTTTCAAATGGAAATTCGGGAACGAGACGAAGAAAAGACTACTATAGGACAGGGGACTTTTTTTGCAATGGGTGCAGGAAAGACTTATAAAGATTGAATTGAAGGACCAAGTCTCCTTCAAGATGGGGTAACCCCCCCCCCCCCCATACACAGACCAACTTCTTTTTTAAGTTGTATTCGATGAGAAATGTTGAATACAGTGCAAGGTTTCTATTATTTTGGTTCCCTATAATAGTTTGAAATAATATTTGATTTATTTTGCATTACAAACACGGTTTAAAGTTTTTAACATCGTGGATAAGTTCGCCTTAGTGTTTGATAGTTTTAACTAACTGATCGCTAACAAAATAATTTAGTTATTATTTAAAGGAAGGGGGAAAAGGAAATAAAAAATATGTGTTTTTTAACCTATTCAAAATTAAAATTAGGGCCCGATTACCAAAGATTTAAACAATGAGTCAATTTATTACCCAAGTCTATACCAAAAGCAGTTCTAAACTTGTAGTAGGCTTAGCGAAGGCTTGGATATTCTAAGAGTCAAAGAAAGACACATTTTTAGAGTAGAAATTGATACGTATTTAATTTCCAAAAAAAAAGAAAAAAAAAAAAAAAGTTATAATTCTCAGGGTTTTAAAATAAATTGGCGTCAGAGTTAAAATAAAATCAGCTATGGCGTTTTCTCTGTAAACTATAATTAAGGATAATTTTTAGTTCAACCAAACAATTACATCATACCTTTATCATAATTTTATCTTCCTCAAGTTTCATTAAACTTATTTCTGGCCATATTGTGCATGATTCTACGAGGGAAGAGGCGAGAGAGCTATGGTCAATTTTAGCTATAACCTCTTCATTATTCGGTTTGAGAAATGTAACGAATAACGTGTACCTACCTTCTACCGTCCATCGGTCACGTGATGAGATCGATATAGTTTACATAATTATCCTCTTCACTCTGCCTTTTAAGAACGTAAAGCGGTTTAACATTATGTATTAATCCGCCCTATTATGTCTCTCGCTATTTTTCAAACTTGTTTTTAAACTTTAGCTCCCTTGTACAAAATTTTGAATATTTTATTCAGTTTCTTTCTTCCCATTTTTTTTTAAGTTTGTGACGAAAAATGACTATTTCTCCACCATGCTCCTGGTTTATAACTTAGGAAAAAATCTTTTGAAATTTTAGAATCGAAAATTTTCTTTATATTTTCTACCGTTTTTAACAAAAGTATGGCGTAACCAGCTCGAATTTTGAGTAGGTGTTACGAAATTAAGAGTTATTAAGATACGGGGGTGTAAATTGAAATATTATAAATTATTGCTTATTACGTCATAGTCATTGAATTTAAACTATCTGATGGCTAGCTTTGTTCAATATTTGTCTCGCAATACTTGAACCATAGTAAATGTTGTATAGCAGCTTGACAAAACGTAATGTTCTCCGAATTTATAAAATTTACAACGAAATATCTTAGAAATATCATTTTTTGTTTCATGTTGTAATTTTACAAAAGCTAATAATTTTGAGTATCAAGTTACAATTTAGTAGGACGCGTAAAGTCCACTTTATTCCATTGCATTTAGTTGATTATACGAAGTTTATGAGATTTATGCCTATTAATTCTACAATTTGAGTATATATAACACTATAACTAAACCTCAACTACCCTATAGTCACACTTCCTTAACTCCCTCCATCACCAAAGAAAAGTGAAAAAAAAAACCAAGTTTCTGGTTGTTGTTTTTTATTTATTTTTTGCTCCCCATACAACTTAGATAAAAAGATTCTAGGCCGCGAGTAATTTGATGTTAACAATATCAACCCCTTAGAGATATACTATAACCTTTATATAAAAATGAGTCCCTCCCCTTATATCTCCTTCGCTCGCTTCTTTTATATCATATAGAATATCTCTCTTTTCTGTTTTATGGGCGAGGCATAATGCCCAAACGTAAGAAAAACCCCTAGAAGAAGGAATACGAGAGAGGAAGAGAGAGAGGAAAGCCTAGGCCTTTGCCCCGAAAGAAAAAAGAGAGAAAGTTATTGAGTTTAGGGCCAGGCATTGATGAAGAACGGCTGCTATCTCGCGGTCGGACGCAATGAAATTAAGAAAGCATTAGCGATAGAAGACTCCTCTACCCCCCTTCCCGGTTTTCCTCCAAAACTCTGGCTAGGCCTAAGGCCCAAGGACCTTAATATTATCGTCGCTATAGGAAATACTCCCCCTGATTACCAGTTGATGCTCTGTTTGGGAAAAGAAAGGAAATTCAAGGGGTAAGCCCGAAGGTCTATCTTCGAAGCCACAAACTAAACTATGCGCGTAAGTGTGTGATTGTAAACAACCTATACGTTTGAGCATTTACGAAAAATTACAATTCATAAAATAAATAAAGAACCCGGATTTTATTTCTTTCATTATGACGTCAAACACGTTGATTACTTTCAATATTAACTTCATCACTCCTTTTAATTTTTTGTGGCATAATCATATACATAATTCGTGTCCGCTGTTTGTCCGCTAAACGGACGCAGATTCAGTGAGTTTTTGCGACAGGAACACATCTCGTGTACCATTTCATTTGTAGTGTTGTAAAATCATTAGCCTTCGAATTGTTGATCATTGATCACAATATTTGAAATTTTAAAATGAAATATAAGAAATTGAATTAAGCCTTGTGAGGGTTAATTCACGTTTGAAATGAAGTCACTAAATAAAATTTAAACTCGCGCCCTTCGAGTTTAATTCAAATTCCTGCGTTTGTATTAAAAATTCCATAAAGATTTCACTTTAATTTTCTTCTCTACGTTATAATTCCTTTTAAAATAAAATACAAATACAATAAAATGTAAGCTAAACAAAAGATGTGTTATACAAAGTAAAACAGTACTCGAGTAAACAAAATTTACCCAAGTAAACTACCATCTCGCAAAAGGGGATGTTTGAAGCATTAACATATTTCCCCCTTACAAATCCATAACCGAAACTGAAGTCTGCCGAAGAAGTATGATATAAGTGATCGCCTTTAAGTGGACACGCTAAACGCTATTTGATGCACCACTTTTTACGGATTATCACCAGAGATATGAAGGGCGGATTTGTTTTGGGGTAAGCTGAGGGAAGCATGGTGCTTAAGAACCAAACAAATTCAGAATTCAATACATTACGAGGCTATACCTCCTGTCGAATCCTAAAGAAACCCAATCTTTTACAGAGACATACAAAGCGGGGAATTCATTTCTCGTTACCATTTTAAGTTCCTCAAAAAAATGTCGCTGCGCAGTCTAAACAAAAATAAAACTTCTATCTCTAGATATGAATTGAAATCGGATAGATCACGGAATCCCTAGCTTTATACGTGCTGAAACCTGAAAATTAATCTTACGTAGCTTAGAACTGCGCGTATCTGTTTAAAAGAGGACTGACGAATGTTGGGATGATCTTTAGTCTGTTCAATTTGTTTGAAACAATAAGTATTTATCATTGATAAAGCCCGAAGGGTTTGGAATATCCTACGGGTGTATTTATACATTCCTCTAAAGTAAACCTCATTGGCTCCTACATGCTAAACGGATAGTGTTGAGGGTACGACGGAGACTGACGGGGATGCCTACTGCCTAGACAGATAAGGCGGAAGGGGGAGAGTGTCAAGGGGAAACACCCCCCTTGAATGAAAGATGGAATGCTTTTCGGTCAAAAAATGATTCTCTCAGCTCCGCGACTCTCCCAGTATAATACATCAAACTCTAGTTAGCTCTGATACCCGCGCGATCCTTCCACCCGGCGTGCGCGCTTTTAAACTCGAAGCGGCGTTCTCTCCGAATCCTAGCTGTCAAGCGCGCATCTTTGTTTAGGTTTTAAGACGCCACATACACCGAAACACCACGAGGTCTAGCGCCCCCTCTTTAACGTCGAGAATGTACCGCTGGCGCAAGCGTAAATAAAGTTTCAAGACGTAGGGCATACTCAACAACGCGGAAATGCCATGGCTACTAATTGCGCGCGCGTATGTACACGTATATATTGAATGATTAATGGATTTGCTGGATGACTTATTTTACGTAGATCATTGCGCTTCCTTTTTGTCACGAATTTGATTTGGTTTGTACTTGTGGAACTGATGGATTTTGATCGTATTGAATTGTGGAACCGATGCATTTTGGTCGCGTTGACACGCGAGGCTAGTCAACTTGACTTGTAGATCAGTTCGTTTCAGACGTATATTGACTTGTGGATCAGTTGGTTTTAGACGTATTGAATTGCGGATTAGTTTGTTTTAGACGTATTGACTTGTGGACCAATTTTTTGTAGACGTATTGACTTGTGGACCAGTTTGTTTTCGACGTATTGACATGCCGATTAGTCTGTTCTAGTTCTATTGACTTGTGGACCAGTTGGTTTTAGACTTATTAACTTGTGGGCCCGTGATTTGAGACGTATTGAATTGTTTTCAACTTATAGTCCAAAATTTCTACAAAGAAAAAGCACAAAACTTTTAGTTACTGAATCACGATTGCATCAAGTAACATCGATCGTATTAATTTAAAAATGTGCATTCAAATAAAAATATGTTAATAATACTAAATCTATGTAAACAAAACCTTAATTCTTAATCGCTATAAACCCAACACGAGAAAAAAGAGCGGGGAAAAAGAAGATAGGAAAGTTAAGTTTCGTTGTCAACCGAAGAAAATATGGTTAAAATAACAAAAATTATGTTCCCCTTGCCATCTTTGCCCCCTTTCCGCACACCCAAATAACTCAACGAACCCAAGCTTCTCCGGGTAACCATCATTCTAAATACGGGCGAAACACCGTAAAAAGCACGCACCCTCAGCTTCTGATACTTCGAAACACGTTAAGAAGAAGGTTCTTCATCTTTCTCATCTTTCTCTTAAACCAGACTGGATAAAGGTCAACCCCAGGGGTCAAATCTCTCCTCCACGGATATCTAGGGTTCCCCGAGGAAGAGGAAGACGGCCGGGTCTCTCGCGACAAGGCGACGAAGCGAAACTCTTAAGTTCGCGACCATCTCTAAGAAAGCAATAGAATCAAAGTCAAGGAGACGTCCGGAAATAGACGTATCTCTGTCCGAAATTAAAAATGCTATTGCTTCGAAATCAGTAGACGGACTTTAGACTAGTCCCATCAGAGAGGGACGAGTATAGCAACTAGACCGAGCGAAGGGAGATAGACCACAGCTGGGTTAGGAAACGCGTCAGGTGATGTTGAAACCAATAGTCCCCGCTAGGAAGCTAGCCAATCTGGGCGTTCTTAACGATATCAATTTAAACTGCGCGACTCGGTGAATGTTTTCTTTTTCTTTCGGGGTGAACTACGAGGGTGTGAGGATGGGTAAAGAAGTTCAAGCCAAAGCGAGTAGTCTGAGGGACACCTAAATTTTAGCACGGAGGGAAAATAAAAATAACGCTAGCTATTGGGGGTTGGGTTTTTGGCTAGAGTCTCGGGGTTGGGTACGGTACGTCTTGTACTCTTACTAGGGAACGACATGGTCGTGTCACAGCCCCGCGGGAACATCCGTCACTAGATTCTCTGGACGCGGAACGTCCCTTTCCCTGCTGGCCTCGTAACCTCCCTTTCAGATTCCCTTAAGAGAGAACCAAGGACCTATAGGGGAAAAATAAGAGAACTTTCTATAACCTCCTTTTATAAAAACCTGGGATGTATGTGGAGACAGGGACTATCGAGACCCGCGAGTCCCTCGCATTTTTTAGTAACTACACAACTAATTTTTAGCGCGACTACTATAATGGTAGAAGTAGTTGTAAAAGTTTTGGGATAGTTAGTTTATTCGTTAATGGTTTAAAAGGAATAGAATCCCCACATAAGTTTGAAATCTTTTCTAACCGTTTCTTGGTCTCGTCGAATTGAATTTTAGCTTTGGTTACTATTATTTAATTATTAATTTATTCATTGAAGTTTATAAATTCGTATAATTTATTAAAGAACAAAATTTCAGCTTCTCATTCTTGATTTATTGAAGCCTCCGATGCAATAAGTTTACTGTCTTTCGTTAAAATAGCCCCCTCGTTTTGTCAGTTTGATCCCTGGCAAGGGTCTGAGAAAGGGTATCATGTCAGCACCCACAAGTAATAGCGCGGAAACACTTCAACGAAAACTAGCTATCCCGTTTCAAACCCGTTCAAGTTTCAAATTTCAATATATAGCCCACAGAATGGAGATCCCTACATGACCATTTAGGTCAGTTAGCCACCTTGTTCACCCATATACTTTTATCGACAAGAACTAACGTTTTCCTTTGCGCCCCACCCGACCGCCCACCCGTAAATGTACGTACGTACAACGGGAGACGGTGCGTGCTTCGTGGGAAGAAGGGTGGAGGTGGGTCAACCCATCTTCCTCGCGGGCACACGGACGTAGAGAGAGAGAGAGAGAAATAAAGAAAAAGAGAAAGAGGGAGATGTATTGGTTTCGGATGAATTAAGGACGAAAGATGGACTAGCCGATGGTCCACTTCTACCCCGGAGATAGACGGACATCAACGTCATCGATCTCGTACCGTGCCACGCCATGAACCGACCATCTTGGCCAAACTACGACATAGAGAGATAGTCCTTTCTCCGTACATTCTCAGAACTCTGACCAGTGTCCGCGAATACAGTTTTTTTTTCTTCAAAGGGAAGATGAAACTATTAGGAATTGTTTCCGGCTTTTATCCAAAATTAAAATTGAGACCGGATAAGCTTTAAATCATTGGTCAAAGTCAATGCAATGTCAAGGGTACCAAAGTATAAATAATGCATTAATTTCGAGTGACTTAATTGTACTCCAAGTGCAATGAGTGCAAATCTTTCCTAACGACTAAATTATCTCCCATATGATGTAAACCGTAACTTCATCGAGAGCTAAGCTTAGCACAGAAACGGAAAAAAAATGTTTCTTAAACATAATTTAATTTTTTTTTTTTTTTTTTGATTCCAACTTCCCTTTAAGTAGACCTTTTTTCTCAATCTTGGCCCTAGATTCTACAATAGTTGATTGACAAAATAACGTCAACAGCGGGTTTCACACGTTCAACCAATCGCCTTCTGAAAAAAAAAAAAACATATACTATAATAGTTTCTTCGTATAATTTGGACGGGCCAATAGTGAATGAACGGGAAAAAAATAAACTGTTTAAATTTATATTTGGGTTGAAGGTTCAGACGACAGTTGACAACCGTCAACCGTCCGGAGTGATCGTCTGGTATAAGGTCTGGCATATCATCGTCTATCAGACGCTGCTATCGGGTGGGGGTATTTCAATCACACTATTCTACAAGTTCAATAATATTAGTGATTTTGGAAGCTTACTCCCCAGAGTGACTCGTGTAGAATCTTTACTTGAGATTGAGTATGAAAATTGTTCGTGTCTAGTCATTGAATGGATGTTAAAACTTATGGTTAAAGAGGGGAAATTAAGTATCTACTGTATTCGTTTTTCAAGTCGTGTAGATATGAAATTTCCCTCATCGTCATTACGTGTTTGTAACTGAATTTTTGACGTATAGACTATCAGGCACCCTGATAAATTAGAGACTGTTCAACTTATTTGTTATAAGAAGCAATGAAAAACTATTGGGGGGAACTCGTAAAATTTCGGTAGACCGTAAGATATAATAAACTGTATTCCCCAGAACTATGCGTACTAGCTTAAATTTTATTTCACCCAAATATCTAGTTTAGACCACCCTCATAGTATACCCAATTTAATATTATCAAATGTAATATAGTAAGCTTAAATCGAATAAAGCCATTAGCTAAAAAATATGAATATCTACCCATAACCTTAAAATTAATTATTTTTTAAATAATATTAATTTAAAATAACAGATTAGTTTAATATCGATAATTGAAGGCTTTTGTAGTATATTTTAGGTTCTTTGTTGTATTAAAAGCCTCATTTTCGCGTTTTTAAGACATTTCTAAATTAAAATGCCAGAAAATGTTACTTTGTTTTCAATTTCGATTTATATTAAATTTATAGCATTTTTAAGAAAATTGTAAATTTATCTTATTGCTTCATTCATAATATTTTTTTAATTATTAAGTGAGCAATTGATTTTACTTTTTTTTTAATTGTTTTAGTTATTGGCTGGGAATTTCTTTGCGGTTTTTCTCTCAAGCGAAGGCTAAGGAGTTAGGCTTAGTAAAAGCATGGAGCAAAGTAGGGGATAAGGGTTTGGAAAGCCATTCGTCATGGCGCTGTCAAAGGCGTGAACCAGGTTCCTCTTTTTGAGAAGAATTTGGAGTCGTCTTTTCTCTTATGGTTTCCTGGCTGGCAATAGGCCGAATAGAGATTGAGAAGGGTGGAAAGAAATCTTGGCTATAGTGCACTGGGCCTGGGTTAAGTTTTCAGTTCACGCGATGCTAGGCAATACGTTTTGTTTTCATAGAGATAGACAGTGGCCTTAGCTTTGTTCGTGCTGAAATCTCGAAGAAATGCACCAAGTAACTCTGTGGTATGCTTGCGGGATAGTCTTCTATACAGGTTAATCGACTTCGTGTTTGCAATACGTATAAAGGTAGGCTTCCCAGTTAAATTACTAGAAAATCTAAGGAATAATAGATTTTAACGTATTGCAAATTCAAGATGGTATAAAACTATATATATTTTCAGTGTTAGAAAGGGTATATTTTAAGTATCGGAAACAATATATCTATGTATGAAAATGGAACGCATTCAAGATTGAAATTGCGTATATAAGAGCCAATTTCGCGCAAGTACCCCCCTTTCCACGTTATATATGCTCAAAATACCTTTCCGTCTTCCGTTGACGGTTACGTTTCGAGAAGTTTACAAACACTTCCACCAAAGTTTTATACTTCCGAAGAGTAAAACTTTGACAGCCCTGAAAGGAGGGCTTTCTAACGAAACACATTTACCAATTTAAACACCCTTCCACGCTCAAATATGACTCTAAAAGGTTTTAAAATGTAAATTAAAAGCCTTTAGATAGTAAATTTGATTTTAAATAAAATCAATAGATTGATTTATAAGCCTATATAATAATATTTTTCTTACAACAAACATAAAGGTGTTTTTAAAATTCTTAAATTTTATTCTGTGGCGTTTCATAAAATATGGTGACATCATCACTTAAAGGGAGAATGCAACCTAACAACAAGTGATTTTTTTTATCGATTCCTTATTGTTTAAATAGGCCTAATCCACTAGTGAAAATATTTAGGAACAAATATTAAACTAAAAATAAATTTAAAATTACTTACCCGTAAAATAGGCTTAGTGGGATTCATGGAGATCCTGATTTCCTCGCCTATAAGGTCTAGCGATCAATCGAAAAGTCTCGTGGAGGTCTCGCGTGAACGACGGGCCTTTGCTTATTGGTCGCTAGACCTTACACGGAGGCAAGTCAGGATCTCCATGAATCCCGTTAAGCCTATTTTCCGGGCAAGTTTTAAATTTATATCTAGTTTAATATTTGTTTTGCTAACTTTTTATTGGTGGATTAGGCCTATTTAAACGATAATGAATCGATAAAAAATCACTTATTAGATTACATTCTCCCTTTAAGTAACGCGATATAATAACCATGAAAATAATTCAAGCAAAATATATTTTTTGTAGATTAATCATAAACTTATACGTAAGCACCCTTAAACTTTATAGCCTGATTAAACTAATTAAGAATAATACCGGTATATATCTAAATATGGGTAAAATTAATTAATGAGTTTACATTATCTAAACCTGATATCGTTATTGACGCGGGAATAAAAGGTATTATCGTGCTTGCATTGGCTCGGTATATAAGCGGTAACCCTTAAAATATATATATATATATCCTAATTTGGATTTCACTTTCGCGTGTTCAAATGTTTACCATCGATATTAATATTTGCCGATATTTATATACGTTAGAGAAAATGTTTAGATAATAACATACAGTATAGCCAGCCCGACCCTTATATGTCGTGAGTGGCCGATAAAATTCAAGTACACTTCTGTCTTATGGAGAAATTAGTTAAATAGGGAAATGTGAAGCGGATTGATAGCCTTTACTAAACCTCATTGGAACTAAAGTAGTATTAGCCAAGTAATTTTGTTTATAAAAGTGCTTTTCGAGTAAAACGCCCCTAGAGAGTGTTCAATATTTAAATTGGAGGGGGGTAAGAAATTGTATTAAAACCTAATTTATTTAAAAATAAAAAATAAAAAAAAGTGAACTGTCCCAAAGGAATTTGGGTAAGATAATAACAGAAGCGGATGGAAATAATACGAATTGTGTGGATTAAGGGTCGTAGGAAACGAATAGACACGCAAAAGATTAATTTTTTGGGTGTTAGTTTTCGAAAATCGTTCTGTTGACATTTTTTAAACCGCGTGATAACTTTCACCTAACACATGTATGATTGGCTATCACGTTATACGGATTTCAAGGTGGCTACAACCAAAATCAGGGAAGGCCTTATAACTTTCCACACTTCTATTTCTATCCACTTCTTATAATAAAAACATTTTTGCGTTTCACCAAAAAAATATTTTCAATTTTGGAAGGTTGCTCACTCCACGCAATCCTTGTACAAGCCTGTAACTTTGACTGTACTAATAAAGTACGTAGTTAGCCTTACCATAATCTGTAATCAGTTACGTAATTGCCTAATCTATGGTACAGACTTTACGAAGTTTTTAATTAACCAATTGGTCTAATTAACTATTATTCTCTGGTTATAGAAACAGCGATGGAATGTTACCTTCATAATCTTAAAGATATGCTAAGGTTATTAGGGGGTTTCAATTCATTCTTGGTAGAACCAAGTTCTTTATGACTATAGTTCCCTTCTCTCTCGTGTTCTTTCAAAGAACCAACGCGAATATATAGACTGTATTAAGAAAGAATACGAGAATAAAAAAAACTAGGTTCCAATCCATTTTATCGAGCGATTATCGATTTCTGGTATACGGTAGTAAAAAAAGAGTGAAAAACAGATAGGGGTGGAATTAATGAGTTTACCTAACACGTTGGCAGCGCCGTTAAACCTCGCTATATACCGTGTGAAGCACGAATACAGACTAGCTGTTTCTAATACCTCCCAACTAAACCCTTAGACCCACTCTTTTTTTATTCTCTTTCTATATAGGCATATATAGCTCAGAAAAAAAGCTGGAGGTTTGAAAAAAAAGGGGGTATTCTAATAATGTAAACATTACTCAGAGAGAGCGAGAGAGAGAAAGAGCTTTTAGGCTTCTAGTTTTCATAATAATGACCTCGAGAAGTAAGGTTTCACAATAAACTCTAAGTTATCAGTTATAATATGTATCGAACGTTGTTATATACACTTCAAGCGTTACTAGAGTTAAATTAGTTTATGCAGCCATTTTTAACGGTCTTTCATTGGCATCAGCGATAGACTCCAGGGCAAATTAATATAACAGGGCTCGTACAAAGTTTGGAAGTTAATTTACCTGACTTTTACAGGTTTTCCTTGACCATTTTAAAATAATTTTCCTGACCAATTTTAATCTTTTTTCGTGAATTTATACTTATGAAAGAGCTCTTGGCAATTCCTTATTTTTTTATTTGATATAGTTTATCGATAAAGGTCTATAGTTTTAATTTAACAAAAAATTTAATCTTTAGGCAAATATCAGTTTATAATAATTAAATTGGTAAACCAATTAATATAACATGAACCAAAATATTTAATTTCTCCGACCATTTGGGCTCATTTTCAAATTCCCTGACTTTTCCCGGTTTTCCAGGTCATATAAAGATTATTTAGAACTAACCAAACTGCCAATTTTGTGTATCGCCCAAGTTATCGTGTAGCAAGTTGAGGAAAAAACAAAAAAAAAACATGCAATTACTTCTATGCTAACTCTCAACCATCTGGGCCATTATCACGAGTGTAACTACTACCTAACTTAATTGTAGAGAAAGCAGACAAATGGGGATAAATTTACCATAATTTAAACCTAATTAGTTTAGTTCAACATCCCTTACGCCACATTTATCCATATTTAATTTATTCAAAGTTAATTTTAAAGCGTACTAAAGCCCTTTTTATCTAGTTAGTACATATTATGACTTCGTTTAGAAACAATTTGTTGTTTTTAAAAAAGACCAATTTAGTTTTAAATATTTTATAATTTAAAAGTAGTTAACAAAATTACACCACATAATAAAGTTTTATAAACTATAATACAATAAATTTAAAATCTTTTCGTAAATCAAATCAAGGCGGTCCTAACGAGATCAAATATCCACTCTCTCTTTCTCTATATCAAATCAATAAATAATCTCAAAGAGAAAATCCTTAGAGGGGAAAACAAGAACAAAACTATAATCCAACAATAAGTTTAAATTTGATATCTAGCTCCCTATTGAACCAGTCATTTTAGTTCATTAAAACCTCGTGACCCCTTTAAAGGGAAGGTCAAACTTCAAACAACATTTTTTTGAATTTATTCATCACTTCAAAATATTCATGATTCTCGTGTTAACCTTTAAACCCTGACTAACTTTTCATTTAGTTAATTAGAAATAAATATATTCGCATTTTTAAAATGTAAACTCGACTCCCTGATTGGTTCAAGGTTCTAATAGGAATATAACTGAACACCAATCTGAACATATTTTTAACACATCGAAATAGTTAATAACTAAAAATGTAGCTTATAATCTATTAATTAATTAATATTCTTACGAATTGTGTCATTAATGTTTCTGTACTTTTTTTCTATTTTCTAGGTAAGAAAAATCAAATTTCTGTTTTTCATGTATTTTCAATTCGTGGATGTATTCATTATCATGATGCGGTGAACGTTAAGTTGGTTTTAAATTATTTAAAATATTTCCAAAAAAGTGTACATATTCTATTTCAAATTGGCACACTATTCCAATTTTATTAGCTATTTCATAATTTCTTAAATGAATTTAAAAAGTATTTATAGAAGTTCGAATCAAACTAATATAAATCAAATCTTGATTTTGAAGAAACAATTTCTTTTGAACAACAACTATATATAAATTTTATTTCTTAAGTATGATTTTTAGGGCTTTTAAAATTATACGATAAATTCCTCTGATAAGATACCTCCAAATCTTTTAATTTTCTCACTTGGTTTACGTTTCAAAGTATTTAAATTATTTTTATTTACAATTCAGTTAAAGTAAAATATCCTTTGGATTTGTTTCCATTACACCCTCCCTTAATCCTATGCCCCGACTTTCTGCGAGCAATGTTTTTGGCAATGGCGGCAGCGGTACTCTCATCTCCATCCTCTTTTCCACATCCCCCATCTCTCTCATCCTCATCCCGACTAGCTCTCTCTCTCTCCTCTTTCTCTCTGACTCCGAGTGAGAGAGAGAGAGAGAAATCCGAGACGGAAGAGCTAACAAGGTTAATTAAATTAATGGATTTTTAAACACCGCTAATAAAAATTGATGCCTCCCTAGCGACACGGGCTTGCACTATTGATTAGCGTCAATGGCAAACTTTATACCCTTCCGAGTCTATATACACCATCTAACCCATTTTTGCTCCAATCACAACATAGTAAACGTACGAAACTTTTCTCTAAATAAACTAAAACTTTTCTTTATCCGACCATTTAGGCTTAGGGATTCAAAATGATGGGAAATATACGAAAATTCCTGATTCGATTTACTTCAAAATATATTTTACATTTAATTGACAGCGTTGATAAAGCTAGATTAAGCCTTATCTTTATGATTGGTTGAAAGCTCGGCTTCTTAGCTTCGAGCGTGTTGTCAAATCAAGCGGAAATTATCTATATTATGTATAGTTAGTTTCAGTTACGGTTTTCAGTACTTAATAAAGCTAAAGGCTTCGATATCTCTGTTTTCTGTTAGAGATTTAAGTAGGCTTAGTTTTCTACCGGTTGAAAACTGAGAACTGGATTGAAATTACTATTAACCATACCCCTGCAAGTTTGGTTGAGGACTTGAGGTGTTTGTGTTACTCATTTAGGAGGAGTATTATAGAATAGAAAGGGGCCGGGAATTCTAGGTGTTTGTGTTCTATATTGAAATATGTACAATAGGATCTCATTGGTCCCTTTTATTTGAGTTGATTATATTAACTAATAACCACCCCTTTATTTGCTCGAGTTGCCTTATAAACGCTATTATATAGGATAGGGAGCGTTTCCCCATTTGAAATAATATTATTTTATAGTTAATATTTCAATAGCAAGGGTTAGGGAAGTTTTTAAGTGTTTTTTTTCGTCAAAACTTTGTTGAAGGATTTAATTGCGGGAAAATATAAACCAATATTCTTGGTATATATTGATTAATTAAGTTGTAAAATATTACACTGATAGTGTAAAATTTGAAGCCTTAGCAGCTTGAAATATTTTTAGCATTGATCGCTTGGAATAATTGGTATTGATCGCTTGGAATATTTGTCATTAATCGCTTGAAGTATAATTCGATATATTGAGCCCACTGATCGCGTGAAGTATAATTCGAAATATTAAGCCCATTCATCGCTTGTAAAGTATTGAGCCCATTGATCGCGTGTAATAATAAGCTTTGCTCATTCAAAGTTAGGCTAGGCAACGGTCCCAAAACGAAACCACCTTGGATACTTAAACAAATTTAATTTTAAAGATAGCTTACATCAATTCATTCCAAAATTGAATTATTAATAAAAATTAGACCCAGGGGTACGTTCTTCCAAGGAGGGTTTTGATAATGAAAATCCTATCGTTCCTATGGCCTACAGACATGCACATAAGCCAACGTATCAACATTAAAATCATGGAATGGGAGGCTTCACATAGCATAGCTCCGCTATTCTACCATCCGTATAACAGGGTTGCCGCCTCTTCCTATTTGGGTGAAAATTAATGAAACCAAGGCTTAGGTCGTTCTTTTTTTTCATATACATTTATAAGGCGGTGTAGTAACCATTTTCTCCCCGTTTTCATCTACCCGCCCACTCCGCCTACTACTATACCCTGTTATAACCTTTAAAGGAACCTATATTGCAGTAAAAATAACCAGAAATTTGGTTACTTCCAAGTTTGCAAACCGAATATGCCCCCAGTTTTTTTTTTCTTTGCACTCACCATGGCTCCTATAGTATTATCAATTGGAATTTTTTGGAACTGGGGTTCTTTATATGCAAAAAAGGGTGGCAAACAATCTACTTCCCTGCAACCCTGCCGCATCTTTTTTATTCTACATTCTACTTTTTTTTTCTTGCATCCAAGCATACTTTGGATCTACCCTAGAACCTGGCTGCCTTTCATTGTAGGTCTATATTTCATCCTGAAAGTTCAGCACCGAAAAGGGCTATGTTTTTTTAGAAAAGAGTAGAATTGGAAGGCTTGTTGCCAGTGATGAAAATACTGAATGAAATATATTATATTGAAAATCGAAAAAGAGCTGAATTTTTTGTAGTCAATTCTAAAAAAAGTGGCGCATCTACTTTAGTCAGAAAGGTCTAGAGTGTATACACTCTAACCCACTATTTTCTAGCTCCTATACCCCATATTTCTTCCAATAAGTTTAACAAGGTTTTTGGAATAGAGATGATAAGTTTACGTAGCAAAATTTCAGTGTTGTCCAAACACATTACTGTGTCGCAAAACATTTTAAATATGTTGTGGCGAAATATCACGGAATTTTTGTACTGTTTTAAGCTATAAACTCGGTGAATAAAAACATCTAAACTTGTTAGAATTTCGTTACTATTCAAAAAATCCAAAAAAAAACTATAGTTTCTGCTGTTTATAGTCTGGGTTTTGTTACGTTTCAGACGATGAGTCGCCCTCGCTTTTGCACGAACGCGGGGGAACTAATGGCTATGACCCCTTGGCGTCTTTCCGTCACTCAAACCTAAAATTTACATAATATCTCTGTATGTCTATTTTGGTTCCCCGCCTTTTCTTCTCTCTTAGTGCGGATATAGCAAAAAATACGTGGGAGTGACGTATTCTTTAGAAAACTAAATTAGGTAGAATGAAAACTTGAAGTTTATAGGGAGTGACTCAAGTTTTAGAGTTTTTTGAGGCTTTATACACCTTTGGGTAGTTCCCATCTTTTTTTGGACTCATTTTTTTTCTTTTAATACATGTATGGTTAGAAAAAATTACAACCTTGTGTACATATCACCCAAAAAGTCACGTGGCAAAATTTGTTTTGTTTGCTAGTTTACCTGTACAATTGCAAAATGATTGCGATACAAATATTAATAATAAAATTCAGAAAAATCATTTCTTCCATATACAAGATTATAGGATAATACTTATATATTTAACAGGAAACATTAACCCCAAAAATATATGATCCACTACATAACCCCTTGAAAAAAAACTTCCATATCCAAAAAAAAAATATATATATTTTACTCGGGCTAAAAAATATTACTTAAAAGCCCATATATTTCCATCTTAAAAAAGAAGGCGAAATACTTTCTCATCTTTTTAAAAAAAAATATCTAAATAAAAGACACGCAGAAGCGTGATGGCGTAGGCTTCCAAAAAATACTTTTTTTTTTCCCAATAATTAAGATCGGAATCTCCCGCGAAGAGCTAGCCAACCTTTAGAGAAAGAGCGAAAGAGGATGGAAAGAGAGAGAGAGAGAAAGAAGCTGAAGAGAAAAATCCCTCCGTATTGAAAGTATCTCGCATTGCTTCATTAACGTTAGCGGGAGGGATGGAGATGAAGAGGGAAAAACGGAGAGGGAAGCCCAAGAGCAGAGAAGATGGAAAATAGGAGAGAGAGAGAGAGAGAGTAGAAAGAAGTGGAGAGGGAGGAGAAGAGAAAGCGAGATACAGGAGGAAAAAATTCATCCCTATCCTAGATGCTATTTTTTCTTCCAGCTTCCCCGCATCCTTACAGCATCTTTCCTCATCCCTCCTTCGCTCCATCTCTATGGCTTCCGAGGACTCAATGAATACTCAAAAATGTTTTTTTCACTCTTCTCTTAGGCTCGTATACCAACCTCTTCCACAAAAAGATCTCCCCATCCCTATATAGGAACGCTTTTAAAAAAAAATAGTAAAAAAAAAAAAGCTCTTTTAGCGTCTTACGGCGCATGAATAGAAGCTTGGGAGGATGGAGAGAAGGAGGCTCACCATCCTCTTTAATGGCATATTGATTACTGAACAGTTAACTGCTCGCAGCTGCTGGGATCCGCTTATAAACAGCCAATGCCTATTCCTTTTTCTCCCTCGCAAAAAAAAAAAAAAAAAAAAAAAAAAAAATATATATCCTCATGAAAGTTAAGGAGAGAGGATGCTGCAAAGAGAATGTGTGGTGGTATAGTCAATTTCACCTTAATTTGACAGCGAGCATAAAGGTAGATTGTACCTGAACTCTTAATAAACAAATCATAGTCATAATGGGTTATTTTTTACTAAAAACTCGCTGCAAATTAGAGATGAAATTGACTACAATATATTTCAATATGAATTGACAGCGTCTATAAAGCTTTATCTTTATTATTTGTTTACGTATATATGAAAGGGAGGCTACCTTTGTTCGTAGTGTCAAATCAAGATGAAATACACTATAGGTTATTTTATTCCTTGTATATATACTCCCATTCAAAAGCGGTTTAAAAAAAACTATTTTAATCTGTTATGAGGGTTAACATTATGTATTAATCCTTCTCGGTGTTCGTTAGCTTTCAATCTGAACTTGAATAAAATACTTAAATATATACTTTTATTCAGGGGAAGTTGCTACGAACTATTTTCATTTTACGTTGTATATCCCTCCGCCTTAGGGTTTCCAATTATGCTAACTCCTCTTGAATAGAAATATAGCGAGAATCAGTTTGTATTGTCAGTATTTACAAAGCTATAAACTATCATTTCTATGGTAATGGTTTCTGAAAAGTGAAAACGTTTTCAACTACAATGCTGGTAAAACAGTATAGGAAATACGGTTATAATGTAATTTTAGGGGAAGTTTCGGGCGCGGAGAAAAGAATTGTTAAAGATTGTTTTTTTTTTCCCCGTTTTCCTATAATGAAGTTTTAAAGTTTTTTTGCTTTACGGGTTAGCCTCATCACTGCTTGTGAAAAGAGACTGTAGTTTACCGTAGGAGATTAAGAGAAAGAGCGGCTTTTAAAAGGATTTCTAGACTTATGATGGTTTATTTTGGATTTTTACAATAGGGTTAAAAGTAGCGTGGTTTTTGTATCTAAAAGGTAATTTAAAATTTAAGGCTTTCTTTAGGTTGGGGATTTGATAAGAATTGCTTCAATTTTATTTATTTGATTGAAACAGAGTCCTAAAATTTAGTATTAGAAGTCTTTTTCGATGCGTGATTAAGAAGGCTAAGCCTTGGCAAATGAAAAATTTAGATATATCTGTTGTTTAGAAGGTATGAGTTTAATCTAATTTAAAGGAGTGTGAGATTTTCTTCAACAAAATAATTTAGAATAGTTTTGTTCAGGGTTACATATTTATTTAAACTGTAGGTTAATTGGAGTGGCTTGTAATATTTAGAGTATAACTTAATTTATCAAACCGAAATTTAATTTAATTTGTCAATACAGCTTACTTAAACCTTATATAAAGAAATATATAATTTCATAAAAATCATTTTTCTTCATATTACAAGTTTCTTCTATTGAAAATTAAGTTAATTTTAAATGTACCTCACTAAAATGATACTTAATTATATCTATTAGTTCGCTAATTAACAAACACATTTTCTATCCACAGTAATCACTTAAATACTTAGACTAACTAGATATAAAATTAATATTAAATATTTTAAAAATTTATTTTAAAGTAAGAATTGTTAAATAAACCATAATATTAACATAAAAATCCCCCCAAAAATATTTTTATTAAAACTATTACACAAAAAATCAACCATTTTAGGTAGATGGCGTTTTGACGCGCTTCATCGATTTTGATGACGCGTTTTTCTTAATAATTTCGTGTAGATCGTCCATGATGGGACATTAAAAACGGTGGGGCGGTCGCCCCTTCTTCCGCAAGACCGTTTGGGTTGGGGGTGGCGATAGAGGGTAAGGTACAGGAGGCAGCACATGCTCCCGAACAGCTGTTCATCTCATCAACGAAGAAATATTAGCTCCGAGCTTCCCCCTTTCCCACCCCGAAAAAAATCTCCGATACCCTTCCTCCCTTTGGCCAAGGCTTAAGACTTTACTGGGGAAAAATCCCCTAATTCCGTGGGGCTCGGGGTTTCTGGGCGTACAATTATAGGCATATATGAGAGGGGAGGGGAGGATTGCGGGGTATTAAGCATCGATGTTTTTAAAACAGAGTTTATAAGCCCAGAGACTCGGGTCGAAAGTTTTCCATCAGAAACAGGGGTCAGACAAGAATCAAATTATGTTGAGTAGAAAAATATTAATGCTCTGTAAAACGCTATTTAAAAACCTAACTACCCAAACTCCCCCCTTACCGATCTCTTTACACATCCACCCTTAAAGGGAGTGTGAAAAGGAAAATTTAGGCGTTTATATATTGATTCTTTTTAGATATGAATACACCATTTTAGTATTCCATTGGATCCATGGTATAGCGCTCGAAGCGCCGACAGTAACAGGCTAAAAGAAGTACTTCTTATTGGATGGAAGTGGGACATTTTGTACCTTATAGGCTAGAGGGAAAATATACGCGCGCATTACTCAATTTGCCTTTTTTTTCAGCCAAAATCACCATGAAGCTTTGTTTATACAATGACTGCAATGGCGTCATAGGGAATTCTAGAATGGTGTATTAGTCTGTGATTAACAAATTCCGAGATAAAAAAAGGGGTGACTTTATAGAATATCGACAAAATCTACGGTTATTTATTCAAAAATCAACCCGATTTTGTATTTTTGATGACCATTATTTGGTCCTAATTTAAATATAATACACTCAGCCTTGCATACCTTTTTCCCCCCTTTCATAGTCACTTCAAATTCCTTTACATTTTTTTTACTTTTTCGGTTTTTCTTTAACGACTCTTTTATATCTTAGAGGGTAATTATGAAAGAAGGGTTAATTTATGGTCTGAGATCTTTAAGACTTTTTTTTTCTTTCTTTTTGCGAGCTCGTTTCTATATAAATTAGACGGTTTCTTGGGATTTACAATTAAAAAAAAAGGTGTATTAACTGCCCCTGGAATAGTTTGAGGCTAGACTTATCTGTAAGGCTTTGGTGAATGTTGTTGGAACACTTCTACAGGCGCGGAGGTTAAATACATGTTGATATTTTGAGAGCGTGAAAGTCGAATTTAATTTCGAATAAGTTTAAATCATTAATAAAACTCGGAATGACGTCATTGGGACTGAAAGTAATTAAATAACTAATAGCATTAACAGTATCTAACTTTCTGAACTATAGGTATTAATGATTAAAGGTTATAACTTTCAAATTAATTTTAATTTAAAAATTACAATACAGTGTCATCATTAAACATCTGAAATAATGGCATAACTATCTTATTTATGAACCAAATTAGACGCCATTAGTTTAATTATGAAGCTTAAAGTATCATCTACATTAAGAGATAAACTATACAAATTAGTTTTAATTAAAACTCCAATATTTAGTCATCTTAAAATATAAACAAAAGACAAAAGCTTATAACTTCGTTATTTATGAACTAAATCCGACGACATTTGTTTTATTTTGTAGCTTGAACCATCATCTACACTAATTTGAACCATCCACCAAAGCATAAATTTTAGCAAAATCTCCAATAAATAATATCCCAAAAGTTAAAAGCCAATAACTTCATTTTTTAACGTCGAAGGTCTTATTTTTAAGCTTGTAACATCCAATATTTAATAACTTAAATAAAAACGCGTGTAATTTGTGAAGAACTATCCTTTGAAACTACAGAAACGAATTGTTGCTAGAGCTCAAACCAATCTTATCACAAAGAATAACGGAATAAAAAATAATCTAACACAAACCCCTAGCTGGTACGAAACTATAGCTGGGTTTCTGTCCAGCCCGGAAAAACCGTTTTCTGATAATAATGCTGAGTTCAAGGGTTCAAAGAGCGAGAACAAGAGAGGAAGAGAGTTTGCAAACTCCTCCAGAAAAGACCGCTGAGGACAGCGTCCGGCCAATCTTGCTTGCATGCGCAAAAAAATCCCTCTAGACCCCCCAAAAAACTGCCCAGTAGAGAAGTAGGTGGCAAGTAGAAAGAAGGATCGGAAGTTGGGTGCGAGGGGTTAGAGTTGGGGTCACCCTCTCCCTTTTATTTTCGGCTGAATTCGTAGCCTTTCAATCTAAAAAAGAAAAAATATATAGGAAGAGAGCCTAGTCACCCACGCCAAAGGATAAATTCCAGAACCATAGTCTGTTCGCGTTTATTCCTTTAATGCAGTTGAAGATATATTACCCAACAATAATGATAACGAAATATTTGGCAAATCTACTTTTATATCCTACAATGTTTAACATTGCGTATTATTTCGCCTCAGTTTTCGCTGTACTGCAAACTTATTGATTTTAAAGTTTAGAAAATAGTGTCAGAAGATACAAGCAGAATAATTTTTCATCTATAACATTCGTTGAATGGGATTACGCGAACGTTTTCCTCCGCACGGTGGTAGAGATGCAATAAATGCTGAGACGACGGGAGAAAACTAGACGGATCCCTAGGATTTTTTAAATGCTTTTATATATAGAAATCGAGTATGCCGGTACCCAAAAACCTAACCCCTCGCATTTCTCTTTCTCACTTCATCCACCTAAAGCCATCCATAGTCACAAGCTGACTACAGAAGACTGGGGATAGAAAACTTTCAATATTAAATGCGATATTAACTTATTTTTATAGAATTATTAGTTTAAAATTGTAATTTATAATGGTCAACAAATTGTCTCGGAATTTGAAGAGTGCACCCCTAAGTGATACTATCCCCGTTATCTGGTATACAAAATTGTAGCTTAGTACTAAATAGGATAATTGAGCTTAGAAAGATTGCTTAACTACTTCATTGATGACGTGAGATCATCTAGAGTAATTCTTTTCGAGCTGAAAATTTCGTAGGTTTACAAATAGCTTGTGAATTACAATAAAATGGGCCAATCAAATTTCCGTCCACTTAGATTGTTTGAAAGAAAAGTTTCATTACATGAATATTGGCAGTGGAGATTTTAATTTAATTAAACGCGTGTGAGCTAATTAGATCATTAAAATGATCAATTTCTATATCAAAATTATAAATAGTTAACCCACCTGATGGTGATTCTGAATTTAATCTGGCTACTGGGTTTACACGTAATATCAAAAACGCGAGTAATGACTTAATTGATAAGTTCGTAACCCGCTTCTACTTTGCCTTATTTCCTTTTAAACAGTATGGAATCATTGAGGTAGAGGGTACCCCCAAATATCGCTGTATTCCGCTTAATTTGTTGAATACGGATAACCCAGGGATGTCCCAAATTTCACGCATGCCGCCAACCCCCGCCCACGAAAAAAAAAAGGCAATTAATCACTCGAATTTGGCACTTGTCGATGTGTGTCCTCGGGTGCTCTTTTCTTGTGTGACTGGTTCCTATTTTTCGAGCATTTTTTTTGCATTTTTTTTTTTATTTCTAAGTCCATGCGCTCTTATAAACGGTTTCCTTTGTAACGTTTCCCTCCAAAAAGATACGGTGGCTTAACGCTAACAAGAAAGTTTAGACCTACATTCTTGAAGAAGCCAGCTTTTTAAAATAGAATCGTATTCCGAGCTATGTTAGGCTTCCGTGTAATATATCAAACACACAAGATAATTATATGCAAAACTATTTTTATCCGTGAGATTTAACATAGTATTATTCTGCCTGACCTTTCGCTATATACTTAGTTTACAAGATTGTCCCAAATTGAAGAATCTGTTTTTGTTCAAATTCGAACCCTTATTGGTAGCTAGTTAGAACAAATATGGGATTACAGGCAGCCCAGTGGTCCTATAGTTCACATACAATCCTATATTATCCTGTATTTCCTTAAAATAATTTGGAGATCAAAAACTTGAATGTTTTGCATAAGCAGATCCTATTAGCCAAGGTATTTTGGCCGAAATTTTAACCAATAAAATCCTATTTTCCTATAAGAAATGTCAATTTAATGCTAGGCTCCCTGTAATATTTATTTTAACTACACCAAACTGATAAAATAACTGTATTTAGTATATAAAATATTTTTGGCTATTATTAAGGCTTGTTCCTCTTTTAAAATCGAAACATCCAACATCAAAAATCAAATTTCCCGCGTTTAAAATAATATTTTGAATATTTCATTTCTACTGCTAGGATGTAGATGGCGCGCAATGACTCCACGCTTATCAGACATAGGTAGGGGGTCGGCACTGATTTTTCCACACAAAAACGCAGACCGGCCTTCAAGTTATTATATATTATACGTCTATTTTATGCATCACCCCTTTTACCTTTACATCCCCATTCCCCACTGTGCACGTTGACAATGTTTCCGAACGGGGCGGTCCCGCGAGTGGAAATTTTTGCTCAAAGCATCCCCCGATGAACGTTGCAAGTTTCGCGAGCGTTACAGTTTCGATAGATTTTAAATCAGTTTTAAATTAGGTGTGTTATCGAGTTTAGTAGTGTCAATTGTGAATTACAAACGAACCTTGGAGCCTTCGAAGTTAAATTACGACGTCAAAATGAGTGAGTGTCATATTTTTACGTATTTAATTGATGTTCCTATGCCTAGTTATGATAAGCCTTGGCTATATTTTTAAACGAAATCCGTAAGACAACAAACTAGCGTTGTTATTTTAGGGTTAACGAAGTGATGTTAATGTAATTCTCGGGGCGCTTCCCACCCGGTACAATTTCACTGATTTAATTAATTTTACATTGTTCATTTTTAATGAGATTTATGGGCAGGAAATATGACTGCAAGAGCTTTAAAATAATGCCAATTAATTGTGTGAAGTTGTGAAACGACAGATCACTGATGACTAGCGTAATTTTAGTTCCATATTATCCTATAAAATCGAATATTGTGTCCTGTATAATCCTATATTTTGGAGAAAATAATCCTATATTTCCTATAAGGAATTGGAATTTATGTCTGGGCTTCCTGGAACTTTTATCCTAGTTTTTACTAGATAAAATGGTAAAGCAGTTTGCGGAATACAAATTGGGGCAAATACATCCAATTCAGTTCAAAAATAACAAAGTAAATTGAAGTAAATAACAGAATTGTACAATTGGTGAAATTAATTGTACCTTAAGACAAATATTGCTAGGTATAATGCCAATCCAATCAAGTTTGAGTAATCTCATAGCTACAAACTGAGGTCAATTAGATCAAATTTGGTCCAAAAGTTACAAAGTTAAAGCCAATTATATTTAAAATAATTGAAGTAAGTAATTGACTTAAATATCTATGGAGGTCAATCACAATGGGACTAACCTTATTTGACGCCTTGTCAGTTTTGGTAACTAAAGCGGAATATTAATCTCAGAGATATTGGGACGAATACACCAAAAAAGTTACCCAAATTTTTAAACTAAGAATGTGGGTAGAGTATGATGAATAGAAAAATATCACCACGTGCCAATTTCCTGTATAAACGAAGTAGTCAAAGGTAGGGAACCTATATTGTTCAATTGCCACATAACCCTTTGTGCCTAAATATCCCCAAATTATGACATCAGACGTGACAAGTCACCTGTGACTCTTGACAAATCTCTCTCTCACATAAGTATAGTTTATATAGTATTCAAATCTAATCTCCATTCCGTTTAGAATCCAATTGAAAGTTATATTGCGCTGTAAAAACAGCCCTTATACTAAGAGGGACAGAGGGGAAGGTTATAGGATGGCGATTTAAGATAGGGTTCTCTGCAAAACCCCTTTTAACAGCTCGACGAGAGAGGCAGGAAAAAGTCATTCCATCGCCGGCGCTCGGCTACAAAAACGATTGAAACGAATCTCTCCTCTTGTAAATGACATTATGGCTTTTTGGGTAATCCCTTTGCCCTACCCCTACCCCCCCCCCTTTCCTACACCCCAACAACCCTTATAGAACCTCTCTTTTCTAGCATACTGGGAGAGGGGGAGTGGAAGAAAGGGCCCCTGACGATGACAACGTCTCACCGCGGTCGTTGTAGGCAGCCGCCCCTCAAAAACTATTTTCTCAGTTTCTACATTCGACGTCCTTTCTTAAAGGAAAGATAAACGAATAAAATTTTAAAATCAAAAGATTTATGAAAATTTGAAACATCAGTCAACCATTTCTAATTTTTGGGGAGTGACAATGTTTTGACGTCATCAAATGGGTACATTTTTGAAATTAGAAAGACAATTTTTGACAAAGCTTATACGGATATTTTAAAATAAAAATTTAATATTTGTTTCTGAAAAATTTATTAAGGAAAGAAACGCTTGGAGATAAGTTTAATTTTCAAAAACAGTATATATCACTATACTAATCTAATTCTAGAAATTTTCTCGTTTAAACGTCCATAGAATACGATAGAAATCTTTTCTCCATTTTAAACTTCTTTCATTCTGTTGAATTTTAATTTTACCTTCCCTTTAAGATGAGATGTCTGAGACGTCGAAGAAAAAGAGGAAAGAGTGACTCCTTCGCGCGCGCTGTCTCTTTCTCTCTCTCTCTCGCTCTTCTCTTTCTTTGGATGGCCGTTATATTTGAAATCCGTGCTCTGTTTTAGAGCGTTCTCTTAGCGACTCCCTAGTGGGCCTTCACGGGGCCAAGCTCTACGAGGACCGAGGGAATAAAGCTCTGCCTTCTAGGCGCGAGAGCGAGGCCGCGGCCGCGAAAGAAGAAACTTTTTGCCTAAATGATCCGAGCCATATTTCAATGACGCCATTAAGCTGTCGATGTAATGTCTCGTTCATGGGCCCCCAAAAACCCCTCAGACCATTCTTGGCCCATTCTTATAGCGAAACACCACACCCCAACCCCTAACGCCAAGGGGGAATATCTATAAAGGAGCTATAAGCATCCAAAACAGGAGGAAGGTGAGTGGGAAACTAGGGTATCATCCTACTACTACTACTACCACCATTTCAGAACTTATTTTACCCACTGTGTGAATAGAGTGGAAGATAAAGGTGTACGGATATCTTTAAAGTGAGATTCAAACTATTTTTTCATCCGAAAATATTCTTAATACATTAATATTAATTAGAAATCAATGTATAACATATTTGCAAAGCCAGCTTACCTGGAATCTAAGGAGAGATAGCAAAGAACTTTGTTCAGTTAACTAACGCGCGTTCTTCTTAGGCCAAATTTAAAAAGCACCGTTATCGCTGAATTTATTCATTGGCTGAGTGTCTAGGACACTTTGTTAGTGAAAATTATTACCCTAGGATCCACCAATTTTCGCTTAAATTTAGTTATTTCAAGCTTAATTTGTTCATATAATTTTGCTTCTGTAATAGTGATAGGCTGATAGTCACTCCACCTTTGACTATACTAAAGTGATTACGTAACTGAGTATGTATTTAGCATTACCAAAGGCTGTAATCAGATTTTACTCAAGTAATCAACCTCTTGCATAATAATATTTTTATTTAGGATATTAATATATAGTTCATTCTATCTTTAGTCTGACAATACTTATTTCCCTAACCATAACATCGCTTCAGTACCATTTGTTTCACGTACAGAATTCAGCAAGCTAGCACTAAGCTTCGGGTAAGGACCAAAAACGTAAAAAAACTACCATAGTATAAGAAACAGTTCCCAATTTTCAGAACGAACAAAGTTATCTTCTCCTTCTAATCTGTTTGAAACGAAATTTGTAAGAAGAAAGCTAAGCCTTTGTAAGTGCTGAAATCTCGGACTTGGTTCTTTCATCATTCCCCGTGGCTATGGACAATGATGTTACGGTTTGTTTTTCGTTTTTTCCCGCGAAAACACTATAGATATATATATATATTCAAGGTGGGGTCCTTTCGGATATTAATTTATAGCTTGGGCCAAATATTGGGGACGTATTTAAAAGAACTTTACCACGGCCATTTTGGCTGCATTTAGGATATAACCATAACGCCGATTTTGGGGACATAAAATCCGAGTTTTTGTTCATATAGTCTTTTTTTTTGGAAAAATGTCTCTGTCTAGAAGGCTCTAAGCAATAACCCGCAGTTATATGATAACGCATTTAATTTTTTATTTTGGATTTAGGTAGTATACTTATGTAAAGGAATCGACTAAAACTATTATTTTTCTACAATATTTACAATTATGTATTACTTCAGCTATTCCCATTATCCCATTATTTCCACTCCTCTTGAAGAGAAAGTAACGGAACTGCCGCAGCACCCAACCTTTGGCTACATTTACTTTAATAGAGAAATGAAATGATCTGCCAACTGCCTATAGCTTTTTTTGAAATATCTAGAGCCCAAGTTTATAAAGAGCACTATATTGTAATTAGTTCGTTTTATTCTTAATTTTCAAGTACTTATTCAAGGAAACTATTTGTAAGAAATCTGTCAAGATGGCTTTTCTGTAGACATGTACTCGTTTGAAGCGCCTGTCGAACCGAGCAGAAAAGGGCCCCAATCATCGCGTTGAAAAGAAATCGGGGTGGAATGACAAAAGACAGCCAACCCCTTCTCACCCTGACTGTTACACGGTCCGTCTACCATCGGGGAAATTAATAAATAATTTCACGAAAATAATTCAAATTTTCTGTTACATTAGAAACCTTTCTGCAGCTGATTTAGTTTATTCTTCTATGGTACGCAAATTTTTACTGTTGGAGTAGGCAGATTTAAACGATAAGGAATCGATAAAAAAACCACTTGTTGTTAGGTTGCATTCTCCCTTTAAAATAATCTCCACATAAATATCGTGAAGCATAGCTTTGAGTCTAGTGTCAACTATTTATGTAATTTCCTAACATCAAAGGCATTGGCTCTATCCAGACTTAACTTCTCCGAATCTTTTCACTTCATATATTCAGAGTTCCTGGGGTTGTTTCTTATGGCGTTTTTTCCCGCGATATTTCGCGACTCTTCCTGACCCCATCTTTTATATTTTGCATCCCAAGAAAACGCCTGCGGGCTCGCTGCAAACTAACAAAGGATAAAAGACCCGCAAATAGTAAATATACAGGGGAACAAGCCTGTATCCTACATACTTACATACTGGCCAATTTCCGTTTGGGCCCAAAAATCTTTCTCGTTTTTTTAGGATAGAAATAAAATATTTCTTTTAACCCTCCCTTTCACAGAATTGATACCGGGGCTGTAGCCCCTTTCACTCTCTATGTTTTACTTTAGGGGGTTATTCGGAAGAGGGAATCATTCTTTTGTTGTGTGTCACAGAGCAAGATCCTTGTGTTTCGATCGCCTCCCCTATTCGTTCAGCTTACCCTTGCACAGTCGCGAGAGAGAAGCTTGGATTCCTCCCTGATTTAAAAGGGATCTGTAAAGAAAGTAAATAAATATTCATTCATTCAATCCGAATTAAGAAATATTTATGGATTAGACTATTTCATCGGGTACTAATCGTTAAAAAAATTCATAAATTGTGATTTAATATTCTTAATTATAGCTAGAAATACTTATATTACTTTCCGACAATTATTAGAACCAAATAATTGTCCTAGAAGGTTGCGATTATATAATACCAGTTTCACCAACCGTAGATGGACAAAAACGTTTGACCAAGGCTTAAATAAAGCCACTGCATATTAATTAATAGTTTGATCTTTTTTGAGTTTATAAAAGGCTGTTCGCCACTCCTCTTAATCTGATCCCTTTGTAGGCTTAATTATCGTTCAAAATTACTCTTATTTTTCATCAATCTTACCTGGGAAGCAAATCCGTGCAGTATAGCAAAGCCAATAACACGGGTCAAACTCTTATTAAATAACAATATCGTTTTTTTATTATCCCATGTGATTATCTCCAGCTATTATCCAGTCATTTTCAGTGATTTCTTCGAATCACTGGAACTTTATATCAAAAATAAATGCAAAATATATGGGATAATGCACCAATTGGAAAGAGGGTTTCTCCATATGAATATATATATATGATAGAAAGGCAAGAATTATCTTGTTATAATTAGGGTCTATTGGTACTTCAGAAATCTCATCCCCATCAGCATCACTTTCTCCATCTCTAGATTCCACCCTAAGGGGTTATATTCATCCTCTTAGCATCATTTGCTCTCATCTTATTCCTGTCCTTGTATTTCTCTTTTAATGATTCGTATTGCAGCCGTGTGAATCTTCGTTAAGAGCCAAGCTTGGATAGATTTCCATGCTCGGAGAATGAGTCCAATGTTACAGCAAGTAGAAAGCCAACAAAATAATAATTATATTAAAAATCCAATGCAAACTAACTTCGAATCTTAGTGAAATGTATTTCACTTTGAATTATCAACGCGTACAAATCTAGTCTATCCGTTATCTCTGTCATTTGTTATTATTTATTAATTAAGCCTAGCTTTAACGTTCGCTGCCAATTCCTGGTTGAATAGATCTTGCAGTCCAAGCTGGTTATTTTAAAACGAAATTTCAATGGATAAAATGCTATTCTCTATGTTTAATAGCTTAATATCTCCGCGGATAATTCAGAATGAGACGCGATACAGTCTTTCGTTTCAAGCAAATTTTCCCTCTCTGCCTATTGGACGTAATAATAATAACAAGACGAAATTCGAACTCTGAGGGTCTCTTTGGTAAAATGGGGTAGTTTGTTCGTTTAATTTCAAACAACGAAGCAATCTTAAGGGGAAAAGAGAATTTAAGGGAAGAAAAGACATTTATAAACTCACTAACTATATAATTTAGTACTCCTTGCCTCGAATTAATAGGACAAATAGGCGGTATTTAAAATTATACCGGTATCAGATGGGTATGATAGTTGAGAGGAGGGGGTAACGGGGTGGGGGTTCATTTTCCCGGGCGCGCTTTCTAAGGCAATTTGAGAGTAAATTTTAAATCTGATACTAGACCCCTTCTCTCTTATTACTCGCTCTATTGGTAAAAGGTCTTTGATTTATTCAATTTTAATATGACATAGTCTTTTACGCCTTTACGTGTTACTGTATAGGGCCTCTATTTAAATATAATTTTGCCTAGCATACCCCAAATTTCGCGCACGGAGAAGAGGGAGGTGTTATAGACGATGGCGTTTCCAAAAATGATCTCGATTCTTCTCCAAGAACCTTAAAGTAATGCCAATTTAAAATTTCACTAGGTATTAAACTTGGGGTCGCTATTATTTCAAAGAAAATCGTGTCGTAGACGTAGAATTAAATCTGTATTCGATCTTGATGATTTTGAAAGGTTTATTTTCAATTTATATATATATTTTATATTCATATACAACTATGGGTTTGTTACGGATTAAGATTTGTAGTACGTGTTATGATAATCTTGAATTATTTCAATTATATATAACGTTAGAAATTGTTTCTACTAATATCTTAGTTTGAAATCATAATTTTCAATTTAAGATGTTAGCGAATGTATTGCCACATCAATGGCTGTCTTACCATACATGAAATAAGTCTGTATTCCAACTTTCTACAAAGTACAGAGTTATATTGATGAAAATATTTAGATTGAAGTTAATTTTAATTTAAGATGTTAGCGAATATAATGCTAAATACTGAAGAATCTTTGTTGCAATTCTTAAAATAAACCTGGGATTAGCTTTGTAAATAGTATAAAGTTAAATTGATATTTATATTTTAAGACCTGTAAAGATTCTTCGTTCCACACGAGCTCGAAAACTAAAAGGAGGGAGGCGAATTTAATGTTAATTTAATTTACGTCTAGGGTTATTAGAAAATCTCGTCTTTTATATTATTAAATTCAATAAAGGGTATATCGTAAATGGAAGGGGGTTAAGACCCACTCTGTTTTCCCCGTTTATAATTTAGAATCTTTAGAAAATAATTATCCCAGTCTTAAGATTAGTTTAAATTTCAATAAGAGCTGACGAAAATTTTCGATAAATTAATTCGTGAATATTTTAAAATCTCGTTAACTTTTATTATTCTTATTATTTTAAAGTTGAAATATTTTTCCATGTGATAATATATGTTTGTAGTATCGTTTTGTTTGAAGTTAAAAGATATTTGCGCTATTTTATCATTAATAAGTATATAAAATTCTTTATATATGCGCCTGTAAAAGTGTTCTAGCTGCCGCGCTTTGGTGCCAAGAGAAAAGATGCTTTTCAGGGGCTAACTTATTTTTTTTTAGCTTTTTTTTTTCTGTTTTCACGATTAGTTCACAAACTAACGAAATCTAAGGCGGATTAATATATAATTATAAACCTCATAGGGACAAGAAATAGTTCTGAAAAGTTTATTAGTAAATAATTAATTTAAATTTTTGTAAAAATCTAAATTTCTAAATCTGATTTTGAAATTTAAGCTTTTTTTTCTTTAATCAAGCTATAATATTATAGTAGGTATCAGAAAAATTACATTTTACACAATGATTTAAATTGCTTTCCTACCAAAAAAAGTAACGCAATCATCAGAACAGAACATAATTTTATTTTTCTCATTTTGTTTTGGGGGAAGCTTTGCTTTTGGTCTAAGACGCAATACAATAAAAAATACACTATTAAAGCATTATTAACGACAAAATTATTATACCCATCGAAAAAAAGAGGCCCCATTGTTAACATTCACAAAAAATAAGTTGAAATGGTAATAAAAAAAATGAATTACCATTTTATGAAAAATACAAACATTCCAAAAAAAAACTATTCATGTGTTAATGGAAATAGAAATTCTCGCTTTTGGGTACAGAATTCAACAAGCTTTCTGCGAATTTTTTTTATTGTACTGGTTATATACTTTAATAGCATAAAGTGTAGTATCATCATTAGAGGGCTCTCGCGTTATGGAATAAAAAAAAAAAAAAAAAAGGTCTAGGGGAGGGTTTTGTAGGGTTTTTAGATTAATAATGAGAGGGCTGATTGACGGTGACAAATTGCGGCCACTAAGGGATGAAATATAGTTCACAGTCACGGCCCATCTCGGTCAGGCGCATCAAGGCACGAGGTTCTCTCTCCGAGGCTCTCTAGACTCTTCTCACTACTTTTTTTTTTTTTTGCCTGCTGTTCCTACGCGTGACATAACTCATTCTCGTTCAGAAAGAATTTAAAAAGCTCGTGCGACGTAAAGCGCGGTGCTAATAGAAAACTATACGAGACTAGAGTAGAATGTCTGCTTGCCCTGAAGAGAAATCAGAGAGTGTACAAATATACAAAGAAGAGACCATCAGTAAAGGATAGCCCCAATTTATTTAAAAACCTGTCACGTGTTGCGTTGGCAACCACGTGTCTTTTAAAATGAAGTTACTTACGCGTGGTGGTGTAATTCTTGCATATACTTATATTCGAAAGAGGTTGTCATAATGGGAAAAGCTGAAGCGGATTTATACACAATGTAAAATCATAAATAGAGCCCAGAACTATGAATCCTCTATGATTAATAACGTGAAAAGTATAATCTTTGTAAACGGTAATTAGATTTAAATCTAATTTTCGGAAAAAATATAATTTAAATACTTAATTTCTTAATTATAAATTAGTCACTATAATAAACTCAATTACGAATTATTATTAATATTACCACAATATTAAATTAATCAACTACATTTATTAAATATTTTAAAATTCGAAATAAAAATATTTTAACCCCAAATTGATTAAACTTTTACCGACATTGAAAAATTACAATCAACACCTTGAACCCCCTTTTAATTCTACCGCGTCTACTAGATTTTCCCCGATGCAATTCTCCTTTTAATCCGCTACAAAATCCCCCAAAATTAAAACAGTTCTAGTTAAGGGATTATAAATTGGGGTTTCATACGCTAAAAGCCCCCCAATTTCATCCCACTTCGCAATCCCTGTAGGTTTGACTCCCTCAAGCACCAAACATATATCCTCAAATACTCCTCAATAAACCGTTCCTGTATAGATGGTACAACTGTGTTAATAATCCGCTTTCGCGATTTAGGGATATATATACCACGATATTAAGAAAAAAATAGAAGGGCAATACTATAAAAATCAAAGAATGAATGCAGCGTGTTGAAAACTAGATCACGTACTATATTTTATTAAAGATTACAAAGAGATTAGACTGGGTTATATTACTTCGTGCGCTGAAACCTTAAATTGTTATTGAATTTAGAAAATCACATTCATAGAAATCATTACGGATAACCGTATTACCCTTTCTGTATCCAAGAAATTAAATCTTAAAAGATAGAACGGTTACTTTCCCTCGCCCGTGAAGTCTCCAACTGACACCGATTTTATATAGTTTATTCTACCTTAAATTAACACCGCGTACGAAGCTAAGCCTGATTATATTAACTTAAAGATAAAGGGTGCACTTATAGCTTTAAACGTGTTGTCAACTCCTGATGAAATAAACTTAATCCCTAACTCAGTCAGAGATTTCACTTCAGGTTTAAACGTATACATATAACAATCTTTGTAATCTGATTTCAAAGAGGTCTAGCTTTAAACCCGCTGCATTCCTCGCTTGGCAGAGTTCGCGGTATTAGGGCTAGGAGAAGAGCGACTTCAACAAGAGTAAGAATCAAGCGAGTAACTATTCTTGGCACTAAGTTTACCGGATTATGGTATGAGTGAAATGGGAATTGGGGTATTTGGAGCGAGGGGCTCCGGCGCTAATTACAACGCCCGTGTCTAGCGCCATCTCTAAATTGGGAGAGAAACTGCCTACTCTCTCTTTACCCATCTCTCTCTCCTATTCGCCTCTTTCACCCTTAATCCCAGCATCGATCCTTGCTTGGTTTTCCCTAATCCCACACCCATTTCCCACCCAGGCAAGCCCCAACGCGTTCTGTTCCTGCTCCTTTCTATAACCCTATTTTCTATTCTATATATATATATATACTATAGGGATAGTTCAGTTAAGCTAGAGAGCTATTCCATCGGGTTAAGGATTAGGTTATTGTTTTGGGACACAGCTCAAGAGGATCTCTCTTCGTTTTCCTTGAAAACGTATTTAATGTTTTTTATTTTAGTTCGTTTCAATCCAAGGGTGTAAAATTTTAAATATGGGTTATTAATTATATGCAAAAACTAAAAATATTATTATTGGCAGTCAACACTTTAAATAATATTGAAATCATTTGGTTGAAATAATATATTTTTTTATTTTTTAAATATTTATTTTTCCGAAAGAATCTTTTCAAAAGATATAAAATTGAAGTAAACAAGTTTTTAAATATTAAAAGAGGTCATTAATAACAAAGAATTGCAATCTATACGAAGCATTTAATTAATAAAATCAATTAACCATTATATTATTTTAAAGACACTCCTATATATACATTTTGAAAAATAAAAGTAAATACCGAAAGTTCGCTCCTTATATTCCCATTTCCTAAAAGCCCTGGACTACCGGTGGTAATATGAGATATATATCTTAAAACGAATCGATTCGAACGGGGAAACGCAATTTAAACAATCCAAACGGAAGTAGGCTTAGCGCCAGGGGGAGGGACGTATATAAAAATAAGTATCTGGGGGTTATAAACTTTGACAATCTTGAAAGAAACCAAAAACTCGCGCGGAAAACCAGAAATTAGGATCCATTCCAAGCGTGTAACTCAGTATCGTAGAGAATTAACGGCCAACAGGCTGAGAAGAGAGGGGGGTATATAAAGCGTATAATGTTGATGCCCCGAAGGAGGATCTAGAGAAAGTTACCCTCATCTCACTTCCTATATAGCTTTATTCAATTATAAAGACACAAAATCGTCCGAAAGACTTTTCTCCCCCTCAATTTTTCGAATAAAACTCCCGAATGCTGTTTATCCCTTATACCGGCGGAGCTTGGTAATAGAAACTTTATAGACGATCCTAAAAGGTCATATTGGCCACGCGGCGCCTCGTGGATGGCCACTTTGGTGCGGTGCAAAAGGATAAAAGTTACACTTATATAATCATAGATAAACTAACATTGGTACTGTTTTATCACGGAAAAAACTGGTTTTCTCTTGGATATTTGGCCCCTATTTAGAATGCAACGATGTATACCTTTTACGGCATACGAAGGATCATATTGACGCGTCTGGTGCCTTTGGGAACGAGCAATATCGGTTAAAATTAGAGATCGAAGAATACTCCGATTTTTTAAATTACTAAATTGCACGGTAATCACAATATGATTTGTATTTGAGTTTCTTTGATTTTTAAATGCAAAATTAATTTTTTACGCGCTTCAAAATTCTTATTTCTTTCTAAATAACACCTATACTCGTGAAAAATGTAATCTTTTTTATATTATGCTTGACTATTTGAGGTTGCTTTGATAGGGTAAAATGATTCAGACACAAATAATTACATTAACACATCCTTATAAGGCCGTTAAACTATTGTAAAGTGGACGAAAAACGTAGTTTTCTCCGTAGAAAAAAATTCAATTTCGACTATATCTTTACCATGGTAATTAATAAGTATCTTAAAGGGTAGCCGGGGAATATGATTTCCTTGGCAAGTAAGCGAAAATATATCATAGGAGCCCTGGCAAAGTTGACATAAATTTTCAACATGAAATTACCTGTCTCTCCATTTTTGTTCTATTCCTATTCCTTCTATGTCATCATTTGACCACAGATATCTTTGTAGAGATAGTAATTTTCGTGATAACTCCATGACCCAATTCCAAAACATTTGCCCAATTTTTCAAATACTCCCTGACTTTTTCCGTACCATTTTCCCAATTTTCAAATACCCTGTCCCTTTCTAGGTTTTCCCTGCTCTAGGATAGAGCTCGTTTCCAATACTACAAATACAAGTTTCTTAACTACAAATGTCTAAACCTAAGTTTCAATTAGTTTCGCTTTGGGATATGTACATATGCATCGCTTACATCGAACTATATGCTATAAATCTAAGTGTGGGAAAGTCCTAACGTGATACGGTCAAGTGAATAAGTACTGGTGTCTGTTTTTAATTACGAAAAAGAATAGTATTTACCTCGGCGCTTGATTAAAATTCAAACGTAACGTGCCTATGTATATTATATGTCTACCCATGTTCGGAAAAGCTATGTAAACGGAAATTGCTTTTCTCATTCTCTTAATACGCTGGTCAAGCGTGCCATGGAATACATTTATCACCATGGTTTTATTCCTTCGATGTAGAAGGGTGCCTACCTTTGTAAGTAATGAAAACTCAAATGAATTCTGACTATAGATCAGCGCGGAACAGGCACACCTTCAACCACGTGTACATATGTATATACCGGTCACTTCTTGTTTTAAAAGCGAGTCCGGTGAGAATCAAGCTAGTGGGGAAACTGGGGAACTTTTCCTCCCCTTATTCCCAAACTATGTCACAATTACTCTAGAGCAAAAACGAAGCTTCGCGTTCTAATTAACGCTAACGTAATGTAGTGTGAGAGTTACTCCGGACTAAACTTTAGGACGTACCTAAAAATAATTACCGATAGGAAACCGGGCGAGATAGGGTAGTTCCTTGTTATTATTTCGGGATACGGGAACCCCAGCTACTCGTGGATTGAAGCGAGGAGGAATAGGAGGTAAGTGAGAGAGTGGGCGGGGGGCTAAAGTTTAACCCTACATGTTCGAGCTTTTGTGAAATTAAAGGAAGAAGGGGGTGGGTGTTGAACAAGATTAGGAACTAATTTTCGGCGCTTAGATTTTTCAACTTTTCAACTCATTTTCTATTATTTATTTTTTTATTTTATTTTCGCTCTCCCAGAATTTTTATTTTAAATTATAATTCCGCGAAAATTATTTTCTTCTCGACTAAAGTTTTCCTGCGAAATTATAAAGAAAATAAAGCTTTAAAATTAGCTAAAATTGGGACGAAATTATTTGGCGTCTTAAATTTAATTTTATTTCATTCCAACTTAAGTTTAGATTCTTAAAATTGGATTCTTAAGTTATTCTGTGCTTAAAATAACATTATTTTATTGGTGTACAAGTACTGATAAAATGAATTTATCTATCCCTTTTGACTGAGTTTTTCAAAATAAACTCGAGTAATTAAAATTAGATTATATTGTATATTCATATTTTTTTTTATTTTCAATTACCGAAAACTAAATTAATTTTAAAGCAATATTTAAAACATTAACTCATTAACATTTATTTATAATAATATTAAAATAATTAACTAGATTGCTACTGTATGGTTAAAAGAAACATAACTGTACTAAATAAACCTTTTTTTTTTAATAAACTGTTTCTTTTAATCATGCAATATTAGTCTCGTAAATAATTTTGAGTTTTTTAACAGCGTGGCGAAAAAATTGAGTTAGTCATATGAAGCTGTAATTTAGTTATAGAAATACACACTTATCTGAACATGAGTTGAAAATGAAGTGTTAAAATCGTGTATAATCAAGGATGCACCAAAAATGCACACCTTGCAACCACCTCCCGATTCCTGCAACTCAAAGGGCGCCCATATAGTGGCCAATGGAACACGTCATAACGAAAACAAGATCTAATCCCATAAAACATAAATATATAAACCCTACAATCTATTAAACTCTTTGTATAAAACACATAAAAATAAAACTATACCCCACAAAAATAAAACAACAATCCCAAGGTAAAAATAAAATAAAAAAAAAAACCTTAGTAAGGGCATGGAAGAAAAGTAACCTTAACTGGTATTTTAGTTTCCACTTAAACTGATTGAGTTTTTCTAGTAAAACTATAATAATCCCATCTTCTCTCCTGGCTCCAACTATACGTATATATACAGATACAAAGAACAAAGAAACAGAGAGAAACCAAACCGAGACGCCGAGGATGAGGATGAGGAGGATGGAGAGAAAAAAAAAAGAGAGAGTAGAAAGCGAGATGGGTGGGTGAACTCGGGATTTCTAGGCGAAGGGATAAAAAAGGCATTGTAGTTATCAGGGGAAAGGTTAAGATAGCCGAACTCGCAGCTGCTCTGACAGTTCGAGGTCAGAACCGAGAGAGAATTTCGCCAACAACAACCGCGCGCGCGGGTGGAAAAGGGAAAGGGGGAGAAGGAAGGGATATAGTGATCTGATGGAGAGGGAAGCTCAAGATCGAATGATCATGTTATATTTAGAACGAAGTTCAACTTGAAATAATGGTCCAAAATTAATGGTTAAAGATAGTTAACGAGTTTTAAAATTCCGTAAATTATTCTTTAATAATGTATATTTATTTTATTATTTCATTTCAACATATAAAATTAAAATATTAATTTAAAATTATCAAAATTAAATATAGGACATTGACATTAATATTAACACAATTACGGAATATCATAGTAATGTACTAAAACTTCTTTGAAACGCATTTCTATGCTTCACGAGCAGTTTGCTTAATTGCAATTAATTTAAATTAACCAATGACTATTAATCTTTTGTCACGTGTAATTATGATATATGGGTTTTAATTTATGAAATCAAAATCGAATTTAAATATAGTTCAACTCAACTAAATTCTATTATTAATCCCTTAATCTCGTCATCACATCATTGAAATATAACATCACCATTCCTTTACTGAATTGAGAAGCTGAAGAGCATGGATCGGAGGATGGAAAGAGAAAAATAGAGGTGGGGATTGGAAGAAACTGAATGTTTGCTTGGGCTATCTATGGGAAAGGGTCAGACTTCAGGTTGCGGGGAGTTTTTTTTTTTTTTTTTTTTTTTTTCTTGGAGGGTTTTTATTCCCATCTCTCTCTCTTTCTCGGAGTCTTTCTGGGTAGATGGAGGAAGTTGAGATCCTCAGCCTCCCGCATCCCTAGATCCTTTCTCCAGCTTCCGGGAGGATGCTTTTCGTCGGTGTCATTAGGCCTCGGCTCCGCCTACTGAGCATCTAATGGAGCACCCCGCTAAGAAGCGTCTCTAACCCACCTCCCCAATAGCCATCCAAACCCAAAAATAAAATACGATATTGGAGAAACTTGGACTATGGTTTTCTTTTTCAAAAAAATGATTAGAGATAGATGGAAGAGTATGATTATAATCGCGGAACTTTAGATCTGGGACGAATTTCTAAGAGCACTCAAAACAAAACGCGATTGAAATAAACCTGGTACCAATTCGTTTCAAATCAAAATCTATTTAAGTTAAGGCGATGATTACGATCATAGGAGTAGAACTTTCAAACAGGGATGAATTTCTAAGATCAGAGTTTGAAAAAAAAAAAAAAAAAAAAAGAATGCTGGTAAAGCCGTAAGCTTTCTCTATACTATATATTGGTAGCCTCTTGGTCTCCGTTTCGCCACAAAACTTGGGAGATGATTTTTTTTTCTCCTCTCTTATAAGCTTTTTTATATAGCTAACTTTGGTTCATTTAAGTAGTAGTAGTTTTAGGAAAAGCCATGGGAAATAAAAATGTATATCTTTCATGTTACTAAAACTATCATAGACGTAATTTTTAGTATAGGAGGGAGGGTAATAATGGTATATACTAGATTTACAAGCTTAAAAGGTACTAAATTGAAGAGGAGAATTTAGTTATTAGGTTGGAAAATATTGATGCATTTTAAGAGTATGAAAAACTTGAATCATCGCGTTTTACACCAGACCTTTTTTATGTTAGATTGTAATGATTATATTCCAAAAATAATGTTAAGACTTGATATTTAGTTAAAGTAACGCAGTCACGATATATTTTCATATAGGTTATATAAATATTTTTTATCGCGTTTTAAATATCCTACCGAAAATACTATTAAGCCTAAATTCCAATTTATTTTAACAAGAAATTGGTTACAACATCACTTTAACGTATTCTAATTTATGTAAAAACTAATGTTTTGGGATAATCGTTATTTTACGACGGAAACATGGATCAGATTAGAGATTTTTTTTTTTTTACATTTAAGAACCATTTCATGGCAATACGTAAAATCGATTTGTTTTGTATCTATAAATACAACCTACTTCTGTTCAAGACTACTTGACAGAATATAAATATATTGATACGGATGAATACATAATGTTAAACCTAATTGGAATAAAAGTAGTTGTCAATTCCTCTTGAAAAAGAAACTTTTCTTTCCCAATTTTTGACGGTATTAGTACCAGTTTACGGAAGATTCCCCTATATTTTATGGATGACCCCTTAACTAACGAGTATTCAGATCTAAAATTCGTAAGAGACAAAGTGGTGGCAAACATTTTAAAGTCCTATATTATACTAATACTTTCCCCTGGAGATTCTCCTGTAATTGTTTCTTCCCGATGAACAATATTATTATATATCTCCGAAATCATGACGTTTACACCAAGTATTTATACAGGTTGATATGAGGCAGAATAAAATCTAGCCTTTAAACCTTAATGTTTCTAAGACGAAATGAAACGCTGCAAATGATCGGAATTAAATTTTTGACCTCGTATTCATAAATCTAGTCCCTAGTTCTTGATGGTTAATAATCATTTCTTGTTTTAAAGATCAACCTACAGCATTTATTTTTATAATCGGATCTAGTTCCTTTTCAAGGCTGCAAACGTGGTGTTTATATATATTGTTGCCTTATATTCTAATTAGAAAATTTATTCGTGTCTTTTTTCCCCTCGAACGGATGACGGCATGGTTAGCGCCAGGATGGACTAGAGAAAGCGAAGCAAGATGGCCTTTGGGGGTCCCCAAGAATGAAAAGAGATTTTGCGAGTTAATTGGGGCATGAAGTAAAAGAGCAAAGTTTTGGAAGCGCGAGCGACTAGCTATACCGCGAGAAACGAGAGAGAGAGAAAGAGTGAAAGAACGAGAAGAGGGTGGTGGTAGTTTCGCGATGCGAGGCCGAGTTGGTCAAATGGCCAGAAGCGGATTAATTTATGGCCTCCAATTAGGAATTCCATTGATTTTTACCCTCTTTGTACCACCCCCGAAAACCTTTTAGGAGCCAAGAGGCAAGAACGAAAAACGAAAGGGTATCAAGGGGATATAGGAACCATTCGGATCTAGTGGGCAAGGAGAGATTGCGAGAACTATTTACACGTTACACGTAATTATCAAGTCCAAAGTTACTAAATTATCCGGGATTTTTTCACAGAATTATTAATTCAAGTTAGGATTTCTTACTAAAATATGGTTGATATAATTCCCTTTATCATCGACATACGCTGATTCCAAGTACTCCCACATATTTCAGATAAAATATCTAGATAATATGGTAACCCACAAGTGAATTGAAGTTCATTGTTGGTTGCATTTCTGAATTATTTCTTCTCCAAAATTATTCAAAACCTTTCTAACTCTGGATCCATCTATGACTATTAACAATGCACACCTGGCGTTTATAATCGTCCTCTAACGGCAAGCAGGGGCTAAAGTAGGCAATAATAAAATTACGTGCGTGGCTGCTATATGTATAAAGAATAGGCAGACGCGCACGTGTTTTTTTTAGTTCCTACTTTTGACACTATTTGCCGTTAGAGGATGCTTATGAATGCTAGGCTTTGTTATTCATCTTTATCTATTAAAATATGTATCCATTATTAATACTCCTAGGAGATACGTGTAAATAGGACTTGAAAAAAGAAAAGTAGAGAGGGGATAGATAAAAATCAAGGAACCCCTTATACCCGAAAACTTTCATTTTATTTGATGAATGGGGAAATATTTGGCAGACAATTTCTGTTCTTTTGGGCATTTCCCCTTTACGCCTCCCTTTTAGCTTTCTCTTTTTCCCGCCAAAAATCTCGCGCTCTTTTTATTAATCAATTCCCTTTAGTATACTGATTGGAATGACAGATTTGTCCGCTTAATTTATAAATACGAAAAATATTTTCGAAAAGGTTAGTTAACCCTGGGGATGAAAAGTTGGTCCGATTGGTATGATTATACGTGTATATAATAAAATAAATCCGATTTTGATATTTTTTCTACACCGTAACATCTCTTAATTTATAATTGAAATAAAAATATCTCTCTGAACTCTATAAATATGATCAGTTAACAGCAATGACGTAAAAAGAAAAATTAAACTTATGGTTGGGGCCTCGCGCCAATGTCGAACGAGTATAAAAAACATCTTATATTAAAAACAAAGCTGTCCTAAATTAAATATAGTTAAGAAAAGGTTCTCCCCCTTAGCCTCGCATCCTGGATTGTATTTAGTGGTTCGGCCTTTACTATAGAGAGCCAAAAAGAAAATAAAACACGACAAAACAGAAAGATGGGGACCTAAAGAGGGAAGAGTTAGGGCCAACAAAGGGAAATTGAAATAATAATTAACATTATTTCATCTTTTAAATATTATATAGGATACTATTTCGCAAGTTTTAGACAGTAATGAAAGAAAAATGTTAGGGGTAATTCTCGGACTTTTGCTCAATTTTTATCTAGTCACGAGACATCCGTTACGAGTGGCTCTTGTCAATTTTATTATTCAAATTTAATGAACTGAATGTTTACTTTCTAACGGTGCAATCAGTTTTGGTCTAGGAGATTGTAGTGAAAAGTTACTGACGTTTAAAGATAGGGGTCATTTTTGAACTTTTGCTCATTTTGTATCCAGTGGCGAAGCATCCTTATTTTATTATTCGAAGTTAATGAACGGAATTTACAATTTCTAACGGTGCAATCAGTTTTGGTCTAGGTACTCTAAAAGATTGTTAAAAAAATTCACTGCTAAAACTTAAAAAAGTTTTTAATCCAGGCTATGTACGAACTTCGAAAGGGGGTGATCACTCCACGTAATAGTTGTACAAGCCTGATAGCCTTGACTTTACTAAATTGATTACGCAACTGAGTACGTAATTAGCATTGCGAAAGACTGTAATCAGTTACAAAAGTGCGCAGCCGGTATACAGATTTTACTGAAGTGGTTAACCTTGATTTAAAATTTTATTATAATTCATTTCACTGTCTCTTTATCTTAGGGTTTAAACATTGTAGGCGGCGGAGCACGCGCTGCCTACAATCTTTCGCCTTGACTCCTTTCTTAAGCGGCGAGTCGTATTTAATTCTGGTAATGAGGAAGTTCTTCTCTACGTACACGCGGCCTTATATAATATAAGATATCTATGTTTTTTTTTAAGTTACGTATCTAGGCTTTCCCGTTCTCTGAGTGCTTCGAGTGTCAGAGATCAAACTTGTCGTCACGGAGCGCGTCTCCAAAGAGCGAGCGGTATCTCCTTAAACAGTTGTAAAAACAAAGACGAGACTTTTATTGGATGTTCCCCTTTCTTAAACGAATCCAATAACGTTTCCCTTTACTCCCCTCTCCCCCGTCTTTCTCTCTCTCGACAGCAGAACTACGTTAGAATATAGCCTTAATTTAACACTTAGTTGCTATAGCAACAAACTTTCCTTACGATATAGAACTTACTACGTAGGAAATCATCCTTCTTAAAGGGAATGCGAAATGGAATATCATTTAAATTGATTCAAGGCTCTAAGTTCTTTTTTTCTGTGATATTAATAACATTGTGAATCAAATCAATAAGCCTTTTTTTATCATTTTTATGAACCCTTAACGCGAGATTAAATTGGATATACTCTAAAACCTTTTCTTGGTTGATCAATTCTGTTATCAAAATTGGCACAAAATTACTAGACGCGAAATATAAACCATAGTCAGCTAGGCTTAGCGAAGTTTGAAATTAAAAAAAAAAAAAAAGTGGCTTTAGTTGAACATGGAAACATGTAATTTATTTGAAATTGCCTATATAAATAACGATCTTGGATTAATCAATACACTGACAGAAAAAGTTAAATAGTTTCAGTAATTCGTAAATAAATAAAGAATACATAATTTGTCTGGCTTTAGTGAGTGCGCCTCATAGTCCACGACAGTAAAGATTTTCCTCACCAAAACCGGATCGTAACCAGAGAAACCAAATGTTTTTGCCACTGACATCAGCAACGTCAGCTAGAGAGGCAGTAAGATATTGAGAATGCTTTGATAGGCATTGAGCGGTGGAGGTCTTTTTTGGGCTACGAGTTTAGATACAGTAAAGACAAAAAGTCCTTAGGTTTATGAATTCCTTAGTCTTGCATTTATAAAATAAAAATATCTTTCACTCTCCCTATAAGTGTGGGGTTGGTTGGTGGGTGACGAAAAAGGTTTGTTTGGTTATTATTGTATTAGGACACAGGAAGAATTTATGTATTTATAAAGCTGGGGGATGACAATATTTTCCAACAGCGCTAGAAGATGATTTATATATATTTTTATTTTAGAATTCGCGCTTGATTAAGATCTTCCCGTTTTAGAATTAGATTAAATTTATATATGTCTTCCTAGAGTTACTTTGCAGCGTATGTACGGAGGAAGATGTGTTTTAATATTTAGTATATATTCTACATATTATTGGGTTTGAAAGTTTTAATTTTTAGTGGTAATAAAGGTTTTTAAAGACTTGTTTGCAATTTTCTACATGAACTCGTTGATTTATCGTAATTAGTTACTGGAGTCACTGGTCTTAATTTAATTGTAGTAATTAGCTTCTCGAATTGAAGGACATGCCTTTATAATATTGGTAATTAAACATATCATAGTTACTGAGAATGGAATTGCCGTAGTTGACAAAACTAAACCTGTATATAAACAAAATTTTGTGCCTGTCGATTGTACTTTATCTCGGTTATTTACGTGTAATTAGTAATTAGCCTCGGTTATCGTGTAATTAATAATTAACCTCGGTTATTTACGTGTAATTAGTAATTAACCTTGGTTATTTACGTGTAATTAGTAATTAACCTTGGTTATTTACGTGTAATTAGTAATTAACCTTGGTTATTTACGTGTAATTAGTAATTAACTTCGGTTATTTACGTGTAATTAGTAATTAACTTCGGTTATTTACGTGTAATTAGTAATTAACTTCGGTTATTTACGTGTAATTGGAATTTTTTCCCCTTATTTCCGCGTAATTGTTTTTTTTTCCCTTATTACCGCGTAATTGGAAATTTATTTCTCTTATTACCGCGTAATTGGAAATTTATTTCCCTTATTACCGTGTAATTGGAAATTTATTTTCCTTCTTACCGTGTAATAGGTAATTTTCGTGCAATTGGTAATTCGGTCGAATGGGATTTCGTTTAAATGGGTCATACAGAAACAGCGTATTAGTTTAAACTTATAATATTATAGAAATACTATAAAATTATATCCTAAACAATTACTAACATTTCATAATTAAATTTAAACCAAATTTAGTTAATCGTCCGTATACGATTATTTTCATTACGACCAAATTTATAAAATTTCATTAATCCTTTAGACTTTCCCTCTCCTATATCCATTTATCAACACCCCTCAAAATTCCAAAAATCTGAGTAACTCAATCCCTTGTATGTAGAGGTATATTGTATTATAGTGGAGAATTTAACACTTCTAGTAACAAAATTTTAGATTATAAACAGTAGGGGGGGGGAGTAAGTATACGAAGAGAGCGAGAGAGAGAGAGATTCAGTTATTAACTAGGACCGATATAAAGATGCTGGTGGCTTCATAAAGATTTTAAGTATCGGCGAGCAACATTATACGCAACATCTCAGTTTGTTAACACCACGTCGAATAGCGTCGTTCATTCGTCTCCCCGTAAAACTGGCTGGTCGTCGCCCACTCCAAAATCAGAAAGCTTAAAAATCAAACTTAGATTTCAGCATGACCAACACCACACTTCCTGTTATCTCGATTTCACAGTTACTAATAGACAAAGGGAAGTGTTACTTTGCACTTGCTAAAAGCTTAAACTGTATTTGAATCATATTTAGTAATCAATTCGAAGTTTCAACGCGTGAAAATTTTCTATTCCATTTTTGGTCACTACGAAATGGTTAAAATAAAGATATATATTGGCGGAAGTGTAAGTTAACGCCTACTGAAATATGAAACTGAAAGTTATCGCGATAAGAAACAATCCGAAATTTCAGTTTAGTTGACTACTTGCTGACATCTTATATAGATTTGAACCTATACTGAAATATCAAACTGAAACTAAAATATCAACGAAATCATTCCAAAATTTCAGCACGTACAAAACCAAAACTCCTCCCACTTATATAATATCCTCTTGCTATTTATATTGGACCTATCATTTAACGCGCTGCATTTTAACCTGATTTTGATTATAAACTTTAGGTTTGGTTGTATATCTTATACTTTACACGTTTAACATTTAGTACAGCCAAAGTGGGGTATGGATAGCAAGGGGTTTGTAACGTAGTTGGCGAGGAAAGAGCTGTCCAAAACCATTTTCTTCCATAATCACGTAGTTTAAGATAAGTTGCCCTTGAACGCTCTCTCCATCTCGCTCTCCTCTCCCTTCTCCACTCCAAGCCTGCTCAAGTGTGCACCAGAATCGCCCCGACTAATCTTAAAGGAGTTAACTGACATACCCACTCTCCTTTCCAACCCCTGTTCGTTACATCGTCCATAAGCCTCATCCCTTTTCAACGAATATCTATACTTACTAACAATCTTGAAACAGACTTAAATTCTCATAAATGAGCCGGTTTTTATATGGGAATACGCGTCCTTACAAAGGATGTAATAGTTATGGATTAATTACTATTGATAATTGGAGTATAGTTTCAAAAGTTTGAAACTAATCAAGCTCTGGGTTTAAATTTGAACTATTTGTTTCTTAGTAAGAGTTTTGCTTAGTAAAATTGTAATCACAAGTTATCTAGAGTTTAGAATACAGTAAGAGAAGGTTCTGGTATCTATCGTTGTTAGAAATAATCCATACCTAATCCGTTTAGATTAGCTACACCTCTTGAAACACCCTGAAGATATATAGTAGGTTTAGTTTGTTAAACTATGTGCAAATTCAGGATGAAAGATATTATTTTAATTCCACTACTTTGTAAGCTATATATACATAGATAACGAGACGATTTAAACATAACGAATTAAATGCAAATTCAGCGTGGAAATAACAATCCTTGTACACATTTTAAGGAATAATGAAGACCCGCGTGGAACATGATATTTTTAATCTCTTAAGAGCCTTGAAATATGCATTAAAACATTATTAAAACTCACCAAAGGTTTCACTTTAATTTACAGTTAATTAAAAACTTATATAAATCCTCTAAGCCTAAATTTAAGTATATTTTTATATTTATAAAATAGCAAGATTAGCTGCAGATATTCTGACAATTTTACTTGTTTGAAAATGTATTTATATGTTTACCTTGCACAAATCAAAATTTTTTAACAACAAATTAACAATAAACCTTTCGTGATTTTTATTGCATATTTAAAATATCATTTACTTCATCTTAATTATATCTTTAACTACAATCTTAAGACCTACTTGTCTTAGAGATATATTTTTCATTACAATATAAATTAATCCTGGTCGCGATACTTTTTTTATCCTCTGTATTGTTAAACATTATGTATTAATCCGCCTCGTTATATTTCTCATTGTCATCTCTTCATAAACAAAATTATACCACTTAATCTCACTTAGAAAATACAACGAGTATTTACTCTTATACCTTTTATCCTTAAATAATTAAACTCTACACTAAAATGCTCCCCCCTCCACCGCCGGACCTTTAACCTCTAACCGTATTTGACACTATAACTTGAAACGAGCCTTATATGAAGGACTTGAAGCTGCTCAACTGCGTGCATCAAGCTTTTCAGCCGACACAATATATAAATGGGGGGATTGTAAGTCATATAATATGAGTTTTCATCAAGTACCAATCCTTACAACATCCGTTGTCTTTAAGAAACTGTGAGCTAAAGATAAAAGGGAACTAAACAGCGTTGTTCTCGGTGAAAACTCGATTTGATTGGTGAAGGAGATGAGAGCCGAGCACTCGCCAGTCGCGGAGAAATGAATTTATAGTATGAAATCCGCTGTTGTGATTATAAATAGCTCTTGTAAACAGGCCACCCCTTTCCTCTTAGCTTTCCAGTATGGCGTAAAGCGGCTTGTAGCCAAATCGCTTTACAAGACTCTAAATTAAAGCCATATAAAGATGCTAAAGCCAAAGGAGAAGGTAGGAAACGTATATGATAAGGAGAAGGCCCCGTAGAACCATCTAGAAACTTAGCAAAGTTTATTTCATATTGAAATGGTACTACGTATAAATCTAAGACCCTGTTATTTCTATACCATTTATTTATTTAAATACATAAATATATAAATAGGGTCTAACTTTGAGCGTGTTGCCAAATTGAGTTGAAATATACTATAGAAACTTAGAATACGAATTTGCCTAATATTCCAAGCTGCAATGTTTGGGCAAGCGTATTTTGAAAGTTCATTTTTTTTTTCTACTCCTTCCGTTTTCACTACTCCGAGCTTTATTCGTTCGACTTCATCGAGTTAACGCGTACAAAGCTAAATAAGTAAGGAAGGAGGTATATTTTCTTCACGCCTGTTTGCCCAAATTTTCTCCTTCCTCGTAATATTTATTAATAACTTGAAATAAGTCGTATACACGTATACATAGTATAGCAATCGCCTAGAACTAATTTACTAACGCACGTGCGGAAAACGCGCTCGCTAGTTTTCACGGGGGAAAGATTGAAAAGAGGGGGGGGGGGGGCTAAGCCCCACCGTGGCTACACTAGGCCATACAGGGGCAACTAGGCTTCTAGTAGAAAGCATCACCTCGTTAGCCAAAAGCGCGCCAAAGTTTAATATGAAATTAGAATAAGCGGCGATAATTAGAATTTCGGGAGGCTAACCCCCCACAACTCCCTACAACTCTCTCACAAACGCCGCGCCGCTGTTAAGTTTATTAACTGGCGCCCTGTAATTAACCACTTGCACCGTGACGTGTCATTAATTAGGGGGCGAAAACCTAGGGAGGGCTGTTGCCCCCCTCTTACCCCCCCTTACAAAGTTCTAGTTCTAGCTGCCTTTCTCCGAAGGTAAACCCGCTCACCCCCTTCGGACCCCTCTCGAACAAGGGCAGGGTATAGGGGGTCAAATGTATACTAGCTAAGGTGGGCTATGGGGTGGGTAGAGTCAAGTTTTGAAAAGTAGGGGGGCTAGAGGGCCAGAAAGATGAAAGGGGGTGCTATAAGGTTAAGTATTGAAATATCTTAACGGGAGAACTGCATTTGGGGGAATACCGGGGTTAGGGACTTCTCGCTAGTTTGGGGGGGATTTCGTTGGCACACCCTCTTCAGGTGCAATGGTTGATTTGGGTACCCCTATACCGAATTTTCACCATATACTAGAAAATTCAAGCTGTCATTCATATCATAAGATCGTTCTCACTTCTCAGGATGGATCGAATTTCGCGTAAAATATTTCTTTTTTCCATTTTTTTTTTTTTCCATTTTTTTTTTTTTTTTTTTTTAAACTTAAGTTTGGGAATGGAAAAATAAAGAAGAGAATGATAAATTTGTATATGTAATGATAGCCTATATAATTTTTATCCAGATGTGTTTATAACAAAGATGATAACATAGGATTTATTTCAAAATCATATCTGAAAGCGAAAATTCAGTCCCCAATACTTCAATTAACCTCAAAACCAATTGATATAACTTGAGCTCGACTTATTCTAATAGTAACAACAGCGCCTCGCAAATAACTAAACAATATTTGCCCTCGAAATCGAATAAGTTAGTTTTTATGATGCCGAAAATTAATTACCCATAATTCGCGAAAAATAATAGAGTATTTTGAACTCGAAGATATCCTTAAAGTTTCTATCGGTTGATTTTACACTTTCACTTGTCGGTGTAGGTGAAATTTAGGTCGCTATCAATCTTCAAAACACTACTTTTTGCAACACAATGTAATGTTACTATTCGACAAGGTTCGCGTCGAAAGTCAACGCTCTAGAGTTTAGAATCAGCATGGCTCCAATATCCACCCCCGGAACACTTTCTCTACCCACGATATTGCTCAATAAATTGAAAGTCCGAGCGACTAATTGTAGCCTCGTGACAAATAAGCAATACGTAACGCCAGGGAAATTTGCAGGCCGCGTGAGGGGTCGAACCCTATATAACTTATGATAAAAATGTTTGGTCCGTTGCCACGACAACGGAGGAAGTTTTGGCGCGAGGGAGCTCCATCCCCCGCCGTGCTCGTAGGAGAAAAGTCAGTCGACGATATTAATTCACCCTACGCGGTCCCGAACCCCACCGATATTTCCCAAAAGTCCCTCCGTATACCAAAACGTTGCCTTTGGCGCTATGTATAATATAAGACTATGGGTAAACCTATATATTCGAACTCCTATGATTGCGTAAGGGTACATTGACCAAGTGGAAAAGCCGAGTAGTGGGAAAACGTGGTGGAGTAATTTCAATGTAATCAGGAGTGCATAAGATCACTTTTTGGGGAGACTGTGAAACTTATTGAAAATCTCGTAACAACAAAGTTTCGCCATAAAAACTCAGCGGATTGAGACACCACTTCACTCCTAAGAAAAAAGTTACAACATTTTTACTTGCTCAAATACTTTTCTACGCGCTTTTCCGGAACTATTTTCGGCAGAGATGGTTTTGTCTCGTGACGTGAGAGTTGTGACCTTTTCAACTTCAGTTTCGGAAGTTAAAAACACACGGACTAAATATCCAATCTAGTGACTTAGATAAAGTCATGGGAAAAATCTTATTCGCGAGTTTTATCGTTTCTAATAAGGCCTTTTTTCCGAGGGGTTAATATCTGTATACCGATTAGGCGATTAAGTAACTGATTACAGCCTCTGGTAGTTCTAAATACGTACTCAGTTAATCGTAATCACTTTAGTACGTCATAGCTACAGGCTTTTACACGATTAAGTGAAGTGATAAGCCTCACGGCGTTTTCATACTTTCTTATGTACTCTTGATATAATGTAATAGTTTGGCTTCATTCGGGGTAAATTAATGTACAGACCGTTAAGCTTAAGGAGGAAAAAAATTTCTTTTTCCAAGATAATTTTATTAGCGGAGATCAAACGAAGGGGAAATAAGTTTTCCCTGACCCCTTATGATCTTATACCTTCATTTTATCCTATACTTCCTATTTTCCGATCATTTTATGGTACTAAAAATAATTTTATTGATCTTAACGTTCACCTTTCACGAGAATTTTAACTATACGACATATAGCTAAAAATAACTTAATAATTATTGTTATTTTCTTTATATTTGCAGGTAAGAAAATTTGTGTTTAATTTTATACCTGGATTCGTATTCGTATCAAGTTTTCAAGTTGGTTATTTAAGATTATTAATAATTTAATCGAGTTGAAATATTTTGGGGGTACTTTTATAAAATATTTTTAAATTGCATAATTCGCGAATCGTTTGAAATTAAAAATAGCCTGAGAGGGAGGATGCAACCTAACAACAAGTGATTTTTTTTAATTTTCAATCTAGAAATCATTTTAAAACTTACCATCAAAATAGGCTTAGCTGGATTCATGAAGATACCCTGAACTTCTCGTATAAGGACTAGCGACCAATGACATTGATCATGGAGATCCTGCATTCCCCATATAAGAGAAATAGATCAATGTCATTGGTCGCTAGTCCTTATATAGGGAGTTCAGGTGATCTCCGTGAATCCAGCTAAGCTTATTTTCCGGGTAAGTTTTAAATTTATTTCTAGTTTAATACTTGTTTTTAATTTTACTGTGGATTAGGCCTATTTAAACGATAAGGAATCGTTAAAAAATCACTTTAAGTTTCATTCTCCCTTTAACTAAATTCAAAAAGTGTTCTTTAATTATACAACATTATATTTTAAATATATACCCACACAATACTTCATCTAATTAATAGTCTAACATAAAAGAGGGCTTTAAATTTATTTAAATTAATCCTTCTACCGTGATTGAAAAATCATTCAAAATGCTTAAACAGTATCAAACTTTGAAATTCGAGTGAAATATGAATTTTAATTGAAAGCCTTTCATCATATAGATTTTAGAACAAATTAATTAAACCAAAGAATAACGTTGTCAATATAAACCGAATCAATTATTTAAACGATATATCGAAGTTAAAATCCCCAACAGAACACTCATCCGACACTCGTACAATCAAAAATTGAGTGGCCCCACTTTTGTTAATTAATTATTTATAAACTAAAAATCCTTTTCTGAAAGTATTTCCTCCGAGTATTATATTATATGAGTTTCGTTTTAAAGGGAAGGTTACTAAAAGGTTAAAGTTCAATTAAAAAGAGTTTCCGAATTTAAATACTCCTTGGATACCTTTCAAAAGTTAAACCTTGACGAAAAGTTAAGACTAGTTAAAAGTTTTGGTGAGAATGTTTTAACATAAACTTCAACCCGTTCTTACACTCCTGTCATACTGACCTTATGTTGTAAAATTAAACCTCTCCTTTTATTTTCCATCAAGACGACACTATTTAAAACACATTTTCGTTTAAATCTCATAACTTTATTTATTGTTCGATTTTGAGGCAACAAACTAGGTTTCATTTTTAAGATATCCGAATATCATGATTTAAAAACGAACATCCTCGAATGTTTCCATCGTGACGTCACTATTTCGTACTAAATATTTCGAACAACCTCATTTGAATCTGTTATTACCCGACAAAAAGTTAAAATATGTATGACTCTTTCCCTTTGAAAGGTAAATTACTTTAAGTAGAGTCTAGCTCTTTGAGTGGACATTCTAAGATCGATTTTAAATCGAGTCTTTGAAGTATAAAGAGATAGAGAAACCGAAAATATCTCTTGTATTAAATTCCACACTTAAATCTTATTAGATTTTGAGAAGAGAGGAAGTTGGGGAAGGTGGGATCAGAGAGAAGGGTATCTTTCAATAAAAAAGCCTAAAGATAAAAGAAAAAAAATCAAATATTGAGGAGTGTGAGACATAGGATTGGAGGAGAACAAGAGGATTCGAAACCAAACTTAATCTTGTTTCAAGAAAGGGGATCTTTTCAATAAGTTTAACCTCATCCCCCCCCCCGGAGTATCCCCTTCACACGCATTCTCAGAAGAGTTAGGGTCTTTTTTTTTTTTTTTTCTTTATTTTCCCTAGAATCAAATTCATGGTAAAGTTGGAGGGTTGGTATGTACCGAGTTTAAAGTGATTTTAATCACCTTATTTAAGAAGAGTCTAGAGGATTATGTTTCGACTTCTTAAATTGAATTAAAAAGGAATTGTTTTAAGCAATCATCTAGAGACATCCACCAGACTAGGGTAAATTAAAGAGCTTAGACTACTTACGATTGGAAATGGTTTTATGTTAATTTTAAAATGATTATCACAAATTCAAAATTTAACTATCAATTATATTTTTCAAGGTTTTTTTTATATTTGTTATTGTTTTCTATGATAATGTATTTTCCTTGATTAGCAGTATTTTATTCATAGTTTAGTAATAATTTTCCTTGGGTTAATAATATTTTTTCGTGGTTTAGTAGGATTTTTTCTTCATAGTTTAGTAGTATTTTTCCTTCATAGTTTTGTAGTATTTTTCCTTCATAGTTTAGTAGTATTTTTCCTTCATAGTTTAGTAGTATTTTTCCTTCATAGTTTAGTAGTATTTTTCCTTCATAGTTTAGTAGTATTTTTCCTTCATAGTTTAGTAGTATTTTTCCTTGATAATTTAGTAGTATTTTTCCTTGATAATTTAGTAGTATTTTTTCTTTGATAGTTTAGTAGTATTTTTTCCTTGATATAGTATAGTAGTATTTTTTCCTTGATGATTTAGTAGGATTTTCCTTGATAATTTAGTAGTATTTTTCCTTGATAATTTAGTAGTATTTTTTCTTTGATAGTTTAGTAGTATTTTTTCCTTGATATAGTTTAGTAGGATTTTTTCTTCATAGTTTAGTAGTATTTTTTCTTCATAGTTTAGTAGTATTTTTTCTTCATAATTTAGTAGTATTTTTCCTTCATAGTTTAGTAGTATTTTTCCTTCATAGTTTAGTAGTATTTTTCCTTCATAGTTTAGTAGTATTTTTCCTTCATAGTTTAGTAGTATTTTTCCTTGATAGTTTAGTAGTATTTTTCCTTGATAATTTAGTAGTATTTTTCCTTGATAATTTAGTAGTATTTTTCTTTGATAGTTTAGTAGTATTTTTTCCTTGATATAGTATAGTAGTATTTTTTCCTTGATGATTTAGTAGGATTTTCCTTGATAATTTAGTAGTATTTTTCCTTGATAATTTAGTAGTATTTTTTCTTTGATAGTTTAGTAGTATTTTTTCCTTGATATAGTATAGTAGTATTTTTCCTTGATGATTTAGTAGGATTTTCCTTGATAATTTTGTAGTATTTTTCCTTGATAATTTAGTAGTATTTTTACTTGATAATTTAGTAGTATTTTTCCTTGATAATTTAGTAGTATTTTTCCTTGATAATTTAGTAGTATTTTTCCTTGATAATTTAGTAGTATTTTTCCTTGATAATTTAGTGGTATTTTTCCTTGATAATTTAGTAGTATTTTTCCTTGATAATTTAGTGGTATTTTTACTTGATAATTTAGTGGTATTTTTCCTTGATAATTTAGTATTTTTCCTTGATACAGTTTAGTATTATTTCCTGACAATATAAACATTTGCTTATATCTTCCTGGTTCATTTAGAAAAATTAAATAGTATTTTCCTTCTTCTTTTAGAAATATTTTCCCTGTAAACTCCTCAATGCATCACTTTATCTATTAAATTTCCTATTTTTAACGACCAATTTTCACTCTCTCTTTCTCTCTCGTGTCTCTCCAATCTTAAAAACTAAACAAAAACCCTCTATCGACTAAATTTGGGAAGACACAATAAAAGAGAATAAAAAAATGAAGAAAAATTCATAAACTTAATTTGCATATTTATGCAAAAATATAGCGATATGCCCATCACCCTTAGGCGCGTCGTTCTCCTCTAACTTCATTTCCCAGAGAAAAGAAAAGGCTGAAGACTTAAAAAAGACTAAGGGAAGGTGCTCACCGTTTAAACTAATTGAACTAACACCCATAAAGCTAGATAGATTGGATAAAACATAGACCTTTTATAAGTACTTTTCTCTTTTATTCCAACATCTCAATACAAAACTTCAAATTAATCGAACAATCGTTAAAATTCTGTCAGAGGTTGCATCGTGGAGCAAATAACTAAGCTATAGTCTTATTTTTATTCATCATAGTTATTTTTATATAGTAATATATGGTAGTCTTCTTTCATACGCGATGTAAACTGTGACTGAATCCGACTATTAATTGGGTTCAATTTAATAAACAACGTACACGAAGCTAAACGTGGGTAATTTAATGAACCCTGTTTTTCCCTTCATCCCTAAGACTACTTCATTAAACCCTGAAAGTCGAACGCAGTTTTATACCGCGCCTTCATTACCGGGTACAATCAAAGGCTATTGTCTAGCGAACCCGCGGCCTTCTTTATTCTTTTCAACGAGCTATATGCATAGGTTTAGGCCTTGGTTAAGCCTATTGACGGATACGGAAAGCGGGAACCTTATCTAGCATCCTTTAGTCTCCCTTTTCTTATGATACACACTTCAGGAAGAAACCCCCACCTTTTTTTCCTTAAGTGTAGCTATACACTATCCACTGGATTAGAAACAATGAACTGAAAGGTGGGTAAGAAAAATGCGCTGATAATAATAATGACATAACTAGTTTTTTCCTACTTCCTGCCTTTTATAATATTGTTTTTAATAAAATGTAACTTGGAGTATAAAATTAAGTCCTACTTTTACACACACCGTATATTCATTGGTTTAAAATTTTAGAAGCAATAGAAATTCTGGTAATGACGTTATAATTATTTTCTCTTATTCCCTGCTTTTAATTATATTGTTTATAAGAAACTAGATGACTATATATTTGTGGCCTTCTTCACACGATTATGTTATATTGATTTAGAAGCAATGAAGTGAAAGGCATGGATAATAAATGTTGCTAGTGCATGGGATTTTTTTTACACCCTATCTTTGACTCAATTGTTTCATAGGTATTAGATAAGACCAATAGCCAAAGGGCTTCGTTTATAGTTAACCCTTTTGACTCTGACTCTGAATATGGGGTCGCGTGAGGAGTTCCGATCTACGAAGTGGATGTATTTTTCGTTACTTTCTTTTAACCCATTTCCTTAGTTTCTTTCCAGGAAGTTTCTATACACTTAATTAGCTTTATTAGTCGCCCCATGGCAACCTTCGCCTAAGAGTTAGGCTTAACAACAATTATGTTACGTAAGTTTTCTTGGTTTTATCATCCTCACCATCATTAAGAAATCATAGCTAAATAATTAAACATCACCCTTAAGCTAAGAGACGGTTTTCTTTTGTGAAAAATTTAGTTGAATCTGAGTATGGGATATAACACCACGATGATGTAATCATGGGATGAAATATTTATTAAACCACCGTTAAATAAATCAACAACTTGGCTTATAATAGTGAAAACGTAATAATATTTGAATTTAAATCAAATTATGATTAATATTCTTAATTATACTAAATTAAAATCACGATAATTAAAGTAATTTGAGTCAATATTTCATACAGACTAAGAATTTGTTGTTACGTAAACAGTTTATTTGCATTGTCGCTGAAAATACGTCTAAAAACTTAATTTCAATTGTGTCATCGTCGCCAAGGCTTAACAAAATATGCCCAAGAGCGTGTTGCAGATTAATACACGATGTTAAAGGGTAAAACTGTTCGAAACTTGGCACACGCTCTTAAACAGGAAACGAAAAGTCATATTATTGTACCTTGGCGGATCCATCGGGAATATAAACTTATCAAGGCCATATCTTATAGAGAATTTAGACGCGTAATTTAAACCCCTTAGCCTTAAACCATTTACAACTTAATACACCAAACAAAACAGAACAATACCCTCGATTCCTCTCTCGCTCTTAGGCCTAATCTTAAACCAACTTTACCTTTAACGTATAATTCGTACGCGGTGAAACTTTTCTCGGAAAGAAAGGGGGGACAAAGTTATATAAGATTCCGGGTAGGTAAGAGCTCTAGAGGAAAGAAAGGAAAAGAATTGAGGAAGGAAGTAAGGAAGGGGATGATGGGAAGAAACCCTAATGACCATCTCTCCCAGTCTCTTACGCACAAACTCCATCTTTAAGCTCTGCCCGAGGCTAGCCAGAACCAGGAACCCCCTCGCTCGGTAAGGTGAGAGAGAGGCGAGAGAAAAGAGATTCAAGAAAAGACAGAGAAGTGGCGAGCGGAGAAGGGGTTAGAAATACTTATACATACATATAGAGAAAGACGTACTAGAATACCGACGGGCTAATAAAGGAGACTTTCAAAGTAGTTCTTGCAGCAAAACCGTCCATATCTCAAAGTACTCCCCCCTCCTAACCGTAACCCTTATGCTGGAGATAGACTGGCGACCTCTTGAGCGTACAATTTCAGACTCGAGTTTCACCATTTTGGAGGCGAGACTCCGTACCATCTCAGTGACCGAGCTTTATTTGGCGGCGTTCACACCGCTTCAACATAAACTTAAATATTCGCAACAAGTTCAACAACTGGTAATCCGAGGAGTTTTAAATTGATTTGAAAGGTCACGGATTTTGAAACTTGATAAAATGCTATACAATGTTTATAAGCGATCCTGGCTGCTTTACCTTGATGTTTTTTGAGCAATCGCCACGTTTCGAACCCTGTTATAACGTACGCGAAGTTTTTGGGACCAATAAGAGACCATGTGAACCGGACTAAACTTGGATTCGGGAACCACCCATCTCTAGTTAACGTTGAAATTTCCAACTGAATAGGAACTGAAGTTTAGGTTGAAAACGTCTTCACCCACAGCGTCCGCGCGGTCGAGTAAACGTATAAGAAAAGGGGGCGGATTGGACGACCTTTTCAAAACAGGTGCTATTACGGGGCGCTCCGAGCGGCGAGCGCCAACTTCATCCATTATTAATGCGCATTAAGAGAAAAGCGAAAGGCTTATGTAGCTATACCCTCACATACTCTGGACACGGAATTGACGCCACGAAGTATACGATATACACCACTATATATTATGTAAGCGCTATTTGGCGGGAAAAAGCTCGTGACCCTTTATAATCTACACGGGCGTTTTGTGTTATGTTCTAATCTTTAACTATGTACGTAATGAGCAAAGTTTTTCGCGCCACGAAATTCCCCCGCTATACCTTATGTACAGGTGTAACAAATTTTAGATATAACGAAGTGATTTTCAATAATAGTAAAATTTCGAAGTTTAAATCGATTAATTAACGAACTTTAAATCGATTTGAATTTCATTTTTAATATCATTTATTTTACAACTTCTTATTACAGGTTATATTATATTAAATATCTATAATTTGTACACAATTAAATGTAAACTTTGAACTACGTGTAAAGTTTACCTGGACAGTTTAGATCAACAATATTTTTAATGGACCTAAGGCCTCCTCTGTTATCAACCACGCATACGTTATAGACAATATTCGTCTGCTATTCATTTTCTCCCTCACACGCATATCTCTTGAATCTAATTCATTATAAGCTATGCTTTGTAGTCTCACTGAAAGTTTCAGATCAAGTACGTGATGATTAGTTTAGATTATCTTTGCACCCCATGTTCTTAGGTGCATAAACTAGTTCTTGGCTTTTAATTTGCATATTGTGTATTCATAGTAGACGAACTACTTTAGAACAAGAACAAACTATACATACCTATAAAGTCTTTTGTTTCGCGTCCATGTATCTTACCACCCTTCTTGCTATTATATAAGAGTGAATATGTAAAAGTTCTCTCATTTTTGATTCTCTCTCCTGTCTCAGACTTTCCCTCTTCTTTTTCCCCCATGCGCAAAGTTTTAGCTAAAATGACCTTCCGAGCGGTGGGCCACCGTTAAGTAATTCTCTTCCTACTTCCTCTTTCTCTTTCTCTCTCTCTCATCTTTTCATCTTTTTCAAAGAGGAGTTTTCCTATATATATATAAAGATTATCTCAGTTTGCAATTCTTGGGAAGCTAAAATACACCCTAAAAGATATTCAAATTAAGATGAAACCTAGAAATGTTCAAGCTTGAAAATCGTAATGAATTCTGTAGTAGCTGAGATGAAAAGTAAAAGTTAAATACTCCTGTTTTCAAAACTATCTTTTCAACACGTACACTTGAACATTTAGTATAAATACGCCTCAACTTTGGCTAGTATGCAAACAGATATCGAATCGAAAAATTGTTAGATAACACCGAAATTTCAATACCTTTGAAAGCGAGGTTCCTGTAACTATGTAGTTTCTGTTTCTTAATGCGTTGTAAGGAAACTAAATGCGTCGGTGTTGCGTAAAAGAATGGTTTTCATTTTATAGTATATTCAATTTTGATATCTTAACACGCCCAAAGCTAAGCTGCCTCTGTTTCCTAAGTAAAGAAATCGCAGAGATAAAGGTTAAGATAAACTTTGGACGAAGTAACGATTGAATCTGAAATAAAATGTAAACAGAGAGCCGTTCTTAGGTCTTTTTAGTGTTGAAAGGTTCTTATTAACGATCATAGGTAAGGATGTAAGCTTGTAAGATGGGGGACAATTTTAGTTCATAGTTTTGAAAGATTAAAAAGATAGAATGTGTTGTTTCGTAAGAGGAAGAGTTTTCCAAGTCTGGGGTGGGGGTGTTAGGTTTTAGGGTTGGGGAAACTATATGAATATTTGTATCTTCTTGTTGCATTTCTCTTGGGTCTTTCTTGTAAATGAAAGACTGAAAGACGTAAGGGGATGACGGAGGGTTCAGGTAGAGTAGAGGAATTTATGTATTTTATACATAATTTTACTGATGGGAAAGTTTTGGGTATATAGAGTTATATAACTATTCTTCTGTTTTACAATTTACAATTCAAAAATTGTATGACAGTGATTATCTGTATACATTATTAAGGACTGGAGTTTTGCATATTTTGCAAAATATTAAGAATTTTTACTTTTATATATATTCTATTCGCTCGATTTTAGAATAAATTTTTAGCTTGGATAAATTAAAATAATCTGCAGATGTTAGTTTCTAGCCAAAGAAAACAAACTTTTCCAGATAAAACCCACGCTATTTTGCAAAATCCTATTGCGATGAATTTGGATAATTTACAAACAATATAAAATCAAATTTTTAGATATTTTTCAAAATAGTATAAAATCCAATTTTTAGATATTTTGCAAAACAATATAAATATAATTTCAGATATTTTGCAAAACAATATAAAATATAATTTTGAATATTTTGCAAAACAATATAATATAAAATTTAATTTTAAATATTTTGCAAAACAATATAATATAAAATATAATTTTAGATATTTTGCAAAACAATATAAATTGTAGTTATTTTGCAAACCATATAAAATATAATTTTAGATATTTTGCGAAACAATATAAAATGTAATTTTACAAATTTTGCAAAATAATATAAAATATCATTTTAGATATTTTGCAAAATAATATAAAATATCATTTTAGATATTTTGCAAAAACAATATTAAATGTAATTTTAGATATTTGGCGAAACAATATAAAATATAATTTTAGACATTTTACAAAAATACCGTTAGTATTAATAATAAAATGTTAGTTTTAAATTTTAAAAATAAGTTATAAATAAATGGTTCACCGCTTTAATGAAGCTTATTATACCTCGTCGTCGCGTCCTACACAACATCCTCAAGGTTAAGCTCTCAACCTAATCCCTCCGTAGTATAAATGTGGAATATAATCTCTTAAGATCTTTGAACTCGACTTTCAAATAAGAAGAATAAAAAAAAAGTTTTCGCGATGTTAGCTTGCACGGACTCTCCCCAACAGCAGCGGGGCTTGATATGGAAAAGCCAGTTTTGTATCTGGGTGCGTTCTCTGCTGGTAGTCCATACTATACTCGTGAATATCAAACATAGATAGTTGGCACGAATGCCTTTTTTCTTCTTTATAAAGTTTAAGATTATGTATCAATGCGCCCCGGATTTTGTAATTGCCTTAACTCATATTGGAAAGAAGTACACAATCATAATCAGAATGAAATTTCACCACATACGAAGATAGCTTGCTTAGAAAGGGAGGGTGAATGTAATACTTTTTTATTGATTCTGACTTCTATAATTAAGACAAGTTTTAGCTTAAAGGAAACCTTGGAGGTAAAAATGGAACAGCTGTTGAATTTATTTTCGGAATCACCATGCCGGCCTATTCTTTTAATGTTAGGATATTACATGCACTGTTGAAGGCTGAAATATTACTTCAGAAATTAATTTAAACACATAAAAACGTGTCTAAAAATTCTGAAAAAATTCTCGAATAAGTTTTTTTTTGGTATGGTGATTCCGAAAACAAAAATCCAAAAGCTGTTCCACTTTTAACTCCAAGTTTCTCTTAATAAAAACCTTATAAATCTCGTTCTTGATTATTTCAAGCACACAATCGTGCGTACAACCGCGCGTGTCGCGGATATTTTATGAAACCAAAGGTGGGGAGTCTTTTGATTAGTCCGAGGTTCTCCTTTTACTTGAATAACAACCAATATTTATAGATTTTTGGTACATTTCCGGAATGTTTCGATCAACAAGTCTTAATTTTAATAGTATATAGAATCGATTAAAAATCACTTGATTATATTATAGGGAGGAGATGATCCTGATCTTGCAACGTCACAGCGTAGAAGAACCAGGGGCTAGTTATCCATGGTCACGGACCTTTTTTTATCAACCTTATTAGGGGCATTACGTTATTCACCCTTACAAATAATCCCTAAGTAAGGAGGTTATTTAATATCAGGTTTTTCTCCCCGCCTTTGCCCGTTTGCCATCTTCCTATATGGAGCAGGTTGAATTTCAAACTGATTATAAGTGTATTTTGAACTATTCGGGGTGTCGTTAGACTCTCTTACTTTACCCCGGACAGCATCCACCCTTAACTGAGCGTTTTTGAAGGAACCCAGACGTGGATACGCTACTTGAAGGGATAAATTCATTTATATATCTATTTTTTAATTTCAATTACAAGTATAATGTCCTCTAACATTTTTTTTTCCTTTATTGGATGGGGAATGGATTGTTGATGGCTTATTAGCAAGGGATTGTTATTTATTATAAAATACAATACAACATATGATGGTAGTTTAATAAGATGTGCGATACAATCTTAGTCCTAGGTATTTCCCGAATCTCAGGGTTGTCTTTTTTTTCTTAGATTAGAAAGACTGATAAATATTATATTTAAATTAATGTTAAAATGTCATCATATGGAACTATTTCGTTAATTAAAAACCTGTAATCCGAGTGAAAATAACTTAGTAATTCGACTAATTTTAAATCGTAAAAACTTTTTTTTATTGTTTTTTAAGTTTATAATTAATTTAGGTATAGTTTAGGTTACGTTGTAAGTCATTAAGAAACACAATATTGGGTTGTTAATATTCCCTGAAAAATAAAATATTAAAAGATTCCAGGAAATTTTTTATAAATATTTAAAGAATGTGTTTTGAGTTTTAGCCGAAAGCAAGAAAACTTCTCAAACTTAGAACACTAAAATATTTGTAGAATTTTATTTTTAAACAACCAAATTATAATACCATGAATGCTTAAGAGTGTTACATGTCCTTATTCTTTTCGTCATACTTTCAAGTGAAGTTGCTCAGCCGTTATTGTATTAGTTACGTATACTGTATATTTCGTGCAGTCTATAAATTTGGATGCTGTATAGTTTTCACGGGAGGGTTAAAAAGCCGTGATCGCGTCGAGTTGCTTCGGATTAAGAATCAAGGAAAACCCAGAAAGAAAGAATATATATATATATATAAGGGTCATCGTAAAGGTCATTCACGTTTTCTGCCCGTCACCCTATCGCGTTTCCTAAACCTTAATTCAACTTGGAGTTTGCTCAACGGATTTTAGGCCCATCCACTTTCCCCCGAATTCTCTTAGATTGGTATCCGTAATCAAAACGTGGGGTTATAGTAACGATAATGTCACGTTTTCCGAGTGGTTTTTAAGGTAGATACTTGCGAGCCGTAACGACCACCCGTAGCCGGCGTGTTTTTTTGGGGAGGATTCACACGGACTATGGATACCCTCCCTAGAGTCATGGTCAAATTGAGTTTACAGCAAGAACAAAGCTAGGCTACATTATATATACCTATTTACCCATATAAGAAATCAAATGAAATATTAGGAATACCTAGTTATACATTTATTGAAAACATTAACAGCAAACCTACTTTTTTGATTCTTCGGGCGCCTCATGTAAGTCATATTCAACCTTGATGAAAGTCTGTAGGGAATTTCATTTTGATTTGATAACACTTAACAAAGCTATGGCTTCCTTTAAACCTAATATCAACAATCCGTAGAGATAAGGGTTAAAGCTTTGGACGTATGTGGTCAAAAATGAAGGTGAAATATTCGCGAGCCCCCTTCGATCCGTTTGCAATGTACTTAAAAATAAATTTACATTTACATTAGGCTTAACAATTTTTTTATATACGATTAATGCAACACGAGGCCATAATCTAACCAGGCGCAAAGTCTCCGACTATATATTGTACATGGTGATTTGTATGGTGATTAGATGATGGCAACTAGGGGTTTCAAATACTGGTTGTATATGCGGACATTACGGTACATGATGATGTAATATGATATCTTGGATTTCCGTCGCAACCCATTTATCAATAAATAAATATATGAACGTATTTATGGCTTTTTTTCGATTAATAATACTAATATGAATAGTTAAAATTTAAATATATTAGTTAATAAACTAAAATAGTTAAAATTTTAAACCTTAACCCTTATATCATATAGAGATTTAAATTTCTTTGTACAGAATACAATGCCACTTTTTGCTTCAAAAATGTTTTTATAAATAATTTAAAAGTATCTCCTAATTTCTTTGAGCACTTTTTTCTAATTACCTTCTTCAGACGAGGCATAATTAACCGAGGTTTAATCAGATTTAGTTGAGAAGGCTATGTAAACGTCGGTTAAATCTGATTAAACCGGCTAATTACGCCTCGTCTGAAGTGGGTATAATAAGCTAGAAAAAATTAACCGCTTGATTGGACGAATTTTCCATGGACTTCCCAATAACTTGTTATTTTTGATATCTTAACCAAACACACCAGCACGACTGGGGTAGTGGTCTTACCGGGGTAATCCCAAGAAAAACAAAGAAACCGTGAAAATAAGAGAATTGAGATTGGCGCGAGTATATTCTGGTCAATTCTAGTATAGGTTTATCACTAAAGGAAAAGTATCCAGCAACACACGAACGAAAGTGAGCCCCTATCGACTATTTTTCAAACTCCATTCGTTACTTGTTGGAAAGTTACGCCACCATATATCACTACGACTATACTTAGAGATAAATTGTAGGGCTAGCTTCTAGCCTGTTAACGTATTCAAGGCGGAATTGAATCGTGGTAGATGAAAAAGCATCGCCATGGATGCACTCTAGGGGATCTGTGATATAGCTATGCCTTGGCGGCCTTGATTCGCGCGACGTCCAGTCCAAGACCGACGTCATTCATCATCTAGAAGTCTCCCTCCCGCCGTCAAGAGAAAGACAACCACGAAAAAGCGTCTCCAAATATGGGTTGCGTGGAAAAGTATCGAGACAGAGAGAAACTGTACAGGGTGCTAACAAATTATTTACAATATTTCGTGAATTTAAAAGATGATTTGAAAGAATTTAAAAAGATATTAGAATATTAAATATATTGAGTTCTTTGCTCTTCAGCTCGTATTTTAGACTGTACCTGACTTTCACCCTATCGCTATAAAACCAGTATATTGCTCGGGTAGAATTTTAGTTCAGAAACACCCTGTATATCAAACAACTATCAAAGAGTAGAACGAAAGAAAAGAATTGGCAAGAAATCTCTTCTTGGTGCGATGATACTGTCCCGGACTAGTTTTTGGTATTATCTTATTTTGTTGCCCACATTCTCTCGTATCACCCCTCCCCCTCTCTCACTTTCTCAATCTATCCGGACATCCTTCTCATCCTAGATCCTCATCCCATCACGTGACCGGGATCAAATTCCTCTCACGCTTCTCTTTCGCGACTTCCCTCATCAGTTTTGAACTCTGCGTGGAACTGTGTTTTGGAAGATTAATATCGGGGCTTGGCAAAATGGTCCATAATACGTCATTATTTTAAAACGGTTTTTGTCGACGGTTTAGGAAATTAGCCACACGGATTAAGGAAGGATAGAAGGATGGGAAGAGGCTGAGAGAAGCTCAAGATGATGAAGAAGCTCGAGAAAGCTGGAGATTGAGAAAGAGCGGATGAAGAAATGTTATAGTCACGGGGAAAAGTCATCCCCTCCTCCCCATCCTAGGGTTGGCTGACAACCTCGCTTATTCTCATCATCAACCACAACGGATTTTCGACCTCATTCTTTACTCGTTACATCAGCTGACGTAACGGCTAAGAGAAGAGGGAAGAACTGAGCGTTTTTCTGAGTATCTGATATTAACGATATTTTAAACACCGTAGATATAAAGGGATTGTAATATGATAAACATTGAATTTTACCTCAATTGACTTTCTGATCCTCATCAAATAATTTATAAGGTTGATTATCGTTTTTGAAAAATTGTATTAAATAAGATATAAGCGAAATGCTTAAGCTTAGATAGAAAGTTTTGGTATATTTTGTGAAACTTTTGTTCACTTTTTTTTTTTTTTTTTTTTGATTAGGCTTAATCCCTTTTAAAATATATTAGTTCGGATTGGCTGTTTTGAGATTGGGTAAAGAGATTTCTTAATTAGGTTTAGTTCCTTTTCATGTAAATATCTTAATTAATTTACCAGCTTCGCTCTCTTTGATAGAATGTTATATTTAGAGTAAGATAAATTAAGATTTAACATAAGTAACACCCCGTATAATTAGTCTGGAAGTTCTAAGAAAGTCTAAATGAAGGCAAGCTTTTGCTATTTTTAGCTTCCTTTTCGAATCCTCATTAATATTCTCCAATTATCCCTAAATATTATTGAGCAGACACAAAGAAACGCAGTAACGATGATGCAATTAGGCTTAAGAATCGACTTCGATGTCACGAAACTTTACAAGTCAAACTAACCTTTCCGTTACACGATAGGATTTAAAAACTTTCTTTGAAACGAGAAAGTGGTGTTTGACCAACTTAAGCCTTAACTCTTAAAAACGTGTTTTTTTAAAAGTAAAACGACGCTGGTCAAAGAAAAAAAAAAAAATATATAAAATCAATATTTGGTCAACCAAAGCCAGTATAAGTTTGGCCGTTTTTTTTTCTCTCCATGCCTACAAGAAACGAAGCAACCAACCAACCAACCAGCAGCATCTATTTTAGTTAATGCGTGTATGTGTATGTGCCATCTAGAGGCCCTTCTCAAAAAGGTCTTTGTAAACACAGCCTGCAAAAAAATCCCAAGGTCCGAAAAAAGGCCGAAGCACTTAACAGAAGCCCGACTCCAAGGGGGTGACCAAAGGAGAAAAAAATCGTTCTTCCACCCACAATACCCAACCAAAAAACCTCTAAAGTCCACCGCGATATTCTTCTGGGTTAAAAAGAATCTGTTGCTGAGTGCCGTCTGATTTTGGCTCTCGGACTATAGTATTGCCCCACAAGCTTTTAGAGTAAAAAAAAAGGCGAAAAGTAAAAAAAAAAAAAATGTGAAAGAAGCAACGCAAACTACTTTAACCGATGTTTGGGTTTCAAAAGCAAAGTTTGAAGTAGGAGGAAGGTTTCAAGACTTGTACTTTTGTTTAAATTTATAATTTGCAGCTTAACGTAAGCTAGGGCGAATGAATACGCGATATTGAACCAGATAGGGATGGAAGTAGTTTTTTGAAATCTTCAAGCGAAGATGAGAGATACACAGAGAGAGAAAGCTCTATATACTTTTGTTCCAGGATAGTTTGCAAAAACTAACGAAAGCTGGGCGGATTTACACGCAATATTAAACTTAATAGATGGAAAAATAGTTTCGTAAAGTCATCTGGAATTAGAGTATTGAAAGATAGAGAGAGGGGAAGCTAGAAAAAAAACCTTTTGCGGGCGGTAATAGAGAAAATAGTTTTGGGTTTTTCTCGAGACACCAACCAAACCAAGCCAAACCAAGTACTCTTCCATCTACCAGGATTCTATCCCATTTTATCAAAATCGATTGGACGATGGCTATAGCCTTTCTACTTCAATTTTCTTGCGGTTGCTTCTTAAGTATCCCTCCCCCACCCCTATATTTTTCTTTCCTCTCGTTTCAACGAAGCTCGAGTCCAGAGTTAGCTAGGATGAAAAAATATATATATATAAACTAGCTAGTGCTCATGTAGCATCCATACATCGGGATGGTGGTTCTGGTCGCGCGGTCTTGCACTGTTGATGGCCGATCGTCAAAGCACCGTTACGGTATTTACGTTCGTATGTCTACGATTCCTCTGGTATATAAACTCTATCATCTGCCCCCTCTTTTTTTTTTTTCTTCCGTAACTCGCCCGCCCCACTAGCCATCACTTACCTAACAGGAAAATGGTTAGACCACCAGATCGACCTATTCCCGAATGGTCGTAGGGAATTTTTCAATCGGTCCTGATGGGGAAATATATATAAAGATGCTAGAATTCGGAAACGAATTTGGTTCGTCATATGAAAGGACCTGATATAGAAATGTAGCCATATACTCGTAGTGTGGTGTAAAACGATCAGATCAATGCAGGTGTGGATAACTGGACATTGAAGTATAATACGCGATTAAATTAGTCTTGTTTTATAGTAAAGAACCTCGTTATTATTTTAAATATAAATATTTAAATTAGAGTTCGAAGTACTGTAAAATTTCAATTTTAGATATAGTGGTGTCACAAATTTCTGAAAAATGAAATTTTTGGAAATATCTTTAAGAACTATTCAAAATATATACCATAACAGTAATAATTATATTTTATAACATCTTCGAAATGTTTTATTATAAATCTTCTACGTCATCATTATAGTCACGTGACTATTGTAGAGAGAAAATGATAATGTCAACCCAAAGGTGTACCATTTCGAATACTTTAAGGGCAGTTGAGTTTCAAAATAATCTAACAATACGAAAATATATCCATAAAATATGATTCAGCTTTCTGTATGTGCGCAAACTTACAAGTGTGTTAGCATATAAAGGGCAAAACCAAATTTTATTTAAGGGTATATTATTTATTTTTGAGGGCGCATTGCCGCTAGTACACCTCCTTGGGTACCGGCCTTTTTTTATTTTTATAATAAAAAACGATCCCAACCATCTCGAATTTCATACATTTAAATAGGAAGAATACAAATGCAAAGGGTTAGCGCGTATAAAACGAGAGTGTTTCTATAATCAAAGATATATAAGTCTCTAGCAGCGAAGAAGATTCTGTGAAAAAGAGGAATGGATTCTCTCCTTAAAAGATGACGATGTTTCGGGGGGGGGGGGGGGGAGTGGTCCAAGAAGAGCAACCCTACTTTCCCCTAGAACGAAAAACTCTCTTCTGAAGAGATGGAAAGAGAGAATAGGGTAGCGGAGATAGAGAGGACGCGTTGCCACAGCGTCTGGACGCGAAACTCGCGTCCTCCATCATGTCTGATGACCCCAAACAAGGCAAAAGCGAGAGAGAATAGTCCTTGGAAACCCCGCGCTTACATTTTCTCGGTCGCGGAATCCAACGCGTTGGTGCGAAGGAGCTTCTACGTTACATTTACAACCCGAGAAACCTCGATTTTAAACCTAGTTTTATATGAAAGAATGGTTATTCCAAGTTCGCTACAAACTACGAGGACCCATCGAGCCGAGTAAAAGCGCGCATCGAAAGGATATTTTGCGTTGGGGCCTACAGCAGCTACCCAAAGCGGCTTTCCTATTCGTCCATCATCTTACAGTTGAAACATTTTCGCTCGAGACGCTACCGACATCATGCAATAGTTTTCGCATCTTGAATCTTTACCGTACACAAAAGCTTTTAGTCGTGATTTAAGAAGGTACCCCGTTTGGTATCGGATTTGGCGTTGATAGTGGTCATAATTGAAGTTAAAAAATATAGTAAAACCCAAAAACGTGGTTAAGCGCGCGCGAGAGATTGAATGAAAGGTTCGCGCGAGTTTCCCGCCAAAACTAGAGTGGTTGCAGTCTAAGAATGGGTATATGTTACGGTATAATACTACCTTTTCTACATACATTTTTTAATACAGTGTAAGATTGCCATGGCGTACGTAATATATCCACGGATTGAGAAATAATACAGTGGAAATCAAATAAGGGGTATTTTTAACCACTTCAAACCCTGAATATCTCTCTTCCCCTTAACATCGCTTCATTCATTGTTATTCTCTGAACACGCGTGATAAGAGTAGACCCGTCGCTTCGAAATGATAGGTTTTTCGCGGCTACTATATGGATATATATTTAAGGGGTAAAAAATGCTCCACAAATATTTTTTCCCACCAAAAAAAAAAAAAAAAAAAAAAAAAAAAAATGCTACACTTTCCCGCGTAAAACTTCCCGCCAAAAAGAAAAAGCATTGCCACAGTTCTGGCTAACGCGCTGTGGGTCTCAAAGAAAAAAGTACAGTAAAGACATGGAGGGGGGGGGGAGTGTAAAGAAAAAACTGCCAAAAACAAGCTCAACCTTAATGGATTTCACATTAGAGCCCGCGAACGGCGTTGCCCCAAAAAATGTGTATAACGTTGCTGGCCTTGCCTTGGTTTCAAAATATGGAGGGGTTATGGGGGAGCTATAGAGATGCTCCTACTGGATGCTATAGTAAAGGATATGATAATATAACTGTAATTTATAATGCGGAATGATACACTATGTTAAATTACGTTGATGAAAAGTAGCGTTTGGTTATATTGTTTTGACGATTCGTGGATAGAAAGCCTTTAGACTCTCATAAAGGTTTTGGGTTGGATAAAGGCTGGGGTTTTTTTTAAAGAGGATATGGAGGATGGCTGGGGTATAAAATCATCTCGGCCACAAAGCCACCAGACAAATGGAATAGGCACCCAAGTTCTCCCCACCCAGTTAAAAAGTTCTTTACCATTTTATACCATCCTCATCTCGAATTTTCTCCCGCATCTTTTTCTCTTTCTCTTCTTCCCTCCATCTCTATCTCTCTCTCATTCCATTTTCTTTCAACTCTGAATCTCATATTTTTGATATTTGGATTTGATGCTGCTTGCATGCTTAAAGCTCAGAGGAGAATACTGTATAATGATTGCAAATTTTTAAATAAATATGAGATACGTACATGTTTTATCATAGAAAATTTTATTTCGAGTTTACCAAACTTCGATCTGAAGGTTTTTCTGGCCATATTAATTTTTTAAAACCTTTTTTGAACAATGCACTTCGAGCTAAAGGTGTTTCTGACGAAATTCGATCTTACGAAATGAACTTCAATCTAAAGATTTTTCTGACCAATTGAACTTCAATCTAATGATTTTTTCTGACCAATTGAACTTAAATCTAAAGATTTTCTGACCAATTGAACTTCGATCTAAAGATTTTTCTGAACCAAATAGGCTTGAATCTAGTTTTATTTTGAACAAATAAGCTTCAGATACATTTAAAAATATATAAATAACCTTAATTTTAACAAAAACAAATCAACAAAATGCAACGCGAGCGAAATCTTTTATGAATGGCAATTTATTAATAAAGAGCTCGAATTAGTGAATTACTACGAAAATCCTTTTCAATTCCAAAACAAATTAAATCCCAGAAAGACGAAAAACTTTTACCTTAAACCATTTGAACCTTTCAGAATAACGTCAACCGCCCTCTTGCAAATCCCATTAGAAAACCCGGGCGACAATGACGTACTCCTGTACCAGAAACAATATTAATTACAATTAGAAAAACCCTCACCAAAAGATAAAATAAGGAATGATAAAAAAAAAGTTAATTACGCACAGTGCGGAATAACACATTTCAAGCGCTAAGCCTAATATCATCCACAATAAAACCAACCTAAACTGAAAAAAATCAACCCCCAGAGTTTCATGCAAAGTCTTAATTCCCATTTTATTACTCTCAAAACTCCATTCCGTCTCTCTGGTCTTCTAAAAAAAAAAGTAAAGCAGTGTTTCCCTTTCCTATATTCGCTGTTAAAGAAGGTATATTTCTAAACGATTTCTCTCTTTCACTTCGTATCAACTTCATTAGGCCAATTTCCCTGGACAGAGAATAGCATAGAATATAGAGGATAGACATTGTTCTTGAAAATGAAAGTGCTCGTGCGGAGGAGAAAAAATAACGTGGTGCCTAAAACAGAAAATTCAATACTATGTCACGAGAGATTCCTTTAACCCCTAAGAGACAATTACATTTAATAAACTGGTTTAAAAAAAAATATCATTTCAATCAGAATATGAAATGAACTCCATACTAAAGTTATTATTGGGCTTTTAGTATTATTATCCTACTTTTAGTATTATTATCGTGCTTTTAGTATTATTTTCGTGCTTTTAGTATTATTATCCCTATGCTTTAGTATTATTATCCCTATGCTTTAGTATTATTATCCCCATGCTTTATTATTATTATCCTTATGCTTTAGTATTATTATAGTATGCGTATTTTTATCGTACCCGTTAGTATTTATTATCGTACCCGTTAGTATTTATTATCGTACCCGTTAGTATTTATTATCGTACCCGTTAGTATTTATTATCGTACCCGTTAGTATTTATTATCGTACCCGTTAGTATTTATTATCGTACCCGTTAGTATTTATTATCGTACCCGTTAGTATTTATTATCGTACGAATTAGTATTTATTATCGTACGAATTAGTATTTATTATCGTACGAATTAGTATTTTTTATCGTACGAATTAGTATTTTTTATCGTACGAATTAGTATTTTTTATCGTACGAATTAGTATTTTTTATCGTATGCGTTAGTATTTTTATCGTATGCGTTAGTATTTTTATCGTATGCGTTAGTATTTTTTATCGTATGCGTTAGTATTTTTTATCGTACGAATTAGTATTTTTATCGTATGCGTTAGTATTTTTTATCGTATGCTTACATGCTTTGGTATTTCTTATCATTAGGGTTACCATTAAGGCTTATTTGAAACGTTTTGCTGTCGTAATAAACTGCGCTCTTCTCTCCTGATTAGGGGACTATATATGGATCATTGTTAAGCCTACTTTTCGATTTAGTTTCGTATTGATTTCTAGCTTAGTGAATCAGGCCTATTGTAACGATAAAGAATCGGAAGAAAATCACTTGTTGTCGTGTTGCATTCTCTCTTCGTTTAGTGTTGAAGAAAATAGAGAAATCTACAATAGCCCTTCTTTTCTTAAAAGAAAAAGAGATGGTACTGACGAAAACACAACCAAACCAATCATTATCCAACCACAGTATACATAAAAACCAAGGCTTAGGATTTTATTGAAAAAGGCCTCATCCGCGATGAAAACTCATTCTGTATTTGGAAGGGGGCAAACCTTGGTGGGGGTGTAAAAAAAGACGTAGGGGGAAGGCATGGAATCCACGTCGTTACTTTGATTGGGTAATAATGGCCTTCCACTCAGAGAGATGGGCTTTTATCTTGGATACGGTATCGGACACATTTGGGAAAATGCGATATTAAAGAGGGGTAGGAGAGCCTCGAACGCGGCTAGGCAGAGCAGACCCAGTTTTTCTCGGGCTACGTAACAACATCGAGCGAATAGCTCCGAGTACACTAGCGGTGGGGCAAGAACGGAGTAAAAAAAAAACTAAAATGGGGGAAAAATGGTTTTGGAGGGGGTTGGAAGCGATACGTGCATACGTCTTATAAAAGGGAAATTTTTGTAAAAGCCCCCTATTTCCGCGATGAGCCAGTTTTGGGGGCATAGATAACGTTCGTATTGTTACAGATAATACCTATGAAGCTAAGCCGTAGTGAAATTTCAGTGGAAATTGGTACTTTTGTTAATATTGAGTAGTATTCCATCGTAGAAGTCGAATGAAATTATGAAGACGAGATACTATGTTTAACGTATTTGAACTAACGTGTATGAAGCGGTACTTTATTTGAATTTACTAAAGGAACCATCAGGTTTTCCTGCATTTTAGGCTTTTAATATAACTTTATTATAATTAAAATTAGACAAATATTTTCTATACAATGTAATTGAACCATCAAATATAAAGTTAAATTAAGGATAATATTCATTGAACTTAGTTACTTGATTAAAGACAAATACATTGAAAGATTTTCAAGTTATTTGAAGAAACGTATTCGAAATTTTAAACACGATCTATTATTTTATCATTTCCCTCCAATTCTTCTTAATTATCATAATTAAATCAAAGTGTTACGTGTTCTAATGACGTCACTCCATCCGACATACCTTTCACACTATATAGTTTCTAAATCTATTAACGTTTCTAGATACAACCACCGCAACCCACCCAACCAGTAAATATAGCACGGGAAAAGGCTTTTCTCTTGTTGTTTTGTGTTGGTAAACGCTGGTGTATAGTCCTAGCGAGCCTCCAGTATTTTATTTTTTGAGGGTAGGGGTGTTTGGTGGAAAGGGTGGGGCTTATCTGCACGTGCCCCTCTCGTAATAACCAAACCATTGTGTAGTCGTAACTAAGATATAAAAGTTTCCGAAGGTAGTAAAGCAAAATAGCCAGGGTTATTATTTGATGGAGCTAGAAAAGAGACGGTTACGCGAAAAATCTTGCCTGCCTGGTTTGGCCATTTTTGGGTGAGCCTGGGAAAAGACCTGGTATTATTGTGGTTGGTTTTTTTTCTGGTGGAAGGGCGGAAGGGAAACGAGTGCCACGCAGTGTCTTTTATTATCAATGAAAATATAAGCTTTGGTACGACGCGGTGTATTCTGGAGTTGCTTGCACCTTGATGCACTAAATTTGTGGGTTTTATTTTTTATTATATATTTTTTTTTCTGGGGTTTTGAGCCTGGGGAGTTTTTCGCTCTGCGGTTGTTATATATGTGTGAAGATGCCATATTTTTATGAGCCAAGGCCCAAGTTATTTTTAGAAAATTTAGGTGAAAGCACCCTTGTTTATTATAGGTTGTGTTATTTTATGTGTTGGGAAACTAAAATTGGTCAAAAGGTTTAAATAATTTTATGTTATTAATCTTTATTGGTTGTTAGAAATATTATTAGTTAGGTGGTGATTTCTAGACGATTGGGAAATTGGTTAAAGCTTAAAGGAAATGTTCAAAACAAATTCAAATAGTAAATTTAAAAATTTAAGAATTTACTAATATTTTTTTTTAAATTCTAATAATTAATTCAAGCCTTAAATATAAATTTTTAAATGTGGTTTTAAAATCGCACAATCATAACTTTCCTAAAAATTAAATAAAAATTAACCCCTGAATGTCATCTTCACTCTGAACTTTGAAGCTATACGGTTAGAACACTTGTACAGGCGCCATAGAAAATGACATAATTCTATCCGTAATACTAACATAAACAGTACACGGGGTCAGCCACGTCATAATAAAGATTATTAATATCAAACTTTAAGACGAAAAAAGAAAATCATTTTGGTTTAAGGGGAAGAAGTAGAACTCTTAATTAAAACGCCACAACCTGAACGAGGAGGGAAAATTCTTTAAGAGCCTGGAGTAGCATCAAAAAAAAAAAAAAAAAAAAAAAAAGAAAAACCTCGGTAAAAGCGAGGGACTCCACTAAAAGACAACAAAACATCAATTTTGGAGCTTGTTTATCAGAATACCCCGAACTCATCCTTCTTACGAAACAGCCAAAAGAGCACTTCACCAGAGATGGCTAAGCGACAGGGGAGGCGAAGTAAAGGGTAGACCTAGAGGTTGAGCGAGGGTTTAAGGGAGAAGGCTAAAAATTACTAACTAAATAACATGTCTGAGAGCTCCGACAAAGCTATATTTTTCTTACGCTCAAGGGATCCCGAGCCCCAAAACCTCGCGTCCAGAGCGCTAGGAAAAGAGTGCGCCAGAGTGAACCAACCAGAGTGCACCAGAGTACGCGAAGGAGAGAGGGAAGATGGGTGGAAGATGATGTTAGGGTTAGGCCTTGGTTTGTGCGTGTGTGTGTTGGGGGGCAGGCAGGGTGGTGGAGGACAACGTTGTTAGGACAAAGGAAACTTTCTCGTCAGCCAAGCGATTAAAATTTTGCCTTTTACGGTAGAAGGGACCAGCAATCTCGTGGCACGCTTCTTTCGACAGGGGGTGGTTTAGGGTTAGGGTTAGAGGGACGCTTTGGGGGCTCAGACCAAGGAGAAATCCCTTATCATTTTAGTAGGTGGCTGTTTGAAAGAGTGGTAGGGGGGGTTTTGGGGGTGGGCACCCCTTGTCAAGATGCTATACGGTTCTAATTAGCATTGACTCATAAATATGCAGCCGAGGGGTAATTAATGAGCTTGAAGGAGCTACTCTCCGTTGCTTAAATCTCGCCCCCTCTCACCCGCGCACCTTCCCGGTCGCCCGCGCGTTCTTCCCGCTTTTGAAAACCCCCGTCAACTATACGCTTTTGTTGAACTTGAGAGAGAGAGAAAGAGAGAGAGAAGAGAGGTTTTTGAAGCTAAGAAAAATTGGGAGACTCGCTTTTATGTTTTGGCGGGTTTTTAAAAGTTAGGAATATAATTGGATTTAATTTTCGGGCACTTTATCTCGAAGGAAAACTTTAAAATTTTGACGACTAGGTATACCCAGAGTTTATGTAGTTTTAGATTCGGACAGGAGAAGTTTAAAGCTTCAAAATGAGACCAATTTGGCTCAAATCGGACGGTAAATAAAAAAGTTATAAAGCTATATTGTCTATTGTGACGTCACTATGATTCCAACTCGATGTCACGTGGAATATATGAAAATTACAAACTTTCTTATTTACGGTCCGATTTTAGCGAACTTGGTCGCATTTTGTAGATTATAATGAAATTAACCCGAAGCCGTAACTTACGAAAGACTATAATGACTAATTTTAAGGATTAAATGGAATCCGCTACTTTTTTGGGTCGAAGATTCTAGAAAATGATTAAGAAAATCGCGGCCGATATAAGGAAATCTTCTATAGTGAAAGGAAGGGTATAAGGATGGTGGAAAAAAAGAGGAAGCTAAGATCGAACGGAACCGGAAGTTCGTTTGCAGTGCGCCGGAAATGAGAGGGAACGCGAACCAAAAAAAAAAAAAAAAAAAAAAAAAGGGATAGAAAGAGATACTCTTCTTCTTCTTTTATGGTTGAAGCTCCCAGTGGAAACTGTATATGAAAAGAAAAGAGATCTTCCATTGCCCGCTCACACACAAAAGAGAAGCGAGCGAGTAGCCAATTTCGGACAGACAGTTTTTAGTTACGAATTGTGGCGCCAGTGATACATCCCAGTGGGGAAAATAACCAATGAGGTTCGTTCACACATAAAAATGGCATTCATTTTTGCCCCTGAGTTTAATTGTAACTCACGCACAGCCTGGACCAGTTAGATTTAAAATTTATACGACCTATAACGCACCACATACAAAATCGTGAATCTGATGTCACGCGCGAACTTTACATTATCTAATAAGATTAAGAAATGAAAAATTGTGTAAGCATAACCATTTTGAAATTGGAAAAAAATTGGAAAACGTTTTCCAAACTAGAAACTGTAAAACTAATTGTTTCATCTGAAGGGCTGGTAAATTTGATACGCGATTTAATAGCTTAGTCTGGATAAACTACATAATTAATTTAAATAAATTCGATGAAATTGCTTAGAAATCTTTTTATACCCTAAATCACTATGTTCAGAAAGATAGATAGTTTAAAAAAAACTTGAAAACTTGATCGGAATCTTAATAATAATATTTTGGACATGATATAAATCATTAATATTATAATATTTGGTACTAATCATATGTTTTTTATCTTTTGCAGGTAAGAAATATTCTTTTTTTTTTTCTGTCTCAACTCTTTGATGATGGATGGATGGATGAATGCTAGTATACAAGTACAAGTAAACGATATTTATTGTACCGTAACGAGCGCGACTCTCATTAGAAATTTTAATAACATCGTTAATTTAAAATTAGAATTGGTAAGGGGCCAGAAAGGCATTTTATCTACTAATTGCATATTTTCACTTAAAATATCCGAAGCAAACTTAGATTTTTCTTTCATATTTTGAAGATGAAAAATGAAAATTATATTCGAATAATTTTCAAAATCACTCGACCATTTCCACAAAAAAATTATAAATTTATGTATTTTATGGTTTATTGAGCTTCGCTCGTAAACATTGAAAGGAGTTAGTTTTTTTATCGATAGATTTAATTTGAAACCTTTCATAACCACTTAAAGTAGAAATAATGACGTTATACTCAGTTTTTCATACTTAATTTGTAGAATTTAAGAGTTAATTAGTCTGACGTAATGAATTTAAAAATCTACATAATTTTAATTAAGGTAATTACCATTCATACCAAATTTAGTTACAGTTACAACAAGCCTTACAATTACTATTATTCAACATCTTATGTAATTAAACAAAAAATTTCGTAATCTAATGACGTCACACCTTAATAATTTTCGTAACCCACTTAAAAATTTGGGTAGTTTCGTGTTTATTAGTCTGACGACCCGGATATAGTGTAGTTTAAAAGTTAAAACTGACATGTTTACTACGTTGATAACTAGTCGGTAAACAATTACTATGCAAATTAGACAAGGAACCAAATGAAGTTTTTTTCCCACATACACCACGTATGGTGTTGCATAATAATTATGTACTTATGAAACAAAAGCGAGAACCTATGGGGTTCGATCTCTTAAAATAGCTCAACTTGGATCAAATATAAAGGGTTGATATAGCGCTCTTTAAATTAAAGAAGGAGCAAGGGATAAAATTCAAGGTTCTTGCCGAGCTTGGATAACCTTAATAACCTGGTTAATTAGAGAGGTGTTTTCCAAATGGGGGGCAAATGGACAGGGATTATCCATTAATTTCAAAACTTGGCTCAAAAAGTGAGGGAATAATTAGTCTGATTTAAAAAATCGGTTTAATAGGTTATGGATTTAAAATCTTTTTTCTAGAAAGTCGGAGATTTATAATATTTGTTTTTTGAAAGTTAAGGAAGGATTAAAATATTTCCAAGAAACTCTTGGAATTTAAACTATTTCGTAAAAAGACTGGGATAAGTCAGGAATTTTATAAAGAATCAGAAAGTCACGGATTTAAAAACAAACGCCCAAGGGTAACTGGAAAAGTTATAGACTTTCAATCCCAAAATGTTGTGCGAGCTATATGAATGGCTATCGCTCAAAAATCATCTTTACAATTTTCCAATCTCATTGTCATTGGCTATAAACCAGAAGCCTTTTGTTTCGTATTTCTTTATTAATTAGGCCCAATCTGCCGACTTAAACCCATTTCTCTATCTATCTGAAGCTAGATTTGAAGGAACTAAACCACAGTTTGCTCTGACAAGCAAACAAGCTCGTGACGTCATAGAATTTTTGCAAATTTCCCACGGTTAAAGTATTTTCTTCGCCCGCGCAACGAAAGTGTTTTTCATCTCCCGATTAAAGATTTCAATAGAATAGCACTGTCTCTTTAACATTTGGTAGACGACGACTGTTAGTAAAGTTATTTATGAATTTACACACGATTGCCGGGATAACACAGCTCCGCATAAAATAAATCTATAAATCTTAACAACCTAATTTAAATTTGTAATCCGTGGATTAATTTCAAATAATAATTTATTGATGTCCCCCTACCTCCTCTTATATAAAATCGCGTACGAAGACAATATGGAAATTAAAAAATGGTAGAATCAAACTAAAGTGATAGTAGCACGATTTGATCAAAATTTTAAATGGGGCAAAAATATTTTCATTCTGAGGGAGGCACTTGAAGAAGAAGAAAAAAATTAAGAAGTAGAGAAATTTACTACAATACTAATAATAATAATAATAATAATTATTATTATTAGTTTATTTGATGTCCAAATTAATTCAGTAGCCAATGCAGGGCATATCTTTTAAAGAGTCGTTGCAAAGAGGAATAGAAAAACATAGCATATAAAGAAATATAAATAATTTAAAATTAAAAAAAAAGGTAATTGAAATAAAATAAATTAAACAAAATTAAGAGTTTTGAAGCAGCCAATTATCATTGCGAAATATAGTAACCATGGTCCAAATTTCGAGCACATGGATTATTCTGTGCTATTCTTCATGTATACATGAGGAAATATGATTTTCCCAGTGCTAAAGCAACTGGCGAATTTAAGTGTCAGTCACATATAAAACTTTACAAAATTTTACTAATCAGTCTTATAGGCTTAATAGCGAAACGATTTCGGTTCTGATTTATGGCGAATGACAATGTCATGACGTTATCAAATTCTTGGATGTTACAATTTGTAAAGAAAACATTCAATTTGATTTTATAATCAAACATTTTCTTGATACTTTGAGCTAAAAAAAAAAAAATAATTGGCGCAAAATCATTAGATACTATCCACTTAAATTAAAATGAATGTACTGGGTATATACACACTGTTGGATATTTTGGTATAATATTATTAGGGTTGTATTGACGTCATCATTCTATCGCGTGCGTAACCGAATTTAATTTAGACTTCGTCACCATTATCAACAAAATATCGGTATTTATTCCAAGCTCTGAATTTAACAGTGACAAAATATAAACGTCCTCCTAAATTTAGTATCATGACCATTCCGTTTATTAAAAAGGTTCCTCAGACCTCAATAATATCAACGGGCCATATAAGGTTTCAATGAAAAATACCGATTCATCAAAGCTTAGACGATATCAAAAGTAATAACGTCATTTTTTAAAGTGATATTGTCATCAAATTAAAATTAGAAAAATATGTTATTTTTTCCCCGCTTAATTGGATGTGAGAAAAAGTGATTAACAATTAGTTTAAAATGGAAATGTTAGATGATAGCAACAGTATCATATATCAGAATGTCTAAGAATGCGACGTATGATGACGTTGAACGTGGAACATTTTAGGTTTCTTAAATTGACCAGGAAACCTTTTTTTCCAAATTTTTTCGTAATTTAGTTAGATTAGGTCATTTGAAACCAATCTTAAAATATATGTTATTGAAAATAGCAGTTTTTATCTATCAAAAACTAGAAAAACATTTCTAAGAACTATTTAAAATTCAAAACAATTCAATGATCAATCACTATTAAAACCGAGTTTCCCGATATTTAAAGATCACGCGCAGTCTCGGCGCTCATTCCATCAATGTGTAACCATGGCAACGTTCCCGTCAAAAGTGGGCGCCGCCAACGTTTTTAACTTTCAAACGGAAAAAGTCTCAAATTAGGCTTAACGAAAAATCAACCACATAGAACGTTTTGACCAAAGTGGTCTTTTGATATCGTTGTTAAGCTTACGTTATTAACCCTTTTCCATGATTGGCTATTGAATTACTTTTTAACAAAAATATCAAAAAAGGTTTACCACGTTTAGGAATGAAATGTTAATCACGTGGTATCCATACTTTTTCCAGGACATTACCACCTTTTCCTACTTTAATCTTTAGTGCACTAGTGCTTTGTTGAAGATAACATACCAGTCCATACCACGGAAGAACCGTATCAAAGCGAGGATGAAAAGGGAAATATATTTAAAATTTATTAAGAGGTTTAGTGGAGTTTAATATTTAGAACGAAAATGGCTGTGATAGATTCCCAGGTATTATAGTATATGACCACGAAACGGGTTAGAATTTTTCTTAGGAGGTGTAATAACTATTTAACAAGATACTCGTCAATGAAGATAAATTTTAAATTAAGATTTTTCATTTAAGGTGCCAAAATCCGGGAACATTATAAAATTAATGGCGAATATTTAAATTAATTAACGAATCAATAGAATAGGTGTATAGTGTCTAAAAACAAGGCAACCTTAAAAAAAGTGAAACGTGATTGTTAAGTCCCGTTTTCAATCAACGTTTTTCAAGGTACTGTTTTCATTTAGATATCCTTTTTTTTTTTATATCACTTGAAGCCTGATAACTTTGGTTAAACGAAAAGTTTGATTTAAGCTTCAACATTGATTTGACCTATATAAGCTCTATTCTTCACCAAAAAAATCTAATTTGAAAACGGGCCTGAACAAACACTTTGAAACCAACGTCACTAAATACGAAGATATAGAAACCTTAAAAATGGTACACCTTAAACAAGACTTAAGTAATTAAACTTTCTTTTTGCGGTGAAAACCAAACTAGGCTTAATTTAAGAGGACAAAGAATTATATGAATACGAAACTGAATTGATTTTACATTTCATCTCCCCTTTAAATCTTTTTCAGCAGTGGCTTCGCAGCCAAATCATATACATACATATACACAGTATCTCGATATATTCGTGTCTATAGTTTCCTTCAGCGTCCCCATCGCAGACCATAGTTCCCTTTTTCCCTATTTCACGCCTGGGAAAACACGGCTTTCATTTTTAGCAGCCTCTTCCCATCCCCGCTCTCCATCCTCCCTACCTCGCGCGCGCTATAGCATCCCCCTTTTTCTTTTATCCCTATCTATATACAATTCATCTCATCCGAAGTTTTCAATACGACAAACCCCTCTGAACTTTCCTATCTCTACGATAGTAGAAGAATAAAAATTACAGGAAGGGTGTAGGGTTGAGATATATTGAAGTTTACGTAATTTGCGCGTAACCACGGATCCCTAGATACAATGGGGACTTTGTCCTTATGCAAGGATCTGGATTGAGTTGGGTTGAATCAAGCCAAGTTTGCACTGAAATGAAGGTATAGATACTATGGTTTGATTGGGGTTTTATAATCAACCAAGGCTTAACATCGATGGTATTGTAAATTAAGATGGAAATAAGATTTCGCTAAAGAATCTACCGGAGCTATCAATAAATGTAAAGCTTAATAAAGCCACGAATACTTTTTTCCCTATCATATTTGACATTATGTATAAATACTCCCCCAGTTTTCTCCATATTACCGACTCATTTTGAACAATATCACCTTAGTTTAGCAACATGTATGAAGATATCGTACGCGGTATCTCTATGTTATGTATAGTTTGATATAAAGGAAAACTACCTTTACACCCGCTGTCAGTTTATGGTGAAATTTACTTATCTAGGATAGCGACGGAGTTTTTTCTTCCATTCTAGATACTGTAATCTCCGGTTGACTCGCGCTGTGTAGAGCAGGATGCTAAAAGGACCGAAGGGTTTGTTAGCCACATCACAGCGTTTTTCGTTGTATACTATTCAAATACAATCTTGAAAAGGGCTAAATTTAGTACAAAAATGGATAGGTTATTTTATATCAAACTCTACCCAAACTCGGATTGAATCTTAAACCAAAGTCACTTGGATGTGATAACGTTTATAAGGACGTAGTATCTCTCACCTTTATACGTACTGCCAACAAATCTTGTATTATATATATACTGTACATATATTCGCATCTTCCCAATCTTCCCTTATAGCTCGCGCTATCCTCCCACGCGCGCGCCAGACTTTCTCTTTTTCAATCCCTCGATCTATCTCTCGCGGCGCGTGGTTACCATGGTTACGACGACAGTATCATTAGTCCAGCTAGGATTTCTCCAACTCTTTTGTTACTGTATCGCGCGCGCAAAAATTGGATAGTGAAGCTCGTGCAGTATAGAAAGGGGGAGGCGTGGAGACTTTGGGATAAAAGGAAGAAAGGTTAAGATTGGAGGGAAGAAGGAGGAGGAAGAAAAGGAGAAGGTCGTCTTTAAGAGAACTATCTTCATCCAAAGCTATTCCGAAATTATTTCGCGCCAAAAGATTTGCATAAGTATTTTCGGAGTATTTTCCCGGTGTATATATAAGGCCCTATCTCTCTCTCTCTTTCCTAAATGGGAAAATACCTTATATTAACCGAGGAAGACGGGGTTTATATTGATGTTATATGAAATGGTATACAAAGACTAAATAGATACTAACAGTGTAATAGAATATATACGCGTATAAAAGATAAGCGGCTTACTTTTATATATTGAAAAATATACCTGGTATGTAGAGAGTATTTAGATGTTATTACAGGCTAGCTTTATACTTCAAAATATCACATGAATGCTATTATATTTCTATTAATTTTTCCCATGGACATATTGTGTTAAACTTTTAACACAATATCTTATAGATTACATATTAATCATTTTCGACTTAAATTTTTCCCCATATATTTGCTAATCTATTTAAATTAATTCCCTAAGAATTAAGATTATTTAATATTTATTTTCCAGAGGAAATGTTTAGATGCATCAATTAATTTAAATCCCAAGTATATGCCTAGATATTTCAATTAATGTATAAATATTATCCATGGGATTTTTCAGTGTATTTCCCATGTAGTAAATATTTAGATATTTCAATTTAATTCCCATAGTAAATAATTACAAATTTCAATTTAATTCACATAGTAAATATTTACAAATTTAAATTTATTTCCAATTAATAATATTTACAAATTTCAATTTATTTCCAATTAACATTGCAATTTAATTGCCATATAAAATATTTTATTTAATTTAAATTTACAATATGAATTCTTTACTACATTTAACTCACGGGTAAAAAGCATTTAGATATTTCAACCTACTTTCCCATACAGAATATTTAAATAATTCACCTCGCTTTTTCAATATAGAATATTTCGTAAATGTTACGTGAATCTGTTAATATCCAATGTAAATACAAGCTTAGAGTTTATGTTTAAGTCCTTTTAAATTCAAATTACATGACAATTTTGTTTACCATACCCAGTAAAATATAGTCCCATTTTACCATTTTTTCGCATTCAAATTCGATTTATTTACAAGAATGATATAATAGCACTAAACAAGAGATGACGGAATGCTTGTAAGAAGAAAAATACCTGTAGTACCCTACTATTCAAATACTTGAAATATATACCCTTATACGTAACAACGTGGAGGTGAGAAGGGAGACGAAACCGGGAAAAGAATGAATGTTAGATTTGATGGTTGAGTCACGCCCGTAAATTTGTCTCTCTCTGTATAAAGTTTGATCTACTTCGCTTTAAACCAAAAACATTCTCAATGGCGTAAAAAGTGAGCTGTATTTTTCTATAGGATCTTTCAAATTGAATTGATAGCCCATACAAAGTCGGTATAAGCTTCATTTTCGTAATATATAAAAAGGGGGCTTGCCTTTGAATGTATTATCAATTCAAAATAAAATTTATACGTAGCTTCCAATTCAAGGGGAGATAATTCAGGACTACTTTTTTTCTACAAGTTTACATATTTCGAATCATTCCGCCTTGCCTTTGGTCCTTTTATTAACTCATAATGTATTGAAGTTTAGCTTTTTTAGGTATAAAATGCAAACGATGGGTTATAATACGACTATTTTTATTCCTACGAAGTTTAATATTGTGTATTAATGCGCCACATATTTCCCTTTCATTGCCAACTCATCTTGAATAGAAGCTTTGAGTCTAAAGAGAGATATATTATCCAACAGTATTCACTATGATTTGTAGACCCGGGCGAAAAAAAGCATTTTTTTTTTTGGAAGGAAGTTTCTTTCTTTGTATATATTTTCTTTACTGTATGGTGGTTCATGGTATACCTTGAGTAAGTACTTATAGGCCGGGACAATTTATCTTAACCCCATAGCGCCTTTCGTAGTACGCTCCAAGGACTTCAAAAAGAGGAACCTCTCTAGTAAACATATATATATATATATAGTTGGTGCTTTATTACCAAGTCCTTCCGATTCTAGTATAGTAGCCATTTACTAGTTTTTTAGTATACGGATATGTAGAGAGAGAGCGAGTGACCTTTTAACAAATGGTTATTTATTTATTCGCCAGTTTGTCACTTGTTATAGTGATGGTGTAAAATTTTGTAACGTTTTCTAGATATTATTACGGATATGAACAGGATAAATTTAATTCTGATAGAACTTATTTTTTAAAAAATATACGCTGAATTGCAAAATAAATTTCTAAATTTTATTTATACCGTATATAATCTGATTATCTGATTATATATAATTTTAATTAAATTTACTCAATAATTAATAATCATTCTCAGTATCATAACTTACCGATATCTACAAAGGTATTTCACTAGTAATTTTCAATTATCCAATCAAAAAATATTCACAAATGATTTTAAAATAATTAAAGAAAAAAAGCCTCCTTGAAAAAACATCTTCATTTGCCTCCTATCCTTGAAACCAATTTGAGATTTTTGTAAGGCCCCACCCTTTATGTAACATAATCTTAAAAATTAATCTAATTTCAATTACTAAATCTGCATTTTTCTATGATAATTTCCAACCATTTCAAGATTACAATAAGGTAAAAAAAATCCCTGGAAAGTAATATAAAATAAAAATGAACAGGGTCGAGGATGGTTTTGGGGTGTTTCAAAATGTCATTTCTCGTTCGGAACAGAGACAGGAGAGTTTAAGGAGAGGTGGAGGGATGGAGTTAAGGGATGAGGATGGAAGCGAAAGAAACTAATGATGGTTTAGCGGCCGTGCATACCCGCTCGCTACCATACCAGTTTCCGCATCAAGGCATCCCAACCAGAAGTGTATAGAGGGGGTCTAGAGCCCCTTTACAGCATCCATGCAAGCGACAGAAGGGTCGCGATATACCATCTCTCTCTCGGGCCTCGCCGACACCGAAAAAACCATTTATCAACGTCTAGTAAACACGCAAATTACAACAATATTCTATCACGCAATAAACGGGGGACAGAGTTAGGAGAGAGAGAGAGAAAGAGAGAGCTCAGACTCGTAGAGAAAATTCTACATATAGATATACAATGTTCAGCTAGAAAACGCTGCTAACGTTTTAGGGTTAACTTCATCGCGTAGATGATGAAAGTAGAACACAGCTCACACTTTCAAACTAGGTTAGCGCGCGAGACAATCCCAAAGCGCGATAGTTCGCTTAAGTTGATAATACCCCGAGAGATACTTTAAGGTTAACGGGTAAAGCAGAAAGATCTAATGTTGAAACAACCCTTTTCTTAGTTAGCAAGATATATAGGCAACGTCGTGAGGAATTGAGTAGTTATGATATGGTTAAAAGAAGTATAGGCACAATTTTAGATTGAGATATCCTGACATAATAAGAGGGTGAACCGATGATTTAATAAACTTTGGAGAAAAAATCTAGTTTAATATAATTAAGGTATCAACTAAAAATTTGGGATATAATTTAATATTAATCCGTTTTATCTCGTGTTAACTTCTTCTAAAATTTAGCATTAAACACTAGCTCGCCGTTACATATTATCTAGGGGGGAGGGGGAGAAGAGTCCGGGGTCTCAACTCTCAAGATGAGAAATTTTGTAAAGCCCCAATTTTTCATCAAGGGGCTTGGTCTCAACTCCGGGACTCCTCTCTCTCGCTCTCTCTCTTACACCCTTTCCCAGCATCCCACCCAACTCAAGCAGGTTACGTGCAGAACTACTTGTTGCCCCAAAACTAGCCCCAGCGCGCGCTCTATATGCTAACGCTATTCTAGATGCTCGAATCCGGGGCTTTCCGCTCCGTTCATGCTAATTTGTCTTGTTGTCACCCTTAGAGGGTGCCTTTATTGGAAGGATTAATCACGGGGTCCCCTTTTCCCGCCCATCTACAAGCGTCCCCCCCACCCCCTCCTCCTTATACTCTTGCACTCTTGTTTGGAGCGCTTTTCCGCTTCAGAGCGAGGAAAACGTGTTGTGACGTTTTATTTAACACTTACTAATAATTATTTACTTCTGCCCTCACTTAACACTTATGTCCAATTGTACTTTATAAAATTATATTCTGGGGTTTATTTTTCAAACCCCGAAACTTAGAACCTTTGTTAGAACTGGCTGGTAGAAACCCCGCTGGCTGTTTTAAAATCCCCCTCGCGAAAATAACTTGACCAAAAAGGAAAAACAAGAATTCTCGCGAAATTCACCTGGCAATGTTTCGCAACCCAAGACCACGAGGTTGAACGGGATAGAAATATAATATAGGAGATTAACATTTCGGCCACCAAGCAACGCGGTAACCAGAAAAAGATGAGGACACCAGTTCCAAAAGTCGTGACTCGTGATATACTCCGCGATAAGTAAAAACTTAGAAAGTTTGAATTCTATTAGAGTCACACTAAGTAAAGAATAAGAAAGATGGAGAAAATAAACTCGCGGTCGCGCCAAGTCAATGGTCTCTCGTTCGGACTAATCTATTTATAATTATTCGTGAACGTCAATACGTGAATTAAATAATTATGCTGAAGTGAACGCGATGCCCGCCATCCTCGTATCGCTACTCATCGGACGCCATATTTGGATCAACCACACGGACCTAATCTTGGTCAGCATCTCACGCCATGAGCAGACGCGTCTGTAAGTCGATAAACTTTAATTGGGGTAAAACAGCCAGTACTTAAGTAATTATTTAGTGTATTGTTTTTAAGGACTCGTAATATTTATATTATCAATAAACCATTTTTTTGTTATTCTAATTCTCAAATCATGATCTCCCTTCATTTCCAATGACGACACTCTCTTATTATTAAATATATTATTAAATCCCCTAGACAAACGAACCATTTTATATTCCCTTTAAATTAAATTTCTAATTCTCTTATCAATACCAAGAAAGTGTCTCATTTTGGGGGTCTCCGTCCGGGATATCATGACTCGCAGATTATAAAATCTTTGAAACGTTATTTAGATAATTTTAATAACCCCTTTTTGTTAAGAAATGTTCATTGTGGCTAAACCGAAGTCACTCACTAAGTCGCAGAGTAGAATAGAAATGCTTTAAAATTAATAACTAAAAATTTTTAATTCCACCCACGATTAATTGTTCGCTTAATTTAATTACGTATTTCTAAGGGTAGGATACGGGCAATTTAGCCAGTGTAATTTGTTTAATCGTAGGGTTTGTCAATTGATGATTTTTATTCGTATCCATAGTGGTATTTGTTTAGTTAAAGTAGATTTTTTCATAGTGATATACGTGAAATTATTTTCTCTTAAATCCTTAGTGATTAGTAGGATTACTAAATTTTTTTTGGACTATAAGCCTATAATATTTTGGTAATTTTTTTTATATATTTGGGTAGTTTCAATTCATGAAGTTTATTTCAAAACACGACACGTGTTTTCCCCAATATAGTCGCCAAAATAGTTGCGAAATTTGCTACAGAGAATTTCAACAATTTGAGAGAAACGAGCGTGCGTCCCGTAGAGAAATAGAGCGTTCTTTAACCACCCCCCCAACTAAGAAAATTTCTATAGTTCACCGTTCATCAATGGCGTCCGTACCAGGTGCTAGCTCTATGTCCCAAACAGGTTTATCCACTAGTGGAACACCACCCACTCTTATACCTAGTTTAACGCCACCCACTCTTTCCCCAAGTTTAGCGCCGCCCGTTATGCCTATTAATAATTCTGGCGCGCAAAACGTTATGCCCGCTAATAATTCTGGCGCGCAAAACGTTAGGCCCACTAATAATTCTAGCGCGCAAATCATTGTGCCCGCTAATACTTCTAGCCCCCCGCCCGCCCACAATGTGGCTTCGGTAGGACAAAGTCCCTTAAGTCAAAATCCGCCATCATCGTCAGGTTCTAATATAGCTAACCCTGCAAATGACCCTATGATTGCGATGCAATTACAATTTAACGCCTTAATGCAACAGTTTACTTTGATGGCTAATCAACTTTCGGCACTCCAAGCTAGCCAAAACCAAATTCCCCCTAATTCAACTAATGTTATTACAGCCACACCCGCGCAAATTCCTGTTATTTCCCAAACAAGTAACGCGGTTGTCGCCCCCATTTCTCCTACTGTAGTTCAAACGACTAGTGCGCCAACCCAGAGTTTGCCCCTAAGCATGGTTTCGCAAACCAATAATACGCCTATTGTTTCTGTTCAAACGCCCATAGCTCCAGTTCAAACGCCAAATTTAAATAATAGCGCCCCATCACTTTTAGCGGGAAATTCAAATGTTAGCTCCCCGTCTATTTCCGCGGCAAATTCAATTATTGGTGCCACTAATATAGCAAATTCAGTCGCCCCATTAGCTAACTCCGTCTCTGGCTTCTCTGTCACCAGTAGTATTCCTGGCTCAGGTCATTCCCATCATTCGCACTCAGGGTTGCCAAATTCGTGGGTACCCGCTGTGTCAATGCCAAGTTTCTCTGGCGCCGCCAATGGTTTAACCGTTAAGGATTTCTTGACAAAATTATGTCAAATTCTTGCCGGTCGCGATTGTCCAGAGGATCTTTTTATTAAACGTTGGGTACCTAGTATGCTGACTGGATCAGCTTGGGAATGGTTCGAGGGTCAGGGTCCTTTTGATAGTTTTAGCGATTTTTCTTCCGCCATTACGGCCGAATTTCAGCTCGATACAGATGACGAGCATATTTTAGACCAAATTCATAATCGTTGTCAAAAAGATAGGGAAAGCTCAACCAATTATGTAGAGTCCATGTTAACCCTTATGCGTAAGCTTACTGAGCCCTTATTGCCACGTGAGCAACTAAGATTAATTAGGCGAAATTTACACAAGGATATTAAAATTCCCTTGGCAACCAAAAAGTACACGCGCGTTAGAGAGTTATTAAGCGACGCCATTTTAACCGAACACGCAGCCAAAGATCCACGAGAGGAGTCTGTCAAAAATAATCAGTCTAATACCGCTCCCTCTGCCTCAATTCAAAAAGCGCCATTAACATGTATGAATTGTGGTAGGCCAGGTCACTACCAAAAATTTTGCCCCGAACGTTCTGAGAACAAGAATCAGAATACGTATAGGCCTACCTATAAATCTAGCTATAAGCCTTTAAACGCCGACGCTAAACCTTTCATCCCTACCTGTCACGGTTGCGGAGAAGTAGGCCATATTAAGCCCCGTTGTCCTAAACGCCCCCGCCAGGGAAACGACAACGCCGGAGCGAAAAATTCGGGCACTTCCTCCGGAAACCGAAGTTAGGCCCAATCTTAGGCAATATTTCAGGCGAGACTTCCGGTCTCCCAAAATTAGCTTGGATTCAGATTAGCATTAATGGTAAAGAGTGTGAAGCTTTGGTAGACCCAGGGTCTTCGTTTACTTTAGTAAATGAAGCGTTTAAAAATAGTTCAATCTTAATTAATAATAATCGCAATAGGCATAAGTTAGGCATTAAACTAGCGAATAAAACGCGCCTAACTTCTACTGGTTCTGCAAAGGCGGAATTCTCTTTACCTGGCAAAACTGAATTCAATAATGTTTATTTTGTTCCCAATTTAATTTGTCAATGTATTTTAGGCATGGATATGCTTCAAAAATGTGGTTTAATAGCTAATTACAAAGAAATGCGATACGCTTGTTCTAATGAACCCACAAAATTATATGATTTTTATTCTAAACCAGTTCCAGTCGAGCAGGCACAAAGCTCTCCTCTATTATGTCACGTGACAGATGTCGAAATCGACGAAGCTGATTTAAAAACCGCCCTATCGGTAGCTAATGTTTCAATCAATCAAAGGTCCCAATTAACCAAACTTGTTTCTGATCATAAACACTTATTTGCTACTTTGCCTGGTCTAACCAATACAGCAACCCATTATATTGATACAGGTGACGCAACCCCTATAGGTCGCGCCCCCTACCGATATTCTCCATTTAAAAAGGAAAAAATTGACGAAATTGTTTATGATATGCTTAGTCAGGATTTAATTGAACCTAGCAATGGCCCATGGAGTTTCCCCTGTATCCTTGTCTCGAAAAAGGATGGTGGCTTTAGACTTTGCGTGGACTATCGCTCATTAAACGAAGTCACGATTAAAGATTCCTATCCCCTCCCTCGCATTGATGATATACTTGACTCCATCCGCTCACCTAAGTTCATTTCAACCCTCGATCTTAAAGCAGGTTACTGGCAAGTGCCACTTGACCCCTCTAGCCGAGATAAAGCCGCGTTCGTCACGCACAAAGGCCTATTTCGCCCTAAAGTACTTATGTTTGGGTTGACCAATGCCCCCGCGACCTTTCAAAGGATGATAGATCGATTATTTGGACCACTGTCATCTGAAGGTGTTAGCGCTTACTTAGACGACCTGGTAGTCATTTCAGAAACATTTGAGGAACACTTAGCTACGTTAAATAAAGTTTTTAAAATTTTAGCAGACGCCGGACTAACCATTAAGGCTAGTAAGACCAAATTTTGCGTCAATAAAACCCAGCTGTTAGGACACGTAATTAGTACGGATGGAATATCCGTTGACCCGGAGAAAACCCGCGCCATTAGCGCTTTATTACCCCCACATAATATCAAAGCTCTTCGCTCTTTCTTGGGGATGGCCAGCTACTATAGGCGATTTATCAAAGGTTTTTCTTCCCTAGCTTCCCCATTAACAGCTCTGCTTCATAAAGATGTCCCTTATGTTTGGACCAATGCCCATACTTCCGCATTTAATGCTCTTAAGGCAACTTTAACTTCCGCTCCTATTCTCGTTGCCCCAAATTTTAAAGAACCTTTTATTATTGAAACCGACGCTTCAGATAGTGCAATCGGTTCAGTTCTATTACAAAAACGCAATGGTAAACTACACGTTATACGTTATGCCAGTCGTACGCTTAGCGACGCCGAGAAAAATTATTGTACCACCGAAAGGGAAGCCCTAGCTGCAGTTTGGGGTGTTAGTCAATTTCGCCCGTATATTGAAGGCGTCCACTTTGACCTTTACACCGACCATTCCGCCCTCGTGTGGCTCTTAAAAACACCAGATCCTACAGGCAAATACGCGCGTTGGTATGCGAAACTTCAGGCTTACGATTACACCGTGCACCATATCCCTGGCGATAAAAACGTTATAGCGGACGCGTTATCACGTTTACCAGTGGCCATGGAGGAAGAATCTTTAGAGGTTCTGAATCCAGAAGCCAGTGGACATGTCGCCGTTGCATTGGCCGCACCCCCTGAGCCTATAGCTTTCTCGCCAGATATTTTTAGAGAAGAACAATCTAAGGACGATCGCCTTAGCCCTTTAATAAATTTTCTGACCAATAACGCCCCTTTACCGCCTGATACTAGTAATGATTCTCAGTTAGTTAAACAATGCAAATTAATTAATGGCATTTTATATAGACTTCCCCGTAGCGCTGCACCTGCAGACGAAAATTATAAAATCTGGGTTCCCAAGTCACTCTACACTACAGTTTTACAACTAACCCATGACGTCAGGTCCGCTGGACATTTAGGCAATTTTAAAACTCTTCGGCGCATGCGCGAGAGATACATTTGGGACGGTATGACCCGTGCTGTTAGGGAGTATGTCCATTCATGTGAGGCGTGCCAAAGGCACAAAGTACCCCAGCAATCCCCAGCAGGCCTTATGCGTTCAGCCAAAATAACCGACCCATGGAGCGTTATAGGAATAGATTTGAAAGGCCCCTATACTCCTAGTAGGCGTGGTATAACCCAACTCCTTGTCGTTACCGACATGATGACCAAGTGGGTTGAAATTTTCCCTCTACGCCGAGCTACGACAAGACCCATAGTTAACTTGTTAGTAGACCACGTATTTACCCGTTTTGGTTTGCCACTAACAGTTGTCAGTGACAACGGCAAACAATTTGTCTCGAAAATAATGCGCGACACTTTCAAAGTTCTAGGCATACGAAATAGGTACACTTCCTTCTATTCGCCCCAGTCGAACCAGACAGAACGAATTAACCGCACATTATCAACAATGATAGCCACTTACGTTGAGGAAAGTCATCAGGACTGGGATTTAGGAATCCAACAATACGCGATGGCCCTGCGAACTGCCACGCAGGAGTCAACTGGCTTTACACCCGCTTATCTTAATTTTGGTCGCGAGTTGCGTACTATAGCCGATATTAGTTTGCCCCTGTCACCTGAGGACGTCATTAATGACGTGACTTTACACTCTCACGCCCTCGCAATTAAAGAGAAGACGGAGAATGCTATAACCCAAGCCCAAGAAAATCTTGCCGCCGCGCAAGTCCGCCAAGCTGGGTATTATAATAAAAAGCATCGCGATGTTGAATATGACATCGGCCAATTGGTCTATAAGCGAACCCACTATTTGTCCTCCGCCGGCGCTCGTTTCACCTCAAAACTAGCTCCCCGTTGGGATGGACCCTTTATAATAGCTGACAAACTCTCACCACTAACTTACAGACTTAAATGTGTTAAGGGTGGGAGGGTCCTCAAAGGTACGTTTCACATTCATGAATTGAAACTCCACGTTGAACGTGAAACCGAACCTTCAACCAAGTCTCAGTCTTCTGCGCGTGATGCCGAGACCGAGCTTGGTCAGGTCATAGAACCATTGCCTGACGCGAGTAATTCCGTCATTGAAAATAATCAGGTTATAGAACCTTTAGAAATCGAGCGGAATGCCGATATTAATAGGCCTTGTAGCGCGTTAAGCGAAGATAGTGAGATTTCTGCCGATATTAGCGACAATGAACAGCCCCACAAGTCTCGTAGCCTCAGACCTCGCAATCCAGTTACTGGGCGAGCAATTTGTTCGTAATTTGTTTCTAGGATTAATTATTTGTATCCTATTGTTGACTAGTACTAGTATTGTCTTGTATATATGTATGTTTTTATTATTTTTTCTCACTGTTAGCTACAGTTTTAAATTATTTGTTCTTGTAAGTCATTCTGACATTGACGATCTTTGTTTTATTTTTGGCCATTGTAAATAGTGAGGTATACCTTAAATTGAATGTTTTATTTTTTTTATTATCTTATGTTTAGCTTAGATCTTAGTGTTCTTTTGTTTCTTTGTTGTTTGAATTTCAAGTTGTTTCGCGTGGACGCTCAAGATTAAGTGGGGGAGAGTTGTGACGTTTTATTTAACACTTACTAATAATTATTTACTTCTGCCCTCACTTAACACTTATGTCCAATTGTACTTTATAAAATTATATTCTGGGGTTTATTTTTCAAACCCCGAAACTTAGAACCTTTGTTAGAACTGGCTGGTAGAAACCCCGCTGGCTGTTTTAAAATCCCCCTCGCGAAAATAACTTGACCAAAAAGGAAAAACAAGAATTCTCGCGAAATTCACCTGGCAATGTTTCGCAACCCAAGACCACGAGGTTGAACGGGATAGAAATATAATATAGGAGATTAACATTTCGGCCACCAAGCAACGCGGTAACCAGAAAAAGATGAGGACACCAGTTCCAAAAGTCGTGACTCGTGATATACTCCGCGATAAGTAAAAACTTAGAAAGTTTGAATTCTATTAGAGTCACACTAAGTAAAGAATAAGAAAGATGGAGAAAATAAACTCGCGGTCGCGCCAAGTCAATGGTCTCTCGTTCGGACTAATCTATTTATAATTATTCGTGAACGTCAATACGTGAATTAAATAATTATGCTGAAGTGAACGCGATGCCCGCCATCCTCGTATCGCTACTCATCGGACGCCATATTTGGATCAACCACACGGACCTAATCTTGGTCAGCATCTCACGCCATGAGCAGACGCGTCTGTAAGTCGATAAACTTTAATTGGGGTAAAACAGCCAGTACTTAAGTAATTATTTAGTGTATTGTTTTTAAGGACTCGTAATATTTATATTATCAATAAACCATTTTTTTGTTATTCTAATTCTCAAATCATGATCTCCCTTCATTTCCAATGACGACACTCTCTTATTATTAAATATATTATTAAATCCCCTAGACAAACGAACCATTTTATATTCCCTTTAAATTAAATTTCTAATTCTCTTATCAATACCAAGAAAGTGTCTCAGTGTAACGTCTCGAGTTTTGATATCTTCTAGGGAATTTCACGTGCCGTCATTCACAAAAAAAGGAGGAGCCCATGCGCGCGCGATTTTGAGCTAAAAAGATTTCAAAACCTTTTTTAGTTTTCAACTTTAGATTGGAATAGAGTTTAAGGGCGGGTACATTGTATTTTAAATCTCATTAATTTTGACTGGTTTCAACTATGAACTGTAATCAAATTTTGGAGTTAAAAATATTTATGGGTAAAGCAGAAATTTCACTTTTAAGATTTAAAGTTAAAAGGCAGCGACAATGTATTTTAAACGTAATTAATTTTGATTGGTTTCTCAAGTTATAGAAAGTAATCAAATAGGTTTTGTATCAAAACTAGTTCTTGAACAATTCAGGGAATAAATAAAGTTTGCTCCTTTTTGACAACAGGAGGAATTAAATAAAATTTGATTCATTAATCAACATAATAATTAAGATATTTAATATAGCTAGGAGAAAATAATTTTTTTCTTGTCTAACAAAGCCAATTTTTAGTGAATTCTTTGTTTTAACTATATTTTAAGAACACAACTTGAATCGTTATTCAGGATATTCTTATAATATTATATCTAAGAAAAATCAATTACAAAAGACAAAGCCAGCCAGTTCTTAAACGAATCCAAAGAATTCTTTGATTCCTACAACTCTCGTGATAAAATGAAAAGTTCAAAAGGGGGAGAGGGGGTCTATAAAGCTGTAGAGCCAAAAGTTCAGTCCCTAGCTTAATATAAAGTCCAGATAAAAAAAAATAAAAAGAATTTTATAATAAGTTAGCGTGCGAGGCCCTGCCGAATATTTGCCATCAAACAAACGCCAAGCGCCGAAAAAGGGGGCGGGGGGTTGTATATAAAGTAAAGGTAGCGCCCCCCTTTCCTTCTAAACACCCCTTTCCTATTTATACAGGACGACCGTATAAGAGAAGTCCAAGAGCAAAGGATCTAGGGATGGGATGGAGATGAGAGAAAGGCATGCTAGGCAAGATAGTCCCGCAGAATTTCCTCACCATTTTTATATATACATACATATAGAAAATTTCCTAGCGCGCGCTCTCAGGACTGTATATATGTATACATTTTCCCCCATACCTATAGGACTACTGTTAGAGAAGAGAGAGAGAGAGAAAAGAGGAAGTAGGTAGGGGAATGGAGGAAGAGGGGGTCTTCTTTGCTCTGGTAACGGCCTCTCTCGCTCCTATAGAAAATGTCATTAAATCCCCTGTCTTCATTTGCATAGGAATGAGAAATTAATGAAGTGTATGATGGAATTTTCGCAAACAACGAAGAGTGGAAGGCCCATTAAACATCAGCACGTGCGCGAAAACCCAGAAGCCTATGCCTCTCTCTCTCTCGCGCGCGCGCTCGCTCGCTCCTTTTCTCTCTTTTGGCGCGAAAGAGAAAGGAGGGAAAGAGAATATATAGAAAAGCGCGCGCTCTCTTTCGCCCCAAAAGAGAGAAAGCGCGCGATTGGAGAGGAAGGAAGAGAATGGAAAAGCGCGCGCGCTCCCTCGCCTGAAGCTAAAAGAGCTAGGGGGAAAGTTCTCTAATACACGCTGCTTTGAGTTCAACTCCCCCTTTTTTTTCTTTGTTCCCGCCAAATATTCCCACCAAAAAAAAAAAAAAAAAAAAAAATAGGGTATATAGTTTGGTATTATTGCGCACCCTGAAACGTTAATATTGTTCAAGGCGAAGGCTATTGTTTTTTAAACACTATATATTAAAATGATACAATTCCATACGCATAATTTCGTTATAGAAATTTGATATTTTGAAATAAATTTGGGTTTGATTTTTAACTTGAAAGTTTTACTAGTTCAAGTCTAGGGTTGTTAATCGTTCCCCTAATTATACTAAGTATCAGTTCATATTGAAAAAAAAAAAAAAAAAACAAAAAAAAATGGTAATTTATTTATAAATGATTAAAAAAAGTAACTGTTTTTCATTCGAAAGTTTTAATGTTAGCGAGGGTTAAATACGAGGGTTTTAAATACGAATTAAAACATAATGGTTCCCCGCCTTTATCTTCAGTATAATTTCACTATTAAAATATTCTATATATATATTTAAACACATTTTAATATTTGAATAAAAATTCAAGAAAAATGTACTATATTGAGCCTTCGTAAACTTTGACTGTGTTGTACTCTAAGGATGGAATGAACCCTAATCTCCTTTTTTATTTTTATATTTTTTTTTGCAAAAGAAAAAAAGAAATATAATGAAAAAGAAGATTTTTTTTATTTTGTTTTGCATTATTTTATTTGGATTCCTTTTCAACCCCCTTAGTTCTGAAATGAGACCCCAAAAAAAAAAAAAAAGTTTCAGGAGAACGAAAAAAATCTAGGTTTAGAGGAAATTAAAAAAACAAGGGCTAGAATTTAATCTGGGTTAGAGACTAAAGCACGCCAGCATCCCCCTCCGAAGAAAATGTCGAAAAGACAAAATATATAAAAAAAAAAAACAAATAAAACCCGACTAAATTAGACTGAACGGTTTGAGAGACAGAACAGAATAAATGATATTTCATTTGTTTTCGAGTTTTACGTAAGATTTTTAATGATGCACCCTGTAGTTTTAGGCTTAGCCTTAGTACAACACACGTATGTAAGACAAAAGGAACACTTCTACAGGGATATTTTAAAATGTTTTGAGTGAATTTTGTTTTCATAGTTTTACCCCTGAAAGTTTTAAGGTTAGCTATCCTACAGTACAACTATGTGCGAGGCTAAGAACACTTCTAAAGGCGCCCGTTAAAAATGTAATAGATTGGTTGAGTGCCAGAAAATATGGTTTCAAACAAGTTTAAATGGTACCATGATTTATTTTAGGTAAAAAACATTTATCAAGTTTGGTCTAATAATTAATTACCGTATAAACAATAAATTAATTTAAACTGATCAATCAGAGCGGTTAATTCAAAAACCCTAACTATCGTGGTAATAAGTGATTTAAATTTTCCTCTAATTACCAATAGTAATAGTAGAATTTTCATTATAAATCCTTCCATGTTCATGTTCAAAAGTGTTCAAAATTAATGTCCAAACAATTTCAAAAATAGAACTTACCTGTTAGATCTAATTTAAATTAATCGATTATTAATCCCAAATAACTAAATAATAGTAATAATAATAATTATTATTATAATGATGCAAAAAGTGGGTCAGTCAACCACCCTAGTTCCAACACAGCTTTGCAAGAGAGAGATAGATAGAGAAGGGATTGATGGGGCCAAAGGCGAAGTGCGCGAGTGTGAGGGGAGGATATACTTTTCGATAAATCACACACAAAGAAAACCTTTAAATAGTCATCAATTTTTCGGAGCAAAAAGGCCTTCATTTGCTCCTCTAGAGAACTGCCGAGTTTCTCTCTGCATCTCTTTTGCCCTTCTCCGAATCGCTGCGTGACGACCGAAAGTGGGAGAACGTTATTATTAGTACAGATTTTGACCGCGTAGGGCGTCCTTATCGCTTAACCTATCCACATGTGGCTAGTCGGGAAAAAGATAGAGAGAGAGAGAAAAAAACTGGAGAGAGGAGAGAGAAAGAGAGAGGTTCTTATTCATCAAAAGTCATCATCCTTAATCTTTCTAACCCAAAAACGAGGGCCAATTTAAAAAGCGTTTCGCGTGGGGTTAAGAGAGAAAGAGAGGCTCTAGAACTTCGTTTTTTGATGGTTGACACGTGCTTTTTAAAATGAAGCGCATTTTTAGGCCTAATATGATTTAGATGGTGGTAAGTTAAAAGGTGATGGGTGTTGTTTGGTGCATGGATAAATATATGATATACTGATGATTGAAAATAAATTGATACTAATACTTAATTTAATAATAATAATAAATATGATATTAAACTGACCAATTAAATAATTAATATGAAATTATAATTTAAAATAAATGATGAATTAACTAAAACTTATTTAAAAAATATAACCATCATTAATTTACTAATATTAAGTACCCAATTAATTTAATTTCGATTTTTTTAAATATCGATAAAATAAATACCCATTCATATATATAGATATATAAATATATTTGGCTCATTCGAAATCTCCTTCAAAGATATCTTTGGGCAGCTTTTATAGAAATATTCATCTTGCAAAGTGCGATAGAAAAGACAAACCGTTGTAAACATTAATATATAAGACGCATCAGAGCCAGCGAGCTAAGCCTTATACATACTTATACTCCATTTTGCCGAAATAAAACAATCATAATATTGCGCTTTCCATCCCAAAAACCCTTCCCCCCCTTCTATTATACACTCTCGATTCAAAATCAGTGTACAGTACTACTTTTATTCCCTATTAGGTTGAACATTAATGTATCAATCCGCTTCAGTTTGGTTTAACTTCTCCCGAACAAAAGAGGAGCGCGAGATGAGATGAGAAGCGCGAGAAAACTAAGATAGAAACCATATAGTCGGATTTAATTTCAGTTTTCAGCTGGTACGAAGCTAAGCCATCTTTTATCACTATTATATCATAAGAAAGATTTAGATAGGAAGCCTATCTTTAAACGTGATGTACAATTAGACTGACTTTCAACGATATAGAGCAAAAATAAAAGAGAAACTCCTCTAAAAAAGTATATTAAGAAAAGCGCTCGCCATGAGGAATCTATTCGACCCTGTTCGACTTTTCCTAATTAATGAAGAAATGTCAGGGGAAGAAGGAAAAAGTTGGTATATTGACAGGTTAATAAAGCTGCGTTCATACTACGCCTTGGAATCGATTTAAACCGTTTCATAACGTTTCGCTGGAGTCGTGTGAACGGGAAACCGTCTTTTCTCGAATTGATTAGATTCGTTTTCTCGAAACTGATGCTTCGGGAACCAGTTTCATACCGATTCGGTTTCAACAACCGATAGATGAAGCTACAATAAATCGATTTATAAAGAACGTGACGCTTTAAACGATTACTGGCGATTTGAATATCGGTTTGATTTTACCCTTTAAGAAATGCTAACTAGTGTAACCGTGTATTAACTAAAAAGGCTTGAATTTAGGAAGAGAAAATAGAAAGCGCGCGAATTTTGTTATTTTTTTTTAAATGAAGTAATGTTGAAAGAAGCGAGAGAATAGTAGTATTAAAATGAATAGAGAGTATATGAAAACACTTCTCCTTTAGTGTTACCGCAGGTAAATCATGCTTCAAGTTTACAACCAGGCATATTACGATTGGTATGTGGTTCTGAAAGTTTTTTCGTCAGAGCTTTCGCCCGAGGAGAGAGGAAAAAAATGCAAAAACACGGTCGAGATACGGAATTGGAAATTGCTTTCTCTAGCAGTTGAGATTGGAACTATATAGGCGGTGCTAATATTGCGCTGAACTTTCTAGACGTTTACGGGGGTGAAAATCGACGGAAAACAACTCTCTCTCGTGAAACGAAGGAGCGTGTCTCGCCCGGCCGTCGCGATTTCAATTCTGATTTACTCTAGAAGGAATATACTGGGCCTGGCTGCCTTTCTTTACAAATTTTGGAATACTTAGTGTGAAACCATGGACTGAGAAAATCGAACGCACTTCATTGTCATCCGCAATGCGTCGTCTTTTAAACTTGAAGGATGATTTACTTGTGGTGATACCTATAACTCCAAATTGACGAATAGGCGCGAAAAGACAGAAAAGTGCGCGTGCATGGTTCTCGGGCCTTGTTTCTCACATATAAAGGGGGGGAGGCGACTTAATCAGACTGCGAGCGAGTTTCAGCTAGTGGCACGGAGTCTTTCACCCCTTTTAGTCGCGGAATTCCCCGGCATCGGCGCTGCGGTCGGCGGCGCAATCCGCGAAATTAACGAGGAAGCCTTCCCTGCGGAACTAGGCTAGCCTATTCTAGCGTATATATATATCTTCCTTCGGGATATAAGGAGCCTAAAGCGAGAGCCGAAGGAGGATTTCTAGCTCTTATAAGACGACTAAAGCTTCCAGCTATATTACGCTCTAACCCTAGAGTTTCTACTCGGGAGATCTGTAAGACTCTGATAGGAGTGTCTACCAGTAGAATCAGAGCGAGGCCGAGAGTAAGAGAGAGAGAGATCTGAGACAAAATGGATATTACAGCTGGATTGCGCAATAATATTACATATTACTATTTAATATTAACACTAGTGATCAATACGTAATAAACAATTGGTTGGATAATATCGGTTTTGTAAATGATGCACCTCTAAGGATCAATTTTGATGTCGAAGTTAGTTCTAGAAGGTTTAAAGGGAGGGTGAAAGATAAATTGTAGTTGTAATTCGATCGAAAGAAATTTAAATGTGAGAAAAATATTTTGATTTTGGAAATAAAGGTATTGTGTAAAAAGCACTATTTTAGTAAAAAAAATTTATATAAATAATCTCAAAATAGTGCTTTTTAACTATCTTAACCCCATTTTAGTATTAAAATACCCAAAATAGTACAGATTTGGAATTAAAATGACAAAAAAAGTACTATTTTGGTATTAATTATTAATTTATAGAGTATCATTTTGAAGTATTGACACGTCAAAATTTGTTTTAAAAACTCGTGAAGACACACGTTCTTTTCAAAAACTTCCATGAAATTAAAATAATTTAAAAGCATATGTTTAAACCACAATAAGAACTATTGAAAGTGGTTAAATTATATGTCAAATTAGATCCCTTTCAAGGCTGTTATTGCATGATTTCATTATAGTATTTATTCCTCTAAAATCATTGGCAACCTTAAAAGATACCTTATTTCTCCAGATAAAACCTGATTTTCTATGAAAACTTAGATCCTTTCAAACTTTGTAAGGGTATATATATTATTCTCAGTATCGTTGGCAACCCTATCCCCGTGGAGAGTCTGAGGAGGAGTAGGAGGAAGAGGAGGAGTAGACTGAGAGAATTCTACTCCTTCGGAGAGGGGCGCTAGGGTTCGGTATAGGGCAGAGTTAATCAGGGCAGGTGACGGCGAAATATTCCTTGTTTCGGCTCAGAATTAATGAGAGAGTCGAACACCCCGCTCTCTACGGAGTCTTGCCTTTCCCACCCTTCTACCCTTATCCTCCAAACCCTCTCCCCAACTGTTGGGTAACCCCCATTGGGTCCTCCTTTAAACCCCCTTATAAATATAGTTCGAATCAGTTTGAGTTTTGTAGCGCGAAAGCTTACTAAAGGATTTAAGAAGATATCTAAGACTCTAATAAGGATGATAGTTACTGGTTGCCTGGTTTTCTACCCGTTGCAAACGAAATATGATTATATCGATAGGTTCATAGAAAGAAGGTTAATACAATGGAAAGCTAAATTGGATGAATTTCCTAATATTTTATTTAAACCATTTATCTCCTTTTCCATATAATATTTTATTATTCAAGATAATTTCGTGAACAGAGTTGAGTTTATCCATGGATAAAAGATTAATACAATATAAAGCTATAGATTGAATTTCTAAATTTTAATTGGTTATAACTTGTACAATATAATTTCACGAACAGAATTTATTTAATCGATGGAGAAAAACATTAAGAAACAGAGAAAATCTACCAAAGGATACAAGGAGCGGTTTAAAAGGTGATCCTTTTATTTCCGGTGATGACGTCAAAGGTAAGCTGTTGCATCAGCTTCACGAATGAGAGATAACCGGAACAGAGGAGTTCCCTAAAATGGGGTGAAACAAGTGCCATTCTAATAATTCCTGTACAAACGGGGGACGTTCTCTTCCTTTGGTAGATTTTCTCTGCTGGAAACTCACCGAAATATATTTGACAATTTCATCATCTTTAATCTTCTTTCGCCAAAGATTCCTTCATTCAAGCTTTATTTAAGATATGACGTTTTTCTAAGATTCATTTGCATATTTTGTGTACGAATTAAAGCTTACTAAAATATGAAATGGTGCTGAAAAGTCTATATAGAAATACTCTCTCTATATTTGACCTTTTGACTCTATTCATCTTTAAATACTGGTCAAATCTGAATGTACAACTTTAAATTTGCAATATTATTAAACGACGAGCCCGGTATTATCTCTATAATGTATTTCAAACTCAAAATAATGTTAATAACATTGATTTCTAATCTTGGGATGAAACGTAGCTCTTTGAGTCAGGCTGGACTACTAGCGATAGCATTGAAAGTCAATCTTAAAAGGTGTGAGTCCCTTACACGTAAAACTGGTTTTTAAACGCGAAATTAAACCCATATCAAGACTGTAAAACTATATAGCAACGGGTTGAAGTTCCTCGGAGAATGTCCGGGGGTTGTGTCCCTAGCGCTTGTATATATAGGCCTAACTTGGGACTGATAACGCCGGGATACAAAGGGGTTTCCTGCCTTTATTATTAGTGTCAATTGACATAGATATCTAATATATAAGATACACCACCATAAATTAATAGAGTATAGACGCTTCAAAGTTAAACCCTTCGTCTCTTTACCCCAGCTTCCCTATCTTGAAACTACTTAGGAATACAGCGCGGGGATTTGTGTCAAATCCATTTGGAAAGTTCAATAAGTACGAAGCTACTGCGCCCCTTCTAAATCTATAGTTATCTTTCATGCGTGCTGATATAAATTCTGTTGAAATAATTTGAAACAACAACACCCACGTTGGAAGAACGCTAAGATATAGTTATATACTCGTTGCTTCGAATTATTAAAACAATTTCGTAGCCTTATTTCACCTCGAATTGGTAGCAATCGTGAAGATATACTTCCTGCATCTTTAAGTTAACGAATCCTAGATAAAGTGGACACTTAGCTTTGCGCGTGCTCTCAAATCTAGTTGAGAATTATCAAAACACGTGCACCAAGTCATACATAGGATTCTCGTTAGAAAGTTCACGTGAAGATTTAAGCACGTGGTTCTTTAAGAAACAGAAGCGTACAAAGTAGAGCGTAGTTTCGCACGCGTTGAAACACTCAAATTGAAACGGACTATATAGGGATCTATACATGGATTTAGTTTGGAAGGCTGGCGCGCTTTTAAGCGGGAATTGTAGTGTAGGATCAACGCGGGAATTTCCCGCCAATTCATTACCAAAACAGTAGCGCTCTCTTCCATCCCCTTGTGTTTGCTTTATACTAAACATGTTCGCCAAAACGAAAATATATATATTTTTTTATTAATATAAAATATATAGAAAGTAATTAATAATGTAATTCATTCGATAGGCTTTTCCCCTGCACTGCTGTAACTTCTCTCATCGACTTCGTATAATTAAACTGGGGGGAGGCGACTACGGGGGACTTTGAGGAACTTTTACGGGGGAAGGGGGTTGGGGCTACTCCCCAACTACCGATATTTATTAATTTGCAGGGAATTAAATTGGAACTCTTGTTTAAAAGTGGTTAGTTGCGCCTATAATATTCAGATTCGAAATTAATTTCGTTAAAAAAATTCCAATTTATTTTTAAAATTATTTTAAAATTTAATATTTGTTTTATATAATTAGTTTAAAATTCGGCATTTTTAAGACATAATCGTGTCTTGTAATTTTTTAATTAAGAGCAAATGTATCCTGATAATGGTATGCATTTTTCTTCCAAAGTTTAACAGTTTTTCGTAAAAATAACGCATTTAACCCTTTATTTGGAAAAGGGTTTGATATTTAGGCTAAGACTGTCGGCGAAATGGAAATTTTACGGTATATTAGAAGAATCGATTGCAATCTTTAAACTCGGTAGGGTTCGTTTGATTTATTAGCTCGGGGATGTAGAGGTTTTGGGATAAATTTGAACTTTGACCCGGCGCGCCGAACATGTATAGGGGATTATCCGATGTTTGATTAACTCGAAAGGATTAACAAATTTTTGATAAATTATAAATTAATAAATCAAGAACCAGGAAGGTTTTCGAAACTTGAAATATAATTTAACGTTTAGCCCCTACATGGTAACTTGTCATTAAACAAGGGTGTGCAATGTGAAGCTTCAATTCAGGAGCTAAATGGTTTCAGCAAATAATAAATAATTAAATATAGGTTAAACTTCATAATTAGAAGTTAAAAATTATCCTACATTGTATACAAAAATGGCGTTAGATTTAAAGTGAAACTGTCACGCATTTTTCATGATTTTCAAATGAAATTTGAATATCATTTTCGGAAAGATCGTTTAAAAAACGATTAAAAAAATATATATGCCCAAGTTTTTAAAATTCAAAATTTTCAGGTTATATTACGTCATCAATGGCACCTTTTTGTCAAGTGATACCGTCGTTTTCACGATATCTTTCTCGTGAAAGTACCTAATCCAGAAAGACCCTCCTTCATATCATACTACATATCATCTGTATTTTTTCTTTTTTAATTTAATTTCTTTTTAAAAACGCATCAATGTGTGAAATTTTGAATACGGATTAGAAGAAAAATGATGACAGCCTCACTTGAATAAAAATTAATATTAACTTATTATTTTATAATATAATTAAATAGAGTTTAGAAGTTAGATTTGAAACGCATGGAGATGAAGGAATTTTCTTGTTGTTAAAAACAGCTAATGTGCAAGACGGCTTTCTGCCTCCTAAGGCCTTCTTTAATCTTTAATTTGTGATTGTTTTTTTAACAATTAAAACTTAACTCCTTCGATACGTTTCATATTTTAATATTAAACAAAATATATCACTACCATGAATTCTAATTATAGAAAATTTAACGTTAATAAATATAAATTAAGATCAAATATTTTAATTATCGTAATAAAATAATAAGTATATAGTGAATGACGCCATTTCCATCCATTACTTCAGAACTTGTGAACATAATACATAAACAATATAAAACAGACAGATTCAAAAATCGAAACCTTATTTGAAGACAAATATGCAACGTGACAGTCTGCGCCCATGGGGTCAGTTATATATATATATATATATATATATGTAATGGTCAGTTAGTTGATCGACATTTTTCAATAATTCTATATCCACGAGCACTAAGTCTTTAGCCAATCTGTATAAGTCGCCTTGCTTAGCACTGAGGCAGAAGTCAGACGCGGGTGACAAGGGATTTGGAAGCAAGGTGCCTAATGATCCTTACAGAAAGCGAACCCCCGGTCCACCTCGCGGTACATACGTCACCACCCCCCAATATACCAATTTTGGAAGTAACCGAGGTCTAAACCTCACCGCTTTACAATGATGGTACGTAGAATAAACCCGGAAACCGCCGTATTCTTTACAGTCAACTAACGTTGGTATATAAACCTTAACAGTCTATTCGATTTCTCCGAGTTAACGCGTATGAAGGTGGAAGAAATTAGGTTTTCTCTACCATTTTTTTCTTTTACCCCCAAAGATAACGGTATTAACACGCTAAAGATGGATCAGTTTTGTATATTTTTTTCTTGGAATCCCTCGCGCTAAAAGAAGAGCTCTTTTCCCTTCACACCATCGCGCGCTGGTGGCACGCGCTACGGGGTTTTGCACCCACAAAATCTTCTAGAAGTTAGAAGTAAAGGAATGGTGAAACGAATCAAGATATTTTTATTTATTTCTTATCATAAAATTGGATTCGAATGAATCCAATGAAAGAGTCGTGTGTATTTGTGAAAAATGTCTTTAAAATCACGTTTAAATCACCTTTAATCGAGATTGAAATTAAATACATAATAACCGTCGCTATAATTAGTCGAAGGTTCTTTTACGAATTCGAAATATATTTTTAATTACATTAAATCTACATGAGTCTTTTGTGGGCTTAAAAAATTAAATTGATGTTTATGATGCCTAAATATAATAAAAAAAATTAATTAACCAGTGATCACGCTGTTTGGTTGAATGTTCTTATACAGATATGAAACGAGTTTTCTTGGTTAAATTTATATTTTTAATTATATCAAATTAAAAACAGTTAATTGTTTATGGTGCCGAAACCCGGGAATATTAAAAAAAAATTGTTTCAAAGTAGATAAATGTTGAGTTTGATTTTATTTATAAATTTCCATATTATTCGTACATTTAAAATTAAACTATATAATTAAAGTATTCATCTTGCGAATTAAATTACAGCTTTTCTTTTTCACCCTCCCTTTATGGAATGCATCGCGCCAAAATTTTGTGCCGAATCCCCTCCCAGACCAGCTCATACCCCCTTTCGTGTCATTAGGCAAAGATGGCGACGAGGGGCGAGATTTTTTTTTTTTTTCTATCTCTTCTTTGTCGCCCCAGAACGTTAGGCTTAGGTTTGTGGGGTGATAAGGGTGGGAGGGGGAAATCTAGCCTATTTTATTCACCACCATCTTACCAAAACCATCTCTTATCCAGACTCTTTTTCCATGCACAGTCTGGAAAAACCGTAGAAAATTTCGTCGAAAACTATCTCTTTTTACACATTTTCTCGCCTAATTTTCTAATTTCAGAAAGAGGTTTTTTTAGTAAGAATTTGTGAAATTTACATAATAATAACCATGAACCCATTTATGTATATAAGAACATAGGACGAAAGATATTTTCAATCCATCTTCGAGTAATTGATATTGGTTTGAGGGAAGTTTTTAAATCAAAAATATTAAAGTATAATCTGTAATTCGTGAAAAACTACAACGCGTTGTACGAAATAGTCTCAGGATTTCTCTCTACTTCTTTTTTGAGGTATGAAAAGACGAAAAGTAAATGAATTTTCGCTATAAAGAACACGAGGCATGTCTTATCCCAGAAATGAATTCTTTTAATAACTAATTCAAAGTAGAAATTACAGAAGACTAGAAGAGAAAGTCTCAAAATTGAGGATAACAGAAGCCGATGAAACCCTCCTTTGAAGTCTATTACTCCCGGGTCTTGTCTACCCCTCTCTGTATGGGTTATTCTCAAAAGGCGCGATTCGTACGCCTCCTAACTGTAGATGTTTTCGGAGCGGGAGTTCGTCGAGCGAATATCTCTAGCAGCCTTGGAGTTCGTCCAAAAACGTCGTCGTTTGTGGAGAGAGAGAATTTCCAATTTTCCGTAGACAGGGGGGATGAAGTAGGACCCCTTCTAACTCGTAAAATTGGGAATTTTACCCATACAGAGAGGAGCGCTATATGGAACATTGGAGTAGTAGACTTCAAAGGAGGGGTTCATCGGCTTCTGAAGATAACTATAAGCTTTCATCAAGGATTTTTGTGGCCGATTATGGATCGTTTATGTCGTATATTTATGTAAAAAAAAAACCCAAATTCTTTCCAAATTTGAACTTGGCTCACCACGTGGTCAAAGACGTAAAAAAAATTCCCGCTCATTTCTCCTTCAATACTTTTATAGGGTTTTTGGGGTGGAGCTGGTGGTTCGGGTTCGGGTCATCAAAATCGTTTACCTAGAAAGGCGGAAATTGAGCGGGTCTTTACTACCATCACGTTCGTGGTTTTATTGGCTATTTTTTCTCTCCATCCTCCATTCTCCATTCTAGCTATATAGGAGTCCCAGCCAGACCCAAAACCAACCTCCGGAGTAAGAGAGAGCGAGAGAGAGAGAGAAAGAGAGCATAGTTCTAGTTTTATCACCCATCTCATAGACGGTAGTTTTGGATACACCTTTTCCCCCTTTTCATATAACCCTAAAACCTCTTAAAGGGATTGTGAAGTCTTAATTTTTTTATTAATCTTTAGCGTGAAACTAAAAAAATTAAACCTAAACATTGAAGTAATGTTTTAAGATTTTAAGTTTAATGAATATAATTTTTTACAATCTTGAAAGTTAAAATTTATTAAAATCAATGCTGAGGTATATGCCTGTGCTACAGTTTAGTCCCTTCCAAAGATGCAAGAGAAAATAGAACAACAATTTTTATTTTTATTATTTGAACAGAATCTTTATAAGTAGAATATTGCAGTATCTAATTACCTAATAGAGTAGCAGACAACTTCGACGAGAAATCTTTAGGAATTTCGTCTGCTAAACCTAATGCATTAGATGAAACTCGTAAAGTTTATGTAATATCTCAGTCAGTTGTCTATAATTTGGTTCTAACTATTTAAATATATTATTCTTATGAACGCAATATAATATTACAAACATTAAATTCTGAAAATTTAAACTTAATTTAAAAAAAACATTTCAGTTCATTGTCCCTTTGAAAGAGTAATTCTAAAATGTCCTATACTTTAGTTTTTTATGGTTATACTACCTTACTATAAACTGGGTACTAGTGGATTTGAAAATCTGTTTAAAACGACCTCGTTTACCATGAATATAAAATTCTTGAAAGAAGAGAAATAATCAAAATGATTTTAAATGTCGATAGAAGTTAGATGGGGTTTAAAACAAAAAAGGGCGTTTTTTTTTATTTTTTGAAACAAACTTGGTGTGCTGTACCTATACGCAAGATTATATAATTTAACCACGCAGCACTGAAAGGCAGCGGCAATTTTCTTTTTTCTTCAAGTTATGTATATTTTTGTTGCGCGGGTTTGGGTTAGGATCTGAATTTCATTAGCATCTATTTACAAGCCCGCATAGTTTTGGCTAACGTTTTTTCTTGAGCGTTTCTTAACTTTCTTATTCTACAGTAAGCATTCTGCTTAAGATATACACTCGTGCGCAAATGAATTTACAAGAAATACAAAGTCTATGTATGTTCGCATCTAAATTATTAAAAGTTCCCCTTGAAAAATCAAAACATATAAATTTAATATATGACGTTTAGAATTTGGGAATAACCTGACTAACAAAACGTTTAAAAATGCAATATACTAATTACTGGGTCAAGTACTTACACGAAATAGGCCGCACGAAGAAGTCATCAGGTACCGCGATACTATAGAATCAACTGTCGGCTCCATATAGTGATTTTAAAGACTCATTTTCGGGTCTTGTAAAATTGACATCGCTCCAAGCTCCCCAATTTAATCTTTAGAAATTGAAAAATTCTCAGCAACGTTCACACTTGCGTATCCAAATCGATTTGAAACTGTAAAATCAAACCGATATTCAAATCGCCTGGAATGTATTTAAGCACCATCTGTTCACCTATCATATTCGTAAACCGATTTGTTACCTTATAATCCCTCAGTTTGACAATGCCCGAAACGTGTCTGTCTACTTAAATTGATTTATAACGATCCGACAACATAACTTTTAAACCAATTATTCTGAAATTACATCCAAAACATCCTTTAGTTTGAATCAAAGTACAAAAACTAGTTATCGGCAAGTACTGTATACCCAATCTGAACACGCCTCCATTTGAATTGTAGCAAATTCTCTAGAACTAACAAGCTTATCCAAGTTCTTTTGTATTAAAAAGTAAAAACTAAGTTACCCCATTGCTTATCCAAAGAGAGAAAACGTAGTGGCGCCACCTAGTAAGAACGCTAGGGAATACAAGAACCGTCTAAACATTTCCTCTATGAGTTAGGTTTTTAGGAGAGAGAGTATTTTAGCTCCGAAAGTAACATGCAAATGAGAAAACCCTTCGCTACATTTTTTCCGTCCATTCCTTTCCCCCCTCCCCACCGTTCAAAGAGGAAGACCATGAAATTAATTTCAGAACCCACTCTTTGATCAGAGGAGTGCAAGAAGGAAGTGGTTTTAACAGATGGAAATTCTTTTTTTTTTTTTTTTTTTTTTTTTTTTTTTTTTATTCCCAATGCAAGTTTACACTGACTTCAATCCAACCTGAACCCTTTTTGCTTGCCGAACCACTTCAAAAAGCTTCACTGCTTGCGTTTTAACTAAATTCTACATTTCCTTACCGGGCTTCAAACATGTTTAAAATTAAAGATCATATTTGAATCATTTTCGCTCGTGGGAGGGCGATTACCTTAAGCCTTGGTCGACTTTAAAATCACCGTAATTAAAAATGTTTCTATTTCAGTTTATCCAATTACTTAACAGCCCTGATATTAGAGGATCGAATTTTTATTAATGATTGTGTAAGGGGTGGTTTTTTTTACTAAGCAATGAGTGTAGAATTTCGCAAATTAATTAAAATTAAGTTATGTCAGTAGAAAAATAGGTTTAAATATAGTAATGGTGAAATTTAAATATGGTTAAATTATGACGTGTTATGAATTAACCAATAAAGAAAAACACAGCGACAGAAATTAAACATAAATTACTTAAATATTTCTTTAAACAATTAATTGAAGATAAATTAATGTAAATTAAATTAAACGTAGTCATATATGGAGATGTTCAGATCCATGTGTATGGAGATGTTCAGATCCATGTGTACTGTCTTCGATAAGAAAATCAACCATGATCAGAGATCTCCACGAAAAATTAAATCTTCAACAAGAAATCAAACAAAAATAGGTTAGAAAATAATAATAATATTTCAATTATTTTGTGATCAACTTTTGCGAGTGGTATAAAATCCTGCCCGAAATATAATAGCATTTGTTGTGATAAAAAAATAATAATAAATACAGCGAGATATAACTTGATAATCCGAACGTCACACCAGCTAGTCCAGGCGACTCGTAGATGGTCTATATGTGTATACCAGTCTGTCTGACAGCTGCGAATGACAGCTCTAAAGAAAGACACCAGTCAGCCTGCGCAGTTATACCCCGTGGGGGAGGGGGGAGACGTGGGCACAAGACAACCGACCTTCTGCTCCTAGCATCACAAACTAAAAGCTGTAGAGAGAGTTTTCCTCTTTCACTCCCCCGCTTAAACTAAAAAAACTGTAATAAAAGATTTATATAGGGTATCTACTTTCATAAATCTCAGATTTCATATTATTTAAATATCCCAATTTTTAAAATCATTATAAGCTTGGCTCTATAAATGAGATTGAGATCAACTAAATGGGATTTTGAATGTGTAGTTAAATAATATCAAGATTAAATTAAAAAAGAGACTTCTCTAATTGGGAGAGAAGTTTGTCTTTTTCTCTAATTGAGATACAATTTCTAGTCATTTTCTCTAATTGCAAGAAATCTAGTCCTTTTCTCTAATTTAGAGAGAATTTCTAGTCATTTTCTCTAATTTACAGAGAATTTCTAGTCATTTTCTCTAATTGCAAGAAATCTAGTCCTTTTCTCTAATTTAGAGAGAATTTCTAGTCATTTTCTCTAATTTACAGAGAATTTCTAGTCATTTTCTCTAATTTAGAGAGAAGTTCTAGTCATTTTCTCTAATTTAGACAGAATTTCTAGTGATTTTTCTCTAATTTAGACAGAATTTCTAGTGATTTTTCTCTAATTAAGAGAGAATTTCTAGTCATTTTCTCTAATTTAGAGAGAATTTCTAGTCATTTTCTCTAATTTAGAGAGAATTTCTAGTCATTTTCTCTAATTTAGAGAGAATTTCTAGTCATTTTCTCTAATTTAGAGAGAATTTCTAGTCATTTTCTCTAATTTAGAGAGAATGTCAAGTCATTTTCTCTAATTTAGAGAGAATGTCAAGTCATTTTCTCTAATTTAGAGAGAATGTCAAGTCATTTTCTCTAATTTAGAGAGAATTTCTAGTCATTTTTTTCTAATTTAGAGAGAATTTCTAGTCATTTTTTTCTAATTTAGAGAGAATTTCTAGTCATTTTTTTCTAATTTATGACAGTAAAATTGTTTTTATTCAGTTCCCAAAATATAATCAATGAAATCTAATTAACTTCGGATTTAAGCATTAGTTTTGACTCAATTTTGTAATCTCCTCATGAACAGAATACTTAGACGGTCACTAAATATACAAATTTTATCTCTATATAATTTAATGCAATATATTCATCCGCCGTAACATCTGTTATATTTTATTTTCCAGAGTTTGTTAGCTAGGTTTTTATTTTGAGATTTTAGCGCGTATTAAGCTATCCGGCCTTTAGATCCTTAATAAACGACAACGTAGAAATAAAACTAAGGCTAGCTTTGCATTCGCTATTAATTCAAAGTGATTCAGTGCAGCACCTTTCATCCATATATGTATATATATTTTTTTCTCGTTGCATTCGCCCATTATCATGCACTTGCGAAATCAAATGGAAAGCCATTAGCTGCCGGCGCCGCGTACCCAATCGATTTTTATCGGCAGACCTGACCCCCCTCACTCTTTTCTCTCTCTTTCTCTTCTCAGCTTCTTCCGTCTCCTTTTCTTCATCCTTCTCTCATCCTTATCCCTTCCTTCCTCTCTCCCCGCATCTCCCTTCGCTCTTCATCCTCCTCCTCCGTCGTCGTCGTCGTCGTCGTCGTCGTGGTGGTGGTGGTGGAGTTTCTACTCTCGTCTCTAGCTATGCCCCCCTTTCCACTCTCCTTACCCATTCTCGTTGTACTCGTCGCACCTTCTTTTTGCGCTCCGAGTATTACGATCACTAGAAAAGAAAGGTCGACAACACCATGATCACTGACTTACAGCACAGCCGAATATCATTATAAATTAAGCCTATGATAACCGCCAAGGAAAGTACAAACCTAAAAACTAAAAAAATATTTCAAGCTGTCCGTGATAAATAATATTTTATCATAGTGTAGGTTTCAAGTGATGCCGTTGCAGATTTTTAATGAGTTCCAAATGCGATTTGAATAGAATTTATGAAAGATCGTTAAAAACGATTGTAAATATACACATTCGCATGTGCTATGACATCTTTGATGAAACATTCCGGCTCAGTACGTCATTAATAGTCTCGAGACTATTATAGAGCCAACATTTGATTCTCGCACATTCTAACACGTCATACAATATTGCTTTTCGTGATGTTGCATTCGTGAAAGTGCTGCACTCGATACGTAGTTACGAAATACTACGTTAATTTTGAAGTTTCCTAAAAACTCTTCAACAAAGAGGAATTAAATTTTTCAATATTGGTTTTTAATTCATCATTATCCGAAGCAAATAGTGACAGCCTCACTTTAAATATTTTATTATGAATAGTTTAAATTGAATAATTAATTTAAAATTGATTTTAATTGAAATATACATTAAAGTTTCATTTTGTTATTTTTCTTAACAAATCTTGGAACATTTATATTCACTGGAAGTTTCGCTTTTCCTTGAACATCGGTGCACAAGGGTTGGAACACATTTACAGGCGCTGTTCAAAATCTATCAGAATCAGAGACTTCAAATAACTTATCGTTCACGAAATTCGAGATATTCAGAAATAAATAAACTAAATCAAACTTTTATCTCAAATAAAACTAAGTAACATTATTTATAACTTTATTGCTTCCCAAATTTTCCTGAATTAACCTTGAACATAATTCTGTTTCTCTATACCTCCAATTACAAAATCCTCAATTTTCTGTGGTTATTTAATATCTTTGAAGAATACAACTTAACTCTTCCAAGTTATTCTCTTCTGTTTATATTTTACTGCGTAACTTCACTAAAGTATATTTCACCTTAAATTGGTAGCACGAATAAAGGTTCTTTCTATAGTATTTGTTTACTTAGAAATACAGATAGTTTGTAACTTTAAAAACGCTATAATTTCAATCTGATATCGACTTTAGTTTTTATTTTATATTTTTTCTTCTGATCTACTTTTTCCATTTATTTCCACGCGAGAATTCGCGCACATTATTCCGCAAATTTTGGGCCCCCTCGTTTCTCGGGTTTCTCCCCCTCCCCTTCCTTAGTTTTTTATATCCTCTCCCCCACAGATCTCCTTGAGGCGGCTTCTACTAGCGAATCAACACCCATTTTAAAAATGAAATTCGCGAAAAAGCGATTTTTATTCGATTTCCTAAAGGTTTTACTTCTAGATGCGGCATTTCTCTCCCCCATCTCTTTCTCCATTTAGTTTTTTTTTTTTTTACTTCTTCTTCTTTTCTTGGTATCTTTATTCTCAAGATGATATGAAAAAATTGAGAGGGGATATAGGAATAGATGGTAAAACTCTATTCCGTGAAATGTAGAATAAGTTCCGGTTTGTTTTATATGGGGGATCATATTTGAGTATAGGGAAACTTCAAGATGCTAATAGAATCCCTTTTTTTATTTATTTAAGTTTTACGGGCTAAATATAAGTGATTTCATTCCGTATTAAAATTTAAGTTGCTTAAATTTAGTAGATGAAAGTGACGCGAAAGTTCTAATAACATGAAAATTAAAGTCGAGTTCACACCATAGAATTTAGCCACGTTCACAATAGGATTTCTAAATCGATTTGAAATGGTAAAATCAAACCGCCAGGAATTGTTTTATGCGTCACGTGTTCACACATTATCTTTATAAATCGATTTATTGTAGAGCCTTCATCTATCGGTTGTTGAAACCGAATCGGTATGAAACTAGTTCCCGAAGTAGTTTCGAGAAATAGAATCAAATCGATTAGAAAAAAAACAAACGCTTGCTGTTCACATGACTCTAGCGAAAGGTTTTGAAACGGTTTAAATCGATTCCAAGGTCTAGTATGAACGTAGTTTTTGTTACCGACGTTCTGTGTGAAACAGGTTTTGTTTATTTTGATCACAATCTTATAGATTTCTACAGTTACTTAATATTTGCCGAGTTTCGGCACCATTTTAATTTGGCATTTACATTGAAACAAGAATTCATATATAAATATATTCTTTATACATATATGAAATCCTGATTAAAACTTGATAATTAATACAATTAATTGTTAATGAGTATTTTTTTTAAATTCAAAAGGTTATTATTGACCACACCCGATAGATTCTCTTTAAAATATAGGTTTAAATCTTAAACTTCCCGCCTTTCTTATCAGTTTCGTTTCAGGTTGATAAAAACACTAAACTTTCTCGGGTGATAAAGAGTATAGGAGATACGTAAGAGGGGACGGGGTTACTACTATCTTAGGATAGCCAGTTATTCTGGTTTCGGGTATAAGCGAGCTTGAAGAAGAGTATCTTATCGATTAGGGGGCGCTGGTGTCGATCCAGAGTGTACACCAGCAGTAAGGAACAAATATTCGAGAGTGTATCCTAGCGCACCAGGGAACTCTACAGCTAGACGCGACTTGTTCTAGAGCTTTCGCGCGCTGAAAATTCCCTTAGATATACTGAGCCGAGTGTGAGAGTGAGTGGAAATTTGGAAAATGGAATAACAGCTAGGGTGCTAGAAAGTGAAGCGTGCAAAGTCCCCTAGCGGCGGACTGACAAAGTACCAAAGTAAAGAAGAAGGGAAAAAGATAGAAGGGGGTGAAATGGACCAGTGTCTCGCTGTCCCTCAACTCACTCTCTCCCCTTCGTCTCTTCTCTGGGATGATGGCCGCGATCGATAGAGCAACGCTAAACAGGCGAATATCTCCCTGCTGGCATCAACGTGGAAGATATACTTCTTTGAATATATATGTAATACCACGTGGTTCTGAGCAGCTTATATTGGGGGGTAAGGGAGTTTTTTCCCTTCTTTTTTTTTCGGTATAAAGGGGTTCCTTCCCGGGCTGTCTCTCAGGCTATCAAGCAATGAAATATTAGTGACACCGTCCTTGAAAGGACGTGAAGGATCTGATCCGAGGACAAGACAGTGATGATTTTGTGGTTAGATTATCGTCCTTATCTTATGCGACAGGAAAAAGTCAAGTTATACAAATTGTTCCATATATAGCGAACGATCTTGTAACAATGTTTTGAGATATTTTGCATGAAGTCCATTTAAATTTAAGTATGATATTTGAAGTTACAGTTACGATACAATTCAACTACTCTTCCCATGTCTTTTGAATTTCTAATAAGGGTGTCAAAGGCAATGCAAGGAAAGTTCCGGCTCGTAAGCCTTCATTAGTCCCTAACTATTTTGGCCCGTTCCTTTTAATTTCTCATGTTTATCTTAACGTTTTGAAGCAATATTCAATTTAAATTAGTTTCCAATATCCTTTAACCTATGTTTTAATTTCGCAGATTTTTCCTTGATATTTTGGAGCAATTTTAAATTTCAGTACATATAATTCGGCCTTTTTCTAATTTCAATTTCTTTTCCCCGACCTTTTGACCTATTTTTATATTATTCCAGACTTTTCCCTGACATTATGCAATTATTGTTTTTCAATTTAAATATTTATAATTTGTCTTTTTTCTAATTGAAATTAATTTCCTTTGTTCAAATGACCTTTTATTTTAGCTTCCCAGACTGTCAATATTAATGATTATTCTCTGACCTTATATTCTTTAGTTTTTAATGTCAAAAGACCTTTTCCTGACCTGTTTTTAATGTTAAAGGACTTTTTCCTGACCTATTTTTAGTGCTAAACGAATTTCCTGACCTGTACTTAATTTCATGGACCTTTTAAATTTTCAATTCCCTGAATTTTCAAAGTACTAACTTAAATAAGAACGCTAAAGCATTTTTAGCTGAGGTGTAAAAATAAAAGTATTTTCCATAACCTAATCAACAACTTTATTTAACTTAAACCTAAACGATCATAGCAAGTGGTTGAAGTGAGTTTTAAAGCCAGTTTTTCTATTAAAGTTAAAGTTTTAGAAGATTCCAAATGTATCCTAAACCTCCATCCCTTCCTACGCGAACTCCATCTTCGGCTTCAACGCGTTGAACAGAATTTTTACCCGGTTCTCTATCTACTATGTCTATATCCCATTCGCATCCCTTCGATAAATATTTATTCGGGGTTTCCTTTACTTTCTCTTATAGAGCTCACCACTATGTAAAAATTTCACCTTCAGTTTACATCACGGTACGAAGCTAGTCTTCCTTCAATATCTCAATATTTGCTTTTCGTATAGTTCTAAGACATAGTAACTTTACATCCGCTGTAATCTTAAACCGAATTTAACTACAACTTGGGATGAAACCCTGGTGCTAGCTTCATCTACAAAAAACCTTTTTCTAAACTCAATATCAGTCTAAAGTTTCAGTATGTTCGAAGAGATTGGGTCCAATAATCTCTAAGGTACTTTTAACGTTTGAATCATAGGGTGCCTAACTTTGTACGTGCTGTTAAATTAAACTGAAAAATGTTATAGCTTCCAAAAAAAATAGGGAGAGACCCTGTTCTATTTAAAATACTCTGTACACCCAAAATATATTCAGTTCCCCTGGATTTTTTATTTTTTTATTTTTTTTTGCTCCTCTTCTACTTATTCTTTTCTCTTTTTCTTCCCCTTAACTTCTTAGGGAGAAAGCACTGCCATGAATACATTACAAAACTTTGAGACGAACCTCTCCTAGTCCTAGCTTCCCTGCGCGGCTTCAAAGGGAAAGTGTAAAGATTAAATTAATTCAGTTTGATCCTATTCTTAATTATTTTTAGTTTAGGCCAAAATTGCATAATCACGTTTTTGCTTAGAATCTTTAGATAAATATAAATCTTTTTAACGGGTGTAAAAAAGGTTGTCAGAGTAAGTTAAATTTCAAACTCTTTGTAGCTTATAAATTTATTGCGTAAGAAGTCAGGTTTTTAATTATTAACCTAATTTTTCAGTAACTATTAAAGAGGCAAAGAAACTAAATTTTTTGGGATAAAGTATTCAGCAAATTGAAAAATATTCATTTTCACTCTCCCTAAGAAAGGCGCCGGACTTTTTTTTTACTCACGATAGGTTTAGTTTTTCTACTTGTTCTCATAGTTTTTTATCTACTAGTTCTTATGTATTCTGTCCAAATAATAAAGCGAATGAAGATATAGTTGAGGAAAGTAAGGATATCGGTAAACTTTTGCTCTTATAGAAATATATCAAACCTTTCTCCATATTACTTTTCTTTTATAGACAACCTTGTCAATATACGACAGCCAAAGTTGAATGCGTATATATTTTAAAGTAATGAAAACATCGTATTGAAATTTAGCTGTTGTTGCCATCCGCTTCATTCAAACTTTAATCGTGAACATATATTTTCATTCAAGGATAAAACTGGAGTAAAGTTATATTAGGGGAAGATGAAAATTCTAGGAAACTACGTTTCAGTTTTAAGTTTCAGCATTAGCAAACCTATAACCTCCAAATATTTCTAATGAAATCAATCGCGTGGAAAATACCTTTTCACGTTGAGAAAACTTAACCTGATTTTTACTAAAAAAATTGTCCAGTGACTTTGAGATACTACAAAGAAAGGGGTGTAATATATTTTAACGTATCTCTATCTCTTTAACATTAACTCGTATTGTTTCTAACCCAGTAAACCAAACTATAGGCGTAGAGAGTTTCAACGATTTAAGCTTTCCACCCTATTCAGTTTATAAATTCAAAGACTCACTGCATGGGTTTTAGTCTATATTTAGGATACGCTACTATCTTGCGAATGCAAAGAGGATGCAAACTCTTGTCGGTTACTTATTCTCAATAACCCCACGCGTCTCGGAAGAAACCCCTGTTTTGCATAATAACCCCTCTTCCACTATATACCAAGGTTCTTCTTTTCTACATCTTCTCTTGAATAAATTCAAACGCGCGAGTCAAAGAAGTTAGGCCTAGCTCGAACCCAGGTTTGAACGTGCTTTTAGAAGGGGGATTGTGTGTTCTAAGAAAGAAGGCCTTGACTATAAGAGAGAAAAAAAAAAGGAAAATTGTTTAACGGATGAAAATAAAAAAAGGAAAGTTTAAATGTGTTTTTTTTTTTTTTTTTTTTTTTTTTTTTTTTTCGGACTCTGAAATAAAAATTTTAAACTTGTTTTTAATATAAGATTTAAATTAATTTTATTTTTTAACTTGGTATTATTTAAATGTTGGATTAAACTAGTTGAATCTAGATAAAAATACGTAAAATCAATCATTTAAAATCTAGGATTATAAATAGGCTTAAGCTTAACGAAGTTTAAAATTAACAAAAACAATTGGTGGGTAGTTTTTATGTAGAAAACACTCGAAGATTATCTCTAAACGCAGATATTTTAATAACAATAAATAAACAAATTTAAAGAATGTTGAAAAACGTCTCGTAATTTAATTTAATCAATTAAATTTATTTTAAATCAATTATCACACTTTATACCTTTTTGCAGTGTCTTAACTGTCATTCTATTAATGTTTAATACATTCAGGGGCGTGAATAAATAAAAGAATTAAGCCTAAACAGAAGATAAATTATCCTTTCAATATTTTAAACCGTTCATTATTCCATATAAGATAAGAAATATTAATCCATTTGCCAACCAATGCATTAACCCGACTTTAGACAATATCATTATAAATTAGCTCTTTAGTTATGCCACCAGATTTTAATATTTTAAAAATGAAGATAAAAAATATCATTTATGTCCTTTTTTTTTTTTTTTTTACATCCTGACACCGATCCATTTTAATAAAGCCAGAAGAGATATATACAACTCATTACACGGCTGCTTGACGAGTATTAGATTTGAAAGACAAGACTATATACGGGAGAGAGAGTGAGAGAGAGAGAGAGAGCGAGACATTGATGAAATGTTTCAGAGTGTAAAAAATTGGGGGTGAAGGGTGTTTAGGAAGTGTACAGTATACGAAGTGTATCAAAAAGAGGTGTCTGACTCCTGACCCCTCGTGTCCCGTCCGTGTCACGAGCGTCGCAGTCTAGGCGACAAAAGGCGAGTGACTGTATACACAAACTCAGTGTAGTCCGTGACCTCAACGGCTTATTTCGAAATGGATGAGATCTCCAGTCCGCCTTCATCCATCATCAAGCGCCTATCATCTTTTAGTCTCGCGCCCTCGCTCGCTCTCTCGTTCGCGCGTTTTTCGTTTTCCCGCCATATTTACTCGCTACTAACAGCGCGCGCGCTATTCATTCAATCGAGAAGAAAGAAAGCAGCACGCGCCAAAAGACGTATACGCCTTTTTTTTGTTGTGTCATCCGCTTCATTTTCTTCTTTCTTTTATACACACCTCTGTATCGTTTCTGGGAAACTAGAGGTACATATACCGACCTGATCTAATTGATCGCTTTATTATGTCAAAAGACAGACACCGCGTCTTTTTTTATAAAGAATTGGTATATATAGAGGACGATGGGTATAGTCACACATATGCCGTTCTACGAGACTTTCGTAGGTAGATAAAGATGACGTCAGTCTTAACTAAAACATTTTTTTTTTTTAATATATTATAAATAGGGTATTAGAAAATAATATACTAGAAATAGATATTTAGAATTGAAATAAATATATTTAAAAACGTAATAAATATATTAAAAACGAAATAAATATATTTAGAAATAGATAAATATATTTAGATGTAGAAATAAATATATTTTGAAATAGAAATAAATATATTTTGAAATAGAAATAAATATATTTAGAAATAGAAATAAATACATTTAGAAATAGAAATAAATACATTTAGAAATAGAAATAAATACATTTGGAAATAGAAATAAATACATTTTGAAATAGAAATAAATGTATTTTGAAATAGAAATAAATATATTTTGAAATAGAAATAAATATATTTTGAAATAGAAATAAATATATTTTGAAATAGAAATAAATATATTTTGAAATAGAAATAAATATATTTTGAAATAGAAATAAATATATTTTGAAATAGAAATAAATATATTTTGAAATAGAAATAAATATATTTTGAAATAGAAATAAATATATTTTGAAATAGAAATAAATATATTTTGAAATAGAAATAAATATATTTTGAAATAAAAATAAATATAGAAATGAATTTACATTCAGATATATATGTACTTTTTCAGTCTTAATTTGAAGAAGCCATTCCTTTTCCTACATAAACAATTTTACGAAACTTTAAACCCTTTCCAAGATTACAAATAAGTACGTAACAAAATTGGGGAAAATCGTTTTCGGAGAGTAAATTGCGAAAGCGGTTGAATGAAACGCGAAAGAGAGAGCGAACGAAAGAGATGACAATAACTACGTTATCTAGAATACTTAAGAACCGAAGAGCTCCAAAACCGCGCCCGGAAACAGTTGAGTCGAGAGCGTGGCGTGTACTGGGATATGTACGCGCGTTACGGAGAATAACACTCCCTTATAAGCCTTAATGCGAATGGAAATAACGATGAACACTGAAAGGTGGGAGAGGGTTGGAGTGCACCGAGGGTAAATTGAGGGCTGTGACTTTACGATTTGATGCTTGGCGGCTATAAAACGACAATATTCGTCCGAAATAGTCGGTACTTTCGAGCGCCTTTCGCACTTGTTAGGGAACCATTTGTAAGCGCGCACCGACGCCATTAAGAAGCTGCTAATGATAATTGTACGAGTGGTTCGTCCCCCTTCCAACCCCCGAAAGCACCCATCCCCTACACCTCTTCTCTTTGAAGGATAACATCGAAGCAAACCTTTTCATATACCTTCATATATTTAATAATACAAAAAAGAACAAGTCTCATTGCGGGAAACTTTCCGAGAACTAGATAATAAAGATACTGTACTGTTTTTTTTCGAAGGACTATGCGTACAATTAAAAACCTATATACAAAAATGGTAATAATATTAAAAACTTTCTGAATTAAGTACTTTCACGAAAAAGAGCGCGCGAAATCAATCCCATATCACGTGGCTTTATAATAGTCAAGCGACCACAAAGGGATGACGTAAAATGTCCGAGATTTTGAGTTTCCATAATTATTAAAGTTTTTTCCTTTGACTGTTGTAATTTGTGTGGCAAATGAACGTTTTTTTATCTATCTTTCCGATAATGCCACTCAAATTCGATTTTATTTTCTTAAGACGTAGGTGACAGGATAATTTTAAAGATATAATAGAATCTGACCTATCAATTATCTACCTTTAAATTTTATTATGGTAATTTTTATTTATATTATTGTAATTCAATTATTTTAAATCTACTTTTGTTGTAGATAAAATCCATTTAAGTAATATTAATTCCACAAAAAAAATTAAAATAGATTTTTTTTCTAAGACTCGTCCTTTAGCAACATTCGTACTATTATTGCGGCATGCCAAACCTTTCCTCGTCCCCTCTACATTTTCTCTTATTGTTTTAGGGATTGTTACGTTATATGTATGTACATAAATAGAGGAATGAAAGGGGGTGGGGGACTCAAATGATGGTTGGTTTTGGGGTGTTAAAGCGTCCGACTGTTCTCATCGCTAATACGTTTCTAATTGGGAGTTAATTTAGAAACAAGTTGTAATAGTCTAGCAAGTAAAATATAACTATAGCGACGAAAAGGTTGTACAGTAAAAGGGGGATTTCATGGATTAGTTTTGGGGCTGGTCTAACGAACGAATGGTGTTGTGTTAAACCTCGAACTGAGTGCCATTCTATGGTAACTCAAATTTAATATATTTTTAAAATTTGTCATTGCATGCGTATTGAATATTAGTTAGGGTAGTGTAGGTTAATTTATGAAATTCAAATTTTGGCTCGTTCAACTTGTTAATTTATCGTAATCGTCACTGAAAAAGCGTGTGACGTAGGGGTGACGTTAAAAAACAAGTGGAGCAAGCCATTTCATATATTTTCTTATTTATTGCACCAATAACAATGATCTATCATACATATGACTTGAAAACGGTTGTTTAACCAAAATTGGTACTTGGAAGAAATAATGAGACGGCTGTACGTGTAGCTTCAAGATTATCTACTTCTGATATTCTGATTACAGTTGGTTATCAATGAAAACACATTATAAAATAATTATTTAAAGCAGAAGCCGATGAAACCCTCCTTTGAAGTCTATTACTCCCGGGTCTTGTCTACCCCTCTCAGTATGGGTTAGTTTCAAAAAGCGCGATTCGTACGCCTCCTAACGGTACATATTTTCGGAGCGGGAGTTCGTCGAGCGAATATCTCTAGCAGCCTTGGAGTTCGTCAAGAAAACGTCGTCGTTTGTGGAGAGAGAGAATTTCCAATTTTCCGTAGACAGGGGGTATGAAGTAGGACCCCTCCGATCTCGTAAAATAGGGAATTTTACCCATACAGAGAGGAGCGCTATATCGAACATTAGAGTAGTAGATTTCAAAGGAGGATTTCATCTACTTATGTTTAAAGTTATTATTTTCAAATGAATATGATATAGAATATGTTATTTAGAGCTTTATCGAAGTGATGATCCATTATTTAACTCAATCAGTGATTTAAAAGTAAAACACAAAATAATGTATGTATCTAACTCATATGATATCACGGTTAGATTGTAAACAAACCTTTACTCTAATTTATTACATCTTAATTTATACACGTATCAGTTAATTTTAACGGTAGCCTTTAAAATAAAAATCTAATCGATAAGACGTAAACAAATGCTTTGAACCTTAAATCTTAAAATTTATTCATCTATTCATTTAATTTTGGGAGGAATATGAGTTGCCATATTTAACTCCTCAAATCCCTAACAGTACTCATCTCTTTCTCTCTCGCGTTATTATTATATATATTATATATGCAACTAAATTTTGCTTTCATCTAGCTTTAGAAATTTAGAGCATTCCCCAAGCATAGCGGACGCCCGAGAGCAGAGAGAGAGAGAATTAGAGAGCACAGCAAACTCTCTCTACAAAGCTCTCTGGCTCGCCTAAAGCTTGTTTTACATTTCTAATGATTCGTATAATGATCGTGCTAAATTGTTCCCTCATTCTGTGTCTCTCTCTCGCTCTCCTCTCTTGAATTTTCCCTCCATTTTCCACCGGCAGCCAGTTGAAATACAATTAAAAGGAGACTGGATTTGTGATGAAACACACACACACACTCACACACAACGAAAGCGCGCTAATGTTGTTAAGTCGTCGACTTCCTAAGCCTTTCACGCGACTGTCCCCTTCCTCTCGTCTCTCTAGAAGCTTTTGTTTTGTGGAGAAAATTTTAGAAAACGGGAAAGAGGATACTTTAGGTCTATAAGAGAGAAGAAAAGGCATTTTAAAAGCCGTTTAAATTTCGGTGGTAACTGGTAAACCCCTTAATTATCGCCGGATGGGATTTGAATGGGCTTTTGGGGTTGAATTGACCTTTTGACGTAAATATATAAGTCGGTATTGTGTTTTAGCTGTAAATCTTGCTATGTATATGGGAAAACGATGTATGATATTTTGGCTGTCGTTATTATATTATAAATATCTAGGAAACAGGGATTGATTATTAAGAAAACGTTTCGTTATCAATTTGTCATGTTTATATCTTTATGGGATTTCTAACAATGTTCTTGTTATATCGGGGATATTACATGGTGGTTTATTGGCTCTCTGGAGAACATTTATGGATTGGATTGAAGAATGCATATTTATGAAAAGAGTTCAAGATTCAATTAAATAGTATATTCGAATCAAAATATATTTATAATTATTTTAAAAAATATTAAACGTAAATTTATTTATGCTAACATGAATTACTAATAGTATCATTCTTTCATGTTGATCAGAAATGGAAGGTATACATTTCTATAGATTGTCAGATTCAAATCAGTCAATCAGAACAGCAGATGACGAGTGTTGTTAATTTGTGAGTCTGAAAAGTACAGTTATCAGAGAAATACTGATATTTCTGTTTAAAAAAATGATCCCAATTTTAATTATTCTTATAAACGTGGCAACTAGTTGGTAATCTCAAACTCTTAAAGTTTATTTTAGCTTATAGATTAATAACCCCTAAAGTAGAAAGTACGTCATGAGAAGTACGAAGCTCCTCCCATTTCTGAATAGGTAGTTAGACTAGTTGAGTATTCGTGTTAGCATAAAAAATCCACGATATAAATAAAAAATAATTGAAATAAATCAGAATTATTATGAATTATTTTCAGCTACGTAATATTTATACTCGTATTCATAATATGAATTCTTCGTAAGTTTTAAAATTTACTGTTTTAATTTGTAAATATTACATTTACACAAATACGATAACAATTCGATTTTTGGCGTAATATTTACAATTATTTTAAAAACCAACTATATTAAAATTTAACTGCTATTTCGCTCCAAACTTAGGAAGGTCGCGTACTTGTATTTTAAACTCACTTAAACTCCTATAAAAAAATTAAGGTATTTTTTTTAATGATCCTCAAAAAAATTATGGCTTTTCAAAAACGTGTCGTAAAATTTTTAAAAAGCTATATTTTAGTGTATTATAGAAGGTCGGTCAAAATTCTTAACCCTTCTTTCTACTTCCTTTTACGAGTTAAAAAAAAGATTCGCTCCTTTGAATGAATAAAAAAAAAAAGACAAGGAGTAATATGGTTATACTAGGTCTGGAGGAGAAAGGTAAAAGCTTAATAACCTTTTTAAAGCTACCTGTAAAAATTATTGAGACGAATTTTGGCAGGAGGGGGATACCCCCCCTTCTCTATAAACTCTATAAAAGGAAGAAGCCACTTGTAATGTAATGTTCGCGAAATTAATAGGCGATAAAAAGCCACCGCCGCCGCTTACCAGCTAGAGCTCTATAAGTGTTATTATTAAAGTTGATTTATCACTCGACCGACTTGTAAAACGGGGGGGTCCTCCATTAATCTGTCTCTTCCAGAGCAGAGGGAGGTATTTGTCAGCCTCAATGAAGGAGAGACGCGACCAGGAAGGAGAAGGATGACACGGGGTTGCCCCTTAACCGACAGTTTAAAGGGCTGGTGAAATTATACATCAAATAAAAAAAACAATTACGTGACATTAATTGGCAGATTATTAATTAGATTTACCCACCCAATTTGTTGTAATTAAAAATGTGTATTTGTATATAATTATCTTACATCAAACTTATGCCCACAGGTAGAAACTAACTAGACCTCACGCGTGTCAGCCATGAGTAGAATGTAGCCCCATTTAAGAGCTTAGCTTACTATTTAGTTCTTGATGGAAAAACGAAGACGTTATCCAGGAGATAATGTCATGATAACAATTTTAAAGATTGGACAAAAATACGTTCAAAATTTTAAGTATTTAACTCAATCAATCTTTCTTAATACGCAACAAAATATTTGCAATTTTCTAAGACTCGGCAGAGACACTAGAGTCCCTTTTGATTGAGATTATAGTTAATCATGTGTCCTTTATAGAACAAATCTTGTCACGTAAAGTGTTTAAGGTAGCTTAAACTCTTTTAATGATCATTTTCGTTACTTTAATCATAATTAATCTTAAATTATCATTTATGTTTGTATACAATATATAATTTAAATTTAACAATATATTTTGAATGTGAAATTCAAATTTATTTCGTATAAACGAACTTTTGAAGTGCGAAGCAACAGCTGTTTGCTTTTCTACAAATAAAACAATCAAATTAATGATATGTATTTAATTATCAGTTACCTGGGATTCATATATTAATAATAGAAGTAATAATTGACTTATTACCTTTACTTTATTTCAATTCGTACCTCAAGGAAGAGCTCCACCCCTTAATACGTAACAAAACATTATTATTGGCTCTCTTGAATTGACGTTGTTGGCGGGAGTGCCGAAAACATTTGGTTTCCATGGTTACGACTGCGGTTTCGCCTAAGGAAAAAAGACCCCCTTCCTCTATGATCACAAAATCCATCATAATACAATTCACCAACCCTTTAAATCGATCATAAATAATAAAAAAAAGCTTTAATAATTCTATATAAAACTAAGAAACATTGATATTACGGTTAATACCTTGACGGTATATAGTGAAAGATATATAAAATAAGTATATAGGGTAAAAATATTAGACTCTTCCCTTCCAAAAACCCGGTCTATATGACTTCTGGATTTGCTGAGAGGATTACCGTCAGCTTGCCTGATATAGCCCTCTCCTTCCATCCCATCTCCATCCCCATAGATCTCCTATATATACAATTTTTTCTCTCCATCCCTTCTCTTGAGCTTCCCTTTTCTCTTTTTTTTTTTTCATCCCGTGGCGATCCCCGCTTGGCGTCCGTACTGACTCCGCGCTAAACCAATTTCTCCTAATGCGCCAGACACAAGCCGAATAACTGAGTAGAATCGCCCGCGCGCGCCGAGAAGATAAATACAGATACGACCAAAAGACGAAGAGAGGATGGAGAGAAATTCATCTTCAGTTTTCAGCGAGTATAATTTTCGACTCCCGTTTGATATCATCGGTTTTGATATCGTAGGAGTTATTTAGGGAGCGAGGTTTTTACACGCGCTGTAAAGTAAAATTGATTACAACTATAAGAGAACACGGATGCTAACGGAATGGAGGCCAAAAAATGAAGGAAAAAATTAAAAAATGCGTCCCGTGCGAGGGAAAAAAAGGGGTAGACCTGTATTATATACCAAAGCTGGTTTCATAATCCACGCAGCCCGCAACTATAAGCGAATATTGGCTAACTATAAACGAGATGTCGCGTTGAAACATGGTTTTTATTGTATTGATCAACTAGCGGCATCTGGATTTTATATTTAATATCAAAACGAAATCATTTGCGCTATCATTTAAAAATAAATGGGTTTGTTATATCATTAATAAAGCAAAAAAGTGTGCTATCGTTTTATAAGCAGAAATAGTTTGGGCTATCATTTTAAAGTGCTACCTTTTAAAAATAATGGGTTTGGGCAATTATTTAAAAACCAAATAATTTTGGTTATTATTTAAAAAACAATTCGTTTGGGTTGTAACTTAAGAACCAGTTTGTTTTGGGTTGTAATATGAGAACCAATTTGTTTTGGGTTGTAATTTAAGATTTGTTTTGGGTTGTAATTTAAGATTTGTTTTGGGTTGTAATTTAGGAACCATTTCCTTTTGGGTTGTAATTTAAGAACCATTTCCTTTTGGGTTGTAATTTAAGAACCATTCCCTTTTGGGTTGTAATTTAAGAACCATTCCCTTTTGGGTTGTAATTTAAGAACCATTCCCTTTTGGGTTGTAATTTAAGAACCATTCCCTTTTGGGTTGTAATTTAAGAACCATTTCCTTTTGGGTTGTAATTTAAGAACCATTTCCTTTTGGGTTGTAATTTAAGAACCATTTCCTTATGGGTTGTAATTTAAGAACCATTTCCTTTTGGGTTGTAATTTAAGAACCATTTCCTTTCGGGTTATCATTTAAGAACAGTTTGTTTTGGGTTTTCATTTAAGAACCAGTTTGTTTTGGGTTTTCATTTAAGAGCCATTTCCTTTTGGGTTATCATTTAAAAATACAAAATTTACCGCGATTTATTAACTTAAGAATACCAAATACTAATTAGTAAATTTTTCCTACGAAACCTTGCAGGTAGAAATAATTATTTATTAGCTAATTAATTTATTAGCGTACGAGCTTAGACCAACAATAGTGAATCTAGAAATAAAACAACAAAATAGCACCCATACGTAACAACAGACAGACATAAAGATCATCTCTGATTTTCCATCCAATGTCGTATGATCGCCGGGGGTGTATGAGAGAATAGGGCGGGGGTGGAGGGTGTTGGATATGATCAAAATTCCGCGTGCAGAATAGCGTTTGATGGGGTGCCACGTCTCCGCGTCTTTTTATTCTGGGGCACGTGCGGGGCTTTCGCGCCAACAGCTGTATTAATACCTTTTCGCCGCTCGACTGCTAACTTTGGGAACGTTGCTGGGGCAGAAGGAGGGGCGGAATAAGTAAAAGAGCGTTGGTGGGGGGGCATATACCCCGCGGCGATCCAGGCCCCTATACCTTGTTTACATCCCGCTCTATTCCGCTAAGCCTCTCAGCGTTCGGGCGCTGGATAAACAGTGAAGGAATCGTGCCCCAAACCGGCCTTTCTCGGACTATTATAGAAAAGCTTTATTATATCGCATCAGATACTCGCGTTCAACCGTAATTTGCGAAACGAAAGAAAGCTAACGCGGATTAATACACAATATTTAACCTCATTGGGAATGAAAGTAGTTTTGTACAAGATTACTTAATCTAGGAAGCGGTAAATTCCACCATCCCTCGCTTATAAGGAATCCAAGATTCTCAAAAATGTTATAATTCTAATCTAAGTTTAGCTTATAGATTTATTATTGAAATTTTAAACGTTTTTAGCTAACCAAATTGCATGGTTAGATGTTATAAATATATCCACCCTTGACCCAAATTATTTTTCACGGGTTAATGCATTTTAAAGAAATATTACTCTAAAACTAACTCAGTTCGCTCACTAAGGCTATCTTTATTTTAAGACTAAATAATAAGGCAGAAAAAGGCAGCTAATCCAAGAGCGTCTTAAAATGGGAGGGTGATTTAGGGCTCAGAGCGTGTGAAATATTTTAGAATGCTGTTTTCTTAATATTGTATATTTTATGTCATTTTTATCCATGTTTTATCAGTATGTAAATGGAGATACGCTTAGTAGTCCACTCACGGATTTTTCATGAATAGAAAAAATTCAATAGAAAAAATTACCGATACAGTAAAAATACATCTTCACCCAACCTTTATATCTTATACCTGACCAAATATATATAAGAAACTTTTTCTCGAATCGTATATAGATGGAGGAAACGCGGTCGGTGTTACCTTAGAGGCACACATCGCGTTGGCATCGTCTTTTCCTTTCAATTTAACTTTGATTCGGTTTAGAAATCACGCACCGCAAAAATTCCCTATCCCGCAATAACAATTTCGGGGCGTTATTTTCTTCTCCATCATATATCCCCAACGCAGCCTCTTCCAATCCTTATATAACCTCGCTCCATCCCCCATGTATCGAGTATTTTCTTTATATATCGGGGTAAGTATTTCGGTTAAAGCCAACCATTAAGCTCTCGGTTATTTTATTTTATTTTTTTTTTTTTTCCTTCGACGATCATACCGCCTAACGTTTGCCTCGGGTTTTGAGCATCACTACGGAGATCAGAGAAAGAATGATTTTAGAGAAGCTATAGCGAACGAAAAAGAGCGGCCGGCTTCGGCAGGGATGAAAGCCCTTCAGGGGCCACTAGGGAAAGCTAGAAAAAGGTTTTTGAGCAACAACCGGCGCCTCAAAATCACGATTAAAGAGCTATAGTGTGTATAAAGATCGTCAGGAGAGAGATGCCGCGCGGAAAAAAGAGGGATGGGAAAAGAAGCGCGGGAGGAACACGCCAAAAAAGATGAAGGCCGCCAAAAGGAAAAAGGGAATGAAAGAATGAAGTGTATAAAAGGTGATACCGATTTTATACCTGGGATTCCAATCAGAGTTTGCTCTATTAAGAAAAATACGCGGCCAGTTTCGATTTGAGGTTAATTTTATATTTTTATTGAAACTCAAAAAGATTTTTTTTTCTGTGAATGCCGTATTTCTTAAAATCATGAAATATTAAAGAAATGTTCGGGAAATATTTAGAAAAAATGATTATTTTTTTAAAAAATTATTAGAAAAGGGAAATCAAGTTGTTGTTATAGTTTTTCTACGAAATGGAAAACATGAGATAACGTATTCCAGTCTTTAAATCAAGCCACACTTTGATCTATATTTTCTTTTAAACGTTTGCTTTGTTAATAATAACAATGATAATAAGCTTAAAGCGCGTCAAAACGTGGATCTAATGGAAGTATTAGTTTTGATCGAATTTCAGCTTTGTACTCGATCCACAAAGGAGCAAAATGGACAGTTAAAAATTTTAGGATGGATTAGCGAAAGATTTTTCAAAATTATTTAATTTCTAATGGCGATAGGGAAAACAACACCTACGAATAAATCTCTATTTTTAGAAAAAAGCAAGTTATATTAGTTCCAGTTTAATATTAATTATAGGTTAATAATAAATATAATACAAACAATAATTATTAATTGTAGTATATTTAATTATTTTAAATTTTAAATTTAAATAACGTTTAAAATTGGTTATACGTTAGTTTTAGTGCCAGGATACCTTATGAGGCTATCTGGAACTTTAGTCGATTGAGCAAAGCTAGATTGGTCGTGGGAAATTGCTGGTATCCTGACTGGCACACACACGCGTACACACACCTTTTGATAGGGGCACGTTGAGCGCACTCTGGTCGTTACCACATATTCAAGAGTCGAACGTGCGAAGTAAGGATTTCTCGGGCCGGCCGACCAGCCGCCATGCACGTATATAGGAAAAGCATTAGCTTCTATCGCTAGCCTACGGGGAACAGATACTGACTTTATTCCATTTTTTACACGAAGCTTCTTTCTTTCTCTCTCTTTTCTCTATTGAAGTTAAACGTGCCGATCGTCGCGTCGGGAAGATTTCAGAATTCTTCCACCAAAGCCTTTTTTAAACCCAGGATATGTATACAAAGATATATATATATATATAGACATTATGGATCTTAGGCGGTATTGCCAAAAGTGAATAAAACCAATTGAAAATGGTTTTCATTTTATAAGAATTTTGTTGCAAATGATCATCCTAATTTCGTTGGCTGGACGATCATCCCGATTTCATTAACTGAGAATGATCATCCCGATCTGTTTAATTGCGAATGATCAACCCGATTTCGTTAATTGCGAATGATTATCCAGATTTCGTTAATTGCGAATGATTATCCCGATTTCGTTAATTGCGAATGATCACCCCTATTTTGTTTGTTGAACGATGAACCTAATTTCGATGTGAATATGATCATCATAATTTCGTTACGAATATGATCATCCTAATTTCTTTGCGAATATTATCATCATAATTTCGTTGCGAATATTATCATCATAATTTCGTTGCGAATATTATCATCATAATTTCGATGCGAATATTATCGTCATAATTTCGATGCGAATATGATCATCCCGATTTCTTTACGAATTCGATACAATTGAATACGGTGATAAGATTTACTCCGAACACTAAAGTACGTAATTCCGTAATTATTTAGCTTCAATAAGTAGTTGGAATATTTTTAAAGACATAATGTAAGAGTTATATTAATTATAAAACGATATTCAATGAATGAACAAATGAATGAATGTGTTTTTGTCTAATGGTAATATTTTGATATCTTTGTCAGTAAATCGTATAATTAATGTTTCTTTATTTTTTTTCTATTTGCAGGTAAGAAAAACAAAACTTGTGTTATTCAAACATTTTCTATAATCACGGATGTTTTATTATCACTCGGTGAACGATAAGTTGGTTTTTTAGTTATTTATTGATTCAATTTACTTAAGGTTAATATAGTTTTAAGATGTGATAGTTTATTTTTTGACTATCATTACTAGAGTATAAGATTTAGTTATTATTAATTCCGAAAATTATTTGTTTCTAAATACGATAGAAATATATTTACTGTACTCAGATACAGCCTTAGAATAGATCAAAATTCATATAGAAAGCCAGTTTTCAAATTGAAATTGGGTCCTTTCTAAACTTATAAGAGTAATACATCTGATTTTGGTACTTCTTCAGTTTAACTGTCTGCGCAATCTCTAATCCTGAATTGCCGGCTTTCTTTACATTATATCAAAATTCAAAAACCATATGCTTAAAAAGTTCCAACAAATATTATTTATATTGTTAGCTGTACTTATAGATACTACCAAATACGTTGAAATTTTCAACAAATCACTTGTTCTAATATATAAATTTTTAAATTATTATAATTTTGCTACGCGTCAGAGGAAAAAAACGCGAAAAACCTGGAAAAGTCAGGAAATTGGGCCCAAAGATCACGTAAAAATCAGGGAATTTTATCACGGTGGCTCACGTGTCAGATAATGTCATGGAAATGGGGAGTTAATAATTGTCAGGGAAAATAGTCATAGATGATCAGAGAAAAACCTGCGAAAGTCAGGAAATTTTAAATGTGGAATTTTGTACCAATCCTATTATAGGATCCATTACGCATATAAGCCTTGAAAAAAAAATGTTGACAGCCTCTCCTTAAGATTTTTAGACAACCTCTCTTTAAGATTTTAGACAACAATATATAAAAATACACAAGTAACTATACATACATGTATAATAAAATCTACGCTATCGTTCAATGCAGAGTCGCGATAGAGCGCCAAATCTTAGTGAACCTCCCGATATATGAAGTTTACATACCATCCGAGCAAACAGTCAACGTTTACACTAAAACAGGGAGACTCTGGGATGGGGGACACCGGAGGTGCAAATCAGAATGGACAACATAACTTGGTATTGAACCCAAACCTTATAAACCTCTCTCTCTCAAAGTACACAAAGTTTATAATCGAGAAAAAAAGAAAAATCCCCAAAATATCAAGAGTTTATCCCAGGAGCGAGAATTAATATATTGGAAGCTAAAAATGGGTGTATTTCTAAGTAAAGATTACCCACGTATCTCTTATTCCCCTAACAATACTCCAATGGTATTAATTTTCACGTTTGAAGACGCTTCGCGCAAACTGCGAAGATAACTTGACGAAATATTCGTGTATCCCGCGTGCGGGATATAAAGCGCGAGTGTTGAAAAGGACGACGGAAAAGGCTTAACAACCGAGACCTTTTTGCAGGCGCTCCAACTTAACCCGACTCTAAGCCTAACTCGATATAATTCTCGTATTTTAACCGTGCCATCACTGCCAAGATAAAGTGACGCGTATGAAGATGGGGATAAAAAGAGGCGCGAGAGCGGAGAAAGAGAGATATCTGTATAAGCGCAGGCGTCGCCGCGAAAGTAAAGTAGCTAGGCCTTGGCAACTTCGTCATAAATCAAAAAAAGGCTAAGCTGGTGGCGATCTCGCGACCATAGCTCGTAGGAAGTCTTCTGGTCCGAGGCTTAGCGTAGCTCTAGTCTTCTTTCCTCCTAGCTCGGTCGGTAATTAAAACACATCCGTCGTCGCCATCAGGGTTTCCTGTTTTCCATCCACGCTACTTAATCCGCTTTTTCTTTATATAAGTTTTCCTACGAGTTTTAGGCGCATTTCTTGCGCGTTAAAACATTTTTTTCTTCGCATTCTTTTTTTCTAACTTTTCTTTCGAGACATTTTTCAACATCACGCTTTCTTATTAAACAGGGAAGTTCTTTGACAAGGAAAATATAACGGAATGCTTTGTTAGGCTTAACTACAAACTATAGGTGGAAAAATCTTAGCTCAATAGGCTCTTTTTTTGCTCTATAGGGACAAAGGAGTTGTCTAATTTTAGAATATACTTTTACAACAGTGGCAAAATCTCATTATTTATATATTTACCTATCCGTCTTCATCATAATCTTGGATTCATCTTAATCTTATCAAACTTTAACCCTGATTAAATAAATTAAAAAAAAAACTAGAAAATATAATAGTCTAACGTCAAAACGTTACCCCATATTTCATAATACTCTGCGTATAAAATTTGTTATAACTCAGCATACAGTCCTTTGTAAACGACCCCCATTTTTGGTAGAAAAATTCAGCGGTTTTATAAAAATGGGCTAACCGAAAAAATTCTAGCACAAAATAAAAATTCTTTGCTATAATATATTCGTCGAAAAAGAGTTGATTTTTTTTTATACTCATCCCGATCTTTTTTTATTTCCCCTCTTCCTAATGCAAGTTAGTCCGTGGCATTTTTACCCATTTTCTCTTTTCTTTTCGTATATTGCTTTTTTACACTTTTAAAAGAGCTTCCAATTGCCATTGGCACACTTCCTGTACTACCATCCTTTCCTCCACCCGCTCCACAAATTTCCTTCTCTCCTATTTAAACTGTACTCCCCCAAACTCCAGCAAGGCACAACCCGTTATAAGTTTTGAGGCCTTTTTCGTTCACCGAGCTGGTAGAGCAGGTGGCTCATCATTTCTACATTTGAGGACTTTCCCCGCTATAGTATGTCACCTTCTTAGAAGTACGTAGATTTGCCTACGAAAGCTCCATTTTGAGCGAAGAAAAATACATCTCTCGAAGGTTCTGATTGTCTATAGGGACAACGGCGGGTTCCAGTCTCCTGATAAGCTTTTTCCCATTTTCCCGCCGTTTTTTCCCGCCTTTTTTTCAGATCATTCTATAGAAAGAGAGTTATAGTAGGATTCAAACTTAGTTTGCAACTAGTACACGCCTATATATAGCCTAGCGTCTCTAATGAAAGTACTAAAAGTTCACGTACTGAATTCTGAGACTGGTTATAGATCGGGGCTACAATCGAGAGGCCGTTTAAAGTCCGCTTTGCCACCAAAATCGTCATCTTCCAGCTAGTTTCGAATAAACACTCGCTGAACGCGCGCGCGCTCGTGCTATATATACGTAGGATCGTGTATGCAGAAAAAGCGCGGGAAAAAAAGGCGGGAAGAAGAAGGGGAGAGGGTTTATTGATCGGTTGAAACCATTCCCGCGTTTTTTTTTACTCGTTTTCTTTCCCGCCAAACTCAAAAAATGTTCCACCCGACGTCTAGTAGAGATAAGAAAGTCTGTTCGGATTCAGTTATCGTTTTAAATTTGAATTTTTTACGCTTGAAATGTTTTATATATATAAAAATATATATTTAAAAACACCTATTTTCTGTATCGAAACTTGTCAATAATTCAATCAGTTTTTTGGCCTAAATATTATGGCGGATGGTAATAGAGTAGTATAATATTACCTTTTTCGCGACACAGTTAAAAAAATACAATAAATTATCAAAACATAATTTTCCAAAGATCAACACGTTTGTCTTAACCATTGGCAGATTTGCGCTGTATAAAAAAGCCTACTATAGGGGCAAACCTTCCCGTACAATTCCAATAGGCCCCTGTAGATGTGTTCTACCTGCCGCGCTATCTTGCTCAATGAAAAGCTTCCTTACAGGGGCTAGCGAGCTTTGCTAGCCTTTCGATCAATAGAAAAGTCTACATATAAACTTAAGTAGCGCTATATTTAATGGTGGTATCATTTAAAAGAGAAGGCTTTGTGTGTATATATACACCTCGAGAAAGCGTCTCTAAGCGAGCGTAAGCCGCTTACAGCCGCTAACACGAAACGCGCTCGTTCACTTTCGAGTAGACGACCGCTATAATAAAGGAGACTTAATACCGAAAAGGGGGAAACATAGTCAGAATTATTCGGAGTTCACACCTCGATTAAAGCTACGCTCCCCCAGATCTCTCAATAGAAAGCGTCTTACTGATAACGAGTACTCTAGCTTTGAGCTCGCTGTCAATTCGAGGCTGGAATAGACTATAGTAGAAGTCTTGTCGTAATCGTCTCTTATTGCCCGGGATATAAAATCAGCCAGCCGTCCAAGAGGTTAGAATCTCACAGGCGCTTAGTCTTTCCTTGCCGAAGCAACCTCCTAGGTACCATTAAGAACGCGCGAGTGAGAGACAACTGCCAGAACATAGCCCGTAGTTTTCCACGCGCTATTGATTTTAAAGAATCACCACTATCTATATGTAGACCAATATCCAATTTTAAGGGATGGCGTGGTGAATGGAGGCGTGTCTCTCTCTCCATATCACCTTGCAATTCAAATCGTTGTGAAAATATCTGAACTTTTCGGTTTCTTAAACAGAGTAGAAGAGTGCACTGTTATTACGATAATACTATGTGGGGTAATAGAGAATTTGGGGAATCAGGGCTAATTATTACGAGATGGTTTAATTGTGGTTCGTGTTTTACTTAAATCGCTAGTATTATTCGAGGAAAAATTTGAAATTTCACAAATTTTTGAAATTCGTTGATTTTCTCTAAAATATTTGAAGCTTTGGAAATTCATTGATTTTTTCCCTAAAGAATTTGTAGAAAATTCATAAATTCACTGACTTTCCCTAAAATATTTGACGCAAATTTTGAAATTTATTAATTTTTCTCTAAAATATTTCATCCAAAATTTAAAATTCATCTACTTAACCTAATATTTGAAGTAAAGTTCAACCTCTGACCTTTTTCTTGATCACTGACATCATTTCCCCTTATAGTTTTCTCATACTTTTCCCAAATCTCGTCCATTTTATAACCACATACGCAATAACGAGAAAAGTCGCGTTCATTGGGTTTACATAAATACGATTTCATTGTAAAAACCAATTCATTCTTTCAAAATCAAAGTATATAAGAACTACCAAGCTATCCTTCTGTATACAGATAGTGATATGTGAAGTCTTTAGTTTAGGCCTGAAACCATCTATTTCTCAATCCCGAAGCAGCACCATCTTTTCTTTTTACACCCAAAAGAAGAGCTAAGAGAGAGAGATGCTGCGGGTTCTAGAAACACGAACCTCGATGCATTTTTTTTTTTTGGAAAAACCTTTTGGAAAAAGTGTGGAAGCGATGTGCTATAGCTTTATAATGCTTGCTAGCTACCCTTATATATATTTTTTTTTCACGGTTAAGGGATGGTGGGAGAGCTAATGGCCAAACGATGTCTTTTCAAAACATTTAACACCAGCAGATGGAAGCGCCCCATTACCATGAGGGAAAAGAAAACCAACGCGACTCTGTCCATATTTAACCTCGTTTTGACTGCGCGTGCAAAGCCAGGGTACCCGTTATCTCTATTATTTATTTACTTAGATATGAATGAAGCCTATTATTTGGCTTTAGTACCAAATTAAGATGAAATTTACTAAAGTTAAAACCACTTTTAGATTTCACTAACTACAAAGCTTGGCTACGGGTTATATCTCTTATTTATTTACTTATATTTAAAGAGGGGCCTATCATTGAGTCTGCTTTACTATCATAAGTTGAAATTTATCCAAGAGAACAATCAGTTTAAGATTTCAATAAGTATAAAGCCAAGACTGGTATATTATTTATCATAAACCAATGATAGCTTTAGAATTAAACGTGCTGAAACTTGTAACTGATTCGGACTGACTTTATTTATATTCTAAGAATGGGTCGAAATATTTAAAGTAAAACGCTAGCGTACTTATAAGAAAAATGGCGATAGGAAGGTTAACATATTGAGATGGTTAAAAAAAATTAGAGGGATTTTTATACGCAAGAACTGAGCTTACTTTCAGTGACTTTTAATAATGTCTTAGTCTATCACGTCATTGCCTTCCCTTTTTCCTAGTAGCGTAGGGAGTTGATAATGAGCTATTTTTGGTTAATTAAATTACACTCAAGGGTTTTCCTAGACTGTTTTTACGCGCCCCAACAAATGAATAAATCAAGACCAACTGTGATGAATTAAAACGGGGTAGAAATGGTATAATGACGTCATCGCGTCTATTTATTTCTGTTTCTTCTTTTTCCTTAAAGGGAGAATGCAACCTAATAACAAGTGATTTTTTTTATCGATTCTTTATCGTTTAAATAGGCCTAATCCAACAGTAAAAAAATTACAAACAAATATTAAACTAGAAATAAATTTAAAACTTCCCAGCAAAATAGGCTTAGCTAGATTCATGGAGATATCCTGAACTCTCCGTACAATGACATTGATCATGGCAAGGAGGATCAGAGAAGGAGAGGAAATGTGGGGACGGCGCGGTTCCTACTGCGTCGGCCTAAACTCCCACTCTGGGAGAACGGGGGTAGAGACGTTTCGTGGTAAAATGTTGTCGCGTGGGTAAAACGAATCCTTTATGAGACGCGCTAGCTAGCGACCACGTGACAACAGTTTACCTCGAGAATTTCCTATCCCCCCTTTCCACCCGAGTGGGAGGTTGGCTCTTCTCTCTCTAACTCAACGCAGCCCCACATTTCCTCTCCTTCTCTGATCCTCCTTGATCATGGAGATCCTTCATTCCCTATATAAGAGCCATTGATCAATGGCATTGGTCGCTAGTCCTTATATGGGGAGTTTATGAATCCAGCTAAGCCTATTTTGATGGCAAGTTTAAATTTATTTCTAGTTTAATATTTGTTTTTAATTTTTTTGACTGTTGGATTAGGCCTATTTAAACGATAAGGAATCGATAAAAAAATCTATTGTTTTTTAGGTTCCATTCTCCCTTTAATACATTAACCAATATGTGTTTATTTAAGGTTATAGTAAAACCAATAACCCAGATATGTATAGCTAAAAAAATATTCAAATATTGGATTGTTTACAAATCGTTAATTATTATGCATATTCAGAAATATTCAAAAATCCAAAATATTCGATAGTTCTCTAGCTATATTGTCATGAAATGCACATTTGTACCGTACAATAGTTCTACATCTGTCCTTGTACAACAAATAAAAGCATAAATCACTAGTAGGCATAGAGATGCCATAATAAAAAATGAGGCTAAAAACGCTATTTTCCGTTGCATAATATTTTGATATATAATCCTTTTGTTTTTCCCACCTTGAGAAAAAAGCGCGTAGAAACCTAATCTCCCCCTATATCTCTCAGTAAACAAATAATAAGAAAAATCGGTAACCTAACTTTATACGCGATATCAAATAAAGTTGGAATTTGTAATACATAACCTATCCCTATAGATTTCATTGTGATTTGTGTAAAAACTCATTTTTTTCACGTAGAATTTGCCTAATAGCGTTGAAGTTGTTGCGTATTAATACACGATGCAAATAATGGTAGGAATAAAAGTAGTTTTGTAAACTATTCTAGAATAAAAGTATATAGCGTAAAATATACACACAATGCAATTGGTTAGCGACCTTCAAGTTTTTTTTTTATTTTTATTTTTGGTGACCATTTTCTTTTACTGTCTAGAAAAAATCTCCGGCGTGCTGTAAATCTGTTTCTCCTACCGCCACAAGGATAAGGCACGGGCCAAGGCTTAGCGCTATATTATAAGGCTATACAATGTCAGGGATGCGCGGGGGTGAAGAAAAGACTCAGGGGTATACAGAATTGACTCGATAGGAAATGAAACTTCTCTTTTCCATATAGGACAAAAAAAGGGAATATCTTTCTAAAGATTGGGATAGCAGATTGCCCCAAGGACAGACTAGACTACCCCCTTATACCATTCTTCAAACCACCCATAAGTTCTAAAACTATGTGATATTAAGGTTTTCAGATAAGAAAATATTTAACCTTCGATTTAATACGACATATGGATAATTCAATCTGATTAGTTTTAGAAATATTTAGTTTAATAAGTAATATTGTGTAGTAATATTTGTTAAATTTATCTGGTTATTTTTAATGATATTGAGTAAACTTATCCGATTAGTTTTTGTGATATTGAGTAAATTTATCTGATTTGTTTTAGTAATATTGAGTAAATTTATCCGATTTGTATCTTAGTAATATTGAGTAAATTTATCCGATTAGTTCAAAATATTAAATTAATTAATCAGAATTAATTTTATAAATATATAATACTTTAATCAGATTAATTTTAAAAATATTTAATAAATTAATCAGATTAATTTTAAAAATATTTAATAAATTAATCAGATTAATTTTAAAAATATTTAATAAATTAATCAGATTAGTTTTAAAATATTTAATAAATTAATCAGATTAGTTTTAAAAAAATTTAATAAATTAATCAGATTAGTTTTAAAAATTTTGAATAATTCAATCTGATTAGTTTTAAAAATTTTGAATAATTCAATCAGATTCGTTTTAAAAATATTTAATAAATTAATCAGATTAGATTTTAAAAATATTTAATAAATTAATTAGATTAGTTTAAAAAATATTTAATATTTTAATCAGATTAGTTTTAAAAATAGTTAATAATTTAATCAGATTAGTTTTCGAAATATTGAGCAAATTACTTTTTATAAATTTTCTAGTAAATACTGATTAGTTTTAGAAATTTTCTAGTAAATATTGATCAGTTTTAGAAATTTTCTAGTAAATATTGATCAGTTTTAGAAATTTTCTAGTAAATATTGATCAGTTTTAGAAATGTTATTAATTGACTATTTCATGTTTTCCAAAACGTTTTAACTCTTTCCCTGATGACCTAATATCCTGACATCTTTCTTAAATTTTCGTTAGCCATAGAAATAAGAGCATTTTTAGTTCTTTTACCAATTCATCATGTAAGCACAAACATCACTAAAGATTTTTACGTGTTTTAGTCATTTTCACTCTAGACCAGTGTTTAAGATAACCTACCTAAGCCTCGGCTTCGATTTTTACTACGAGCTTAAATAGAAAGCGTAGATATATAACGGAAACATAAAAATAGTATATAGTCTGACATTCTCCGTGGGACGAAAAGGACAGGCAAGATATACGATGAACGATACAGATGGAATAGGGGTTGCTGTATCCTATGTAGCCTTTTTTTTCGGACTTATAGGGCCGAAAAGGGGTTCTTATATAAGCTTCGGGTTGGGCCGGAAGTACACACATTCGCTTCTTCCGGTTAACTGTGTCACATCCGCGTAACGCTATCCTATCCTTTCACTTCCGGTAAGACTTTTACTAGTATATATAGTATATACTACTAGTAGTTGTTGCCTTCGCCAAAAGGGGGCGGAGGTCCAAACTTTCGTTTTGCTAGACCCCATCTTTGGATATCACGCGAAGATTACAATAGCATGGAACTTCTGCATCTTTCTTATGTTTAAGATTGCTTCTTAGAGATATATTTCTTATACAACATAGTCATAAAGAAATTCAGATAAAAATGCATAAATTTTGAGAAATATACACAATTTTTAGAATGTTTTAAATTTAAGAAATATGGGATAATTTGTGTGGATTTTTTTTCGATAAACCTCAAAATTAAATGTAAATTTTTAAATTAATTTAATTATCTTTAAAGAAAATTACTTTTCAATTTTTTTTTTTTTTTTCATATCTGAATAATATATGAATAAATTAATAAAATTACACAATTTTTAGACATTTTAGTACTTAATTTAAGCACTTAAGGTTAGATTTGAATTTCATCGTATGAGAAATTCGGGCCAATCATATAATTTCAGTTTTCAACTGCGCTATTTCAATTTAGTTTTTTTTAAATCGCAAATATAGATTTAACCACGGTAAAACAATTGGGCTACAGTATTTTTGACCTTATTCCCCACTCTAAGTGAGATGAACTGTATATACCTTCAAATCAGTTTGAATTATCAGTTCACAAACTTATAGATTCCACACTAGTTCCCAAACTAATTTAATCATAGAGATTACGTTAAAGTTAGAGCTTCACTCGTGATGAAATTTAAAATTGACTCTTAAGATTGAATTCTTCCAAATTCTGATCTTAAATACAATACTGTTAAAACTAAAGTAAGAGTTTCGAAGATCTTATGGAAACAGTCTAGGCTTAAAAGATTTTAAGTGTTGCAATTTGATTATGGATAAAGGCTGTAGATTTAGCCATTGGGAGAGAGAGTATGTTCTGGGGATATTGTTTAAGCAGAGGGTGAACTATTATTTACGAATAGGCATCTGCTCCTCTCCAGATTAAAAGGGAAACTATATAGAACTGTTCAACTTAATTCAGACAACTGAGGGATGTGTAGTGAACGTGAAAGAGGGGAAATGTGATCGCGTAAAGGACAAGGTTCGTAAAAATATCCAATTTTTGTCTAACATAAAATTAGAAAAATATCCAAGCCTGAATATGATAGAATACATTATAAACTATAAATAATATCCAAGCCTGAATATGATAGAATACATTATAAACTATAAATAATATGATAGAATACATTATAAACTATAAGTAATATGATAGAATACATTATAAACTATAAATAATATGATAGGATACATTATAAACTAAATAATATGATAGAATACATTATAAACTATAAATAATATGATAGAATACATTATAAACTATAAATAATATGATAGAATACATTATAAACTATAAATAATATGATAGAATACATTATAAACTATAAATAATATGATAGAATACATTATAAACTATAAATAATATGATAGAATACATTATAAACTATAAATAATATGATAGAATACATTATACTATTAAGAATATGATAGAATAAATTATACTCTAAAGAATATGATAGAATAAATTATACTCTAAAGAATATGATAGAATAAATTATACTCTAAAGAATATAATATAATAAATTATACTCTAAAGAATATAATATAATAAATTATACTCTAAAGAATATAATATAATAAATTATACTCTAAAGAATATAATATAATAAATTATACTCTAAAGAATATAATATAATAAATTATACTCTAAAGAATATAATATAATAAATTATACTCTAAAGAATATAATATAATAAATTATACTCTAAAGAATATGATAGAATTCTCAAAACATTAAAACTTTTTATCAATGAATCTTCACGCCAATTAAGGAGGTGGGCTTTAAAAGCCAATCAGGCACTTCGACATGTATAGCGTATGTAACGGCCGAATTTGTAGCGAAATAAAGTTCTTAACAGTCGCGGTGCGTCCCGCCTCATGACTGGACTCTACCCATTTTATTGTAGCGTTCCCCCGTCTTATCGGAATGAACTCCGGTTGAGCTTGTTATTAAAACCTTCTACACATTAATCCCTTTTTGTAGCGTTGCGTAACATCTAGCTGACCAGAGTTCACGAGCTTATCAATGAAGTAAATAGATCAATATCGAACGTCACGCGCTATAACGATCGGTTGTATTATATACGCGACGCAACGCTACGCTTCAAAACGATCTAATGTGTAGGGTCTTTACTGGAGAGACGCGTTATTATAGCCACTCCTATTTTATTTATCCTAGAACTCTTAAATTATTGAAGTTTCGAGGACAATTGTATATTATGAGACTGACCCTTTAAGTAACGTAACCCCCTCTAGCTTTCGGCGCGTTGTTTCAAATAAATCGAACACACATTGTACGTAGTGAGGGGTTGGGGAAGGAAGGATCTAGAGAGGGAGGGAGAGGCGCGAGAGGAAATAGGAGAACAAGCGACAGAGAAATAGAAGAGCTTCCTCTTTCTCCGATCTCAACATCCTAGCGCCATTCTACTATCTCCTTGGTGAGTGTGGCTCCGTGCACTATACTAGTAGGGATCTCTGTGTAAATAGCCTCGACTGATATTAGCCCCCGGATTTTGGATATTACACTTTTCCCCGCCGGTCGAGCTACCTCTTCCTCACTCTCTTTCTCTCTTCCCAATGTTTATTTTTAGGAGGTGATGAGGGAAAGAAGGTGGTTAGGGGATGCTGGTACAAAAACCTTACCCCTACTCGAACATACTCGTCTATATTGTACCACCAGTACCATTAATATTTATTAAAAGCTTGGATTGCGAGCGGAAAAAGAGTTTGAGATATCCGTAGGGTGATAATATAAAATACTAGAGTTCTAAATTAGTTCAGTTCAGAACCCCCGAAGCTAAATACATCCTCTAAATAAATTTCATAATGTCAAGGGGAAGTAACACGTCTTTTAGGTACATTTGAATTTTGTAGGAGATACTTCAAGGATCAATAAGTCGTGGTACCAGCCCTTTACAAAAATTTAAAATGCACATTTACTTTAATTCCAATGATACCAGAACGGAATAGATCCAATTGACCGACTTTCAAATGATCAACAAGGGGTTTTGACCAATTGATTGAGTTCCAAATGATCGACAAGCTGTTATTTTCAATCGATCGACTTTCAAATGATTGATAAGCTGTTATTTCCAATTGATTGACTTTCAAATGATCGACCATCTATTATTTCCAATTGATCGACTTTCAAATGATCGATAAGCTGTTATTTTCAATTGATCGACTTTCAAATAAACGACAAGGGGCTTTGAGGTTTTGACCAATTGATCGACAAGGTATTTTATCCAATCGATCGATTTTAAAATGATCGACAATTGCTTGGGTAAAGTTAGGTTAGCTTCTTTTTTGAACTCGATTCATTTCCGTCGATCATTTCAAAGGCGATCACTTGGACCCAAATCTACTAAAACATCCTAAAAAGCCTTATTTCTAAGTACGACCAAGAATAATATGGAAAAACTTGGTCTGCAAACTAAAAGTATGGCATCACATCTAAAAGAAAACTAAAATTCCAAAAGGATTGAATTCTTGGAGAAGAAGAAAGAAAAAAAAAAAAAAAAAAAAAAAACATTTTTATGGAGTCGCTTTGGCATGTATACGAGCTTCTCAAATACCCACAGTCCTAGGGGAAGCTATGGGATGAAAAACGTTTAAAAAAAGCCTGGAAATTTTCCACCCAAGAATTTAAGATAAGAAAAAAAAAAGTATTGAGGAGAAATTTTGGGATGCAGTGCATGGTGGGTTGGCCCCAAAAAAAGGGGGTCTCTTTTCTTTTAGCCAAAAGGATAAGCTTCTAGACTATAAGGTGCTGGCCAAAAAAAAAAAAAGGCAAAAATAGTATGGAGTTATTTTAAAAGCTAAAGTTGGGTCATTCTGGTTCGGGTGATTGAGTTTTCGAACCTGTTCACAAAAAAAAAAAAAAAAAAAAAAAAGACCCTGAGAAGATTTTTTTCTAGTTTTAAGAGCGTCAATGAGTCAGAAAATCCAGACTTTTCGCTTAAAGGTACTGTTTTTACCTGCTGAACATATAGGAGAAGTGAACTGAACTGTACCGGTAATGTTATATAAAAAGCTAGACCTCGGAGTATTTAAGGATCTGATGATTATAATATGTTCAAAACGATATACCGTAGAGTGGCTTATTTGAAGGAATAATATTAAAGTCTGACTACAAATGTTTTTTTATTCTTTCAAATAAGGTAATTAAAACATTGACTTCATTACCCCTTGAAATAATAATCTTAAAGTCACACTTAAAGCCACTGGACGAATATTTTTAATAATAAAAATTATAATTCATAAACCTTGAGCAAAAATTGTGATAGAAGCTCCATATTTATTTATTTGAAAATGCCTACATAACACGATAGTGAGTATTGTACTAATGAAGACTAAAAGAGACCATGAGGGGATGGAGTATAATGACATTAAGGTATTTACTCACATCAACGGAAGAATGAGAAACTAGGAATTATAGGATAGTAACCCCTTCCCACGCGAAAAACAGGAGAGGGGAGGATAAAATACGAGGAGGAAGGGTGTGTGTGGTCAGGGAAAAGGTTACAGAAACTTTTTCCATCAGAGAAGGAAGCCTCTATATAGTATCGCCTTCGGGGTATGTTTCAGAGTCGAGTAGGGTATAGTACGTTTCAACCTTGATTTGGCTCAAAATTCGTCAACTAAAACCCAGGGTTTCGGCACGAAATTAGTATCAATTTAAGAATGCTATTTTTACGGGGCGAGGGCCAGCATCCTCATCATTTTATTCCATGGAGGATTTATACCGCCGAGGTATAGTAGTCGCAACCTTACAAAAAATCAAAATTGTTACTGAAAAACCGGTTTTAAACGTGGATTTAGATTCATTCCAAGATTGAATAGCGCGTGTAGTCATAATCAGTTTTAGTTTTCAGAGGGTCTAGAGCAATACTTTCGCGATATCTATTCGATACGTCATCTTAGAAATACTGGAGAGCTAAGCCTTTTCGCGTGTTGAAAACTCTTTATACGTATACCGGAGAGAAGTAGTTACACGCCCTTTTCCCTCAAAAAGAACTGTATGGTAGGTTTTGCTTTGTCAACCGAGTTATAGGCAACGGAACGATAGGCTGGAGTAAGATATAAGAGTAACCATTTCCCAACGCGTATCCCATTCTCATTGGCTTTCGCTGTTTGTTTTTAAATTAGTTGACAGAGTGTCAACCGAGTTAGAGGCAACGGAACGATAGGCTGGAGTAAGATATAAGAGTAACGATTTCCCAACGCGTATCCCATTCTCATTGGCTTTCGCTGTTTGTTTTTAAATTAGTTGACAGACTATATATAGGACTTTATAAGGGGACAGAAGAGAGTGACCCGCGGAACCGTCGAAGACTCTCGCGAGTCGCGACGTCCATTTACCATTTGTACTTGTAGTAGATATAGGATATACTGGGGGTGAAGAGGACGGGTTTGGACTGGTTGAAACCCCCTCTTGGTCCTTCCCGCGGGTGTCATTTGAGGCCGCTCGAAGCGGTATTGGCCATCCAGCCCATCCTTTTCCGAAAAACGTACCAGGCAACGTATATCCGCGCGGAAAACTCAACCAAGAGGCGCCCTAGGACCACTCCAGGGTACGCTATATAGGATTTCGGGTGGGTGGTATTGGGGATAAAAAGGGGCCAAATAGTTCCGCTCGTTCTATGATACATTACTCATCGAATCGGAGACAATTTTTCGATTCGCCAGAAAACTTTTGCGCTATCTATATCAATCCGGTTTTCGCGTCATTGAACGCCCTGTACCGTAGTAGCACGCGCCTGTGAGCTGCGGTGGATACATGGCCACTTGGACAAAATATTTCGCTACACTTCTCATCCCTTCCTCCCGACGGGCATCTCTTCTGATGCGCTGGACTTTCCTATAACCCTATTACGGCTTTCTCCGCGGTCCGTTTTTAGTTTTGGTCGGCTTTAGTCGAGCTAGAGAGAGAGAGAGAGAGAGAGAGAGCATTGCACCGAACGAAAAAGAGATAGTTCATCCGGAAATCAATTAGCTAATTAGATGCCATCACCGTCCGGATTCGCGGAGACTTTTCTTTTCACTGGTTTTATTTATACCTTCCCATCTCTCTTCCATCCCCCTGACCCGTCTCCCTCTCTCTCTCTCCCGGGTCTCGATACAACGTATATTATACATTATATCTCTTTTCTCTTTGTTCATATCTCTATGGAAGATAATTACCGCAGGGTCTCTAGCTAAACTGAACAGGATATTGGCTTTATATGGAACTAAAAAATATCCACAACTTTCCCCTAGCTCGGTTAATTTTGACCACAAATTTTTTAAATAATTTCTCCATCGGGACTCGCGGCGAAACTTTGCAAAAGGATTATATTTACGCGGATTATTATATAATTAGTATCATTTGTGGTAGAGATATACCCATTAAATTGTATAGGTTTTTATTTTGAAACTTTTTTTCCTTTAAAATTTATAATAGAGAAGTTCAACAAATGGTCCAAATTGAGAAGCAATGCTAAACATGATATTGGAAATAATATAACATTAGACTCTCTTTGATCATAAATATATTATTTAAAACAGTATTTAATTCCAAGAAAAGGGGAGAATACGCTTAATTTATGTTCGATATAAGATTTATTTGTGAATTAGTCTAATTAAAAATATATATTATTGAATTTTTAATTAATATAAGTAAACACGTTTCTAAATTAATTTAAAATAATTTAAAAGTAGTTTAGAAAGTATTACAAAAACAATTTAATAATTAAGATATTGGACATATTTTGAAGTGGAATACCTTGAGTATAGGAAAGCTAAAATCCTTCTAAATGTAGTCAATCTCTCTGAATAGTTTAAATCAATTCTTGGTAAAAATTGAGCAATAGATAAAATCACTCTTATCATCTTTTTTACTGTCCCCAATCAAAGATACAACTTTAGAACATTATTGGCAATCACACAGAATAAGCTATGCCTACAACTCTTTGTTGAGAATTAGATATTATTATTATTATTAATAACGCGTAATAAATCAGCTCCGTAACATATCATCGTACCATTTTTTTAACAAAATTATTCTATAGAGATACTCCCAGATGACCTTAACTACTTAGTAAACCCTCGCATAAATAGATATATCCTTTATACATTAAAGTTAGCTATAGGCTTTGGGGAAAAACGTGGGAGGCTTAAGTCCGAAGCAACATTGCAAGGATATAGTAGAAAAACAGAGTGAGAGAGAGAGTGTACTATAAGAAAAAGAAGAAGAAGTGGAAGAAGATTCAAGCAGCCAGCTGTTGTCCTAAATAATAAAAGAAGAGTAGCCTGATAATTCCGAGAGTCTTATAGCCTTAGCTCTAGTTTCCTCGGCGAAGATTTAATTGATGAGAAAGAAGAAGGGTATGGAAGGGGGGAAAAACCTCCAGTATTCCCTTTGCTTTTACTTTTGTCCTATTATGGCCAAGTCCTAGCTAGCACGCCAAATATTCCGTTTCTTTTTCGACGGAATTTCTTATTAGGTTTTCGGCCCGTACTTCCATTAGCCCCTGGTCCCTGGATGGCCAGATCCAACCCGGATTAGTCTCTTTTACCATGATCCTCCCTTCCACCATACCTTTCCTTTACACGCCTAATATACGTTCGTGGATAAAGGCTTAACAGAATCGAACGCGGATAGGAGTGTATTTCTTGTAAATTTGGTTACCATTCATTTGATATTAACCCTAACACTGTTTAATTCTCGTTTTTATGAGAGACTCTTATCCGTGGAGAGTGGTTGAATATATTAGAATGCAAGAATTCTGGTATTTCTAATCTAATTCTTACGGGTTATTATCTACTTTCCCTAACTTTACTTCATTAACTCTTCGTATTTGTATAAAATAGGGAGTATATTGTAGGGAAAAGATTAAATACGGTAGAATGTAGGAATCTCTGTGTATCTAACCTTTATCTAGCCTGTTATATCTACATCCCCTAACTTTATATCATTAACTCTTTACACGCGTATAAATGGGGAGACAATCGTGGGGAAAGACTGAATACAGTAGAATGTAGGTATGTGTTTATTTCTAACACATTTCTTCACCTAGAATCTTTCCTAGCTTCTTTCCGCCTTATTTCGCGACTGACTGTGTATCTGTACGTAGTTTTCTTTTAACCTAGACTCGGCAAAGACCCCCTGGCCTTTATAGGACTTAATACTATAACACGAGACACGGGCCCCCGATTACTTCACCGAGGGTATAAAGGTTTTACAGAGGAGCTGGAAAAGAAGGGGTCCAGAGAAATTACCTGGTACCCTATATGTTACATGCCTCTACAGTTTACAACCTTTGTATTGGTTGATTTAAGGATAAGATCCCCGGTTTTGTGTATAGTTAAGCTTTTCCTTCTCTGACTACAATTCACGTATAAAGGTTTTTCTTTTGATGTTTGAATGCCCGCCGCTTTTATAGCAGTACATATAGACTCTTATTCAGGATCACTTAGGGAAACTATTTTCAACTCCCTTGGAGTGTAACTTTATGTATTACTACGCCGCAACTTTAAATAGGCTGCAAATTATTATTGAATAAAATTATATTGAGATTCTAGTTCCAGGGCTTGACCTCTAAGTAGCCTTTAGACTTAGTCCATCTCTGTACCAATTTTCAAAGCGTAGACAGATACAAATCGCTTTCTCCTATTGGTCTGGTCAATACTGACCCAATATGGACGCAATAATTGAATTTGTTGTACATCTGAGTTAAGCTCTTGTGAGCTATCGAGTTCATCTTTGGTTGTGCAAAGAGTTTAGAAATTTTGTACCCAAGCGTCTGCTACCTCGGACTGACCAAAATGTATATTTAAAATTTTTTCGCTTAGATTTATATGACATGTTTCATTTTATAGATATTTCAATTTCGGGTTAGTGTAGAGTCCGTAACTATTACCCGAAAAAACCTATAAGTTTAAATAAACTGAATTCCACAATGGGATGAACTATTTATATTGGTTTCTTAGGTCTGTCTGTCCCTGTTTTATGACGTACCGGTATTCGATGCTATTTAGGTAATACGGAAGAAGGTGTTTTTTTCAAAACTTAAACAGGGAATACATTATTATCCTTTATACGACTTCAATCATTAATTGCATCAGTACAGACATCAGCTTGAATATAAAAGGGGGCCATTTAAGAACGTTAAAGGAACTAAACCATGAGCCCCACATCTCGCTTAATTTTGTGTTCTTCTGTAATTACGAATTTATTCCAACCCTCTTAATCAACGTTAAATTTATCAACACTCACTCAAATATATGTAGGCCTAATTAAACCTTAAAAATTACCAATCGTTATTAATTTAGTATTTAAAATAAATTTAAAAAAAAACGCAAGATTTCGATTAAAATCTTAACACATACATGAAAATTGAAATTAAGCCTAACAAAAGTTTTTAATATGAGACCGGTAATATAAAATACAGCTAAGCCTCGGCCACCAATTAACTGAGATGCTCTTTGCCACTTATTCCAAGTAAACATTTACATTCCTGAAAATATTCCATCGAAGTCAATTAAGAACACGTTATTTTGTTGAAAGAATAAAATTAAAACATTTTATCAACAAATGTTTATATTTTAAAACCTCAAAATATTCCCAAATTTATGCGCTCATTCAAATTCGGAATTTAAACCCTTAACAACATCAATAATTACAATTCGCGGGAAAAATAAGATAAATTCATAAAACCAATTTTAAAATAGAAATAATTATTCTAAATAAATTATATTTAACTCAAACTTGAAATACAATATAAGTATACGTACGAAACTATAGCCGTTTATTTAGATAATAAATTCTGTACTCTAAAGATTTTAAATTAAGAAATGTCATTTTAAAATTGATAATTTTATTCCCTCTGCAGCAGTTTTGCAGGACGATCCCTTCTGCGTGTCAAGACTTATTTCCATTTCGAGTATTAACATCTAACACGATTATCCCGTCTAAAAGCCATATTTAACCTTGTTTAATAATGCTAAACTCTGATTTGATTCTAGCCCTATACTCACCGCGTATTTCTATTATAAAGTAAAAAGAAAAGAAGGCTGTATTTTGAGTCAGAAAATGAATTTTAGTCACGCGATTCAATCATTTTCATTCCTGCGTTTCGGGAAGAATTTTTTTTTTTTCTTCTATGTTCTAAAGGTTTTAAAGGGAACACGAAAAGGATTATTTATATTTAAATTAAGTTTAGAACGAGGTCTTTTAATGATTTTAAAATTTTCAAACCCCCTTTTTCATAATTTTAATTTTATAAATCATATATTTTTTTTAAAACTAGTTGAAATTTATTCGCGCGTTAATTTAGGCATTAACAATAATAGTGGTTTACTTATTCTAAACCAAAAACTACAATATTATTAAATTAACGTAAGATAATTAATAAATATGTAGAATCAGAGTTTCACAAATGCTGTTTTGCTAAAACAGCGTTTAGAGGAACCACTGTTTTTAAAGCCGCTGACCTATGTAGAAATATTTAATTTCAAACATGTTATTAAAACCAGTTTTCTCGAATTTCTCTAATTTAAAGGGAAACTTGGAGCTAAAAATTCATTTTCGGAATCAGCGTTCCAAAAAACCTATTCGAGATTTGATTCTTTTAATGTTACGACATTACAAGCGCTGTTGAAGGCTGAAATAATATGATTGGCCCGAATTTATATTTCCTTTTTTATTTTTTTTTTTAATTTTTTTAACAATTTAGATTAAAAATCAAAAGTAATATTTGGTTATAATTTGGTTTTCACCTTCCCTTAAGGGTCTCTGCCGGTCTTTGAATTTGAGGGAAAACTCCCTACTGCTATTAGATTTCTGTACTCATAGTAAAAGCCCGATAAAAAACCTTTGACCCGAAAGGTTACTCCAACGGTATAGTAATATTATATATAGCAGGTCGGGAGAGAGAGAGAAAAAAAAGAAAAAACCAACAGCTAATACTAGATAATAACTATAGGGTTGAACCCCCAAAACTCAAAGTGGCCCCTCTTGAATAACCCCTATTAACTTATTCGATTTTCCCTTAAACCCTAAAAATGGTTTTAAGATTACCGGTTACTTTAAGATTACTTTTATCAGGGTAATTGTTTTCGTGGGAGTTTTTTTTTTTTTTTTTTTTTTTTCAATATTTCTCCCCTTTAAAGATAGTTTTGTCTCGGACACCGGCGCGATACGGTTAGAACACTTTTAAAGGCGCAAACGTTTTTTCCTATCATTTTTTGACAATATTTATGGAATTAATATTTTAAGGCTCGAATATTTAAAACGCGTGTAAAACTCTTTTAGAAGTTCGCGTAATAACTTTTAACCAATTAAAGTTTTATTTATATTTCAAAATTAAAACTGCGCTAAGCCTAATTATCAATTTTACGCATTTATTATCATCATGTAGTAAGGCTCGTTCACAATTTTGAGAGAAACAGACTCAAAAGGTCAGGGAAAAAATATATCAAAGGGTCAGGTGAAAATATATCAAAAGATCAGGTGAAAATATATTAAAAGGTCAGGTGAAAATATATCCAATGGTCAGGGAAAAATATATCCAAAGGTTAAGGAAAAATATATCCAAAGGTTAGGGAAAAATATATCCAAAGGTCAGGGAAAAATATATCAAAAGGTCAGGGAAAAATATATCAAAAGGTCAGGAAAAAATATATCCAAAGGTCAGGAACAAATATATCCAAAGGTCAGGAAAAAATATATCCAAAGGTCAGGAAAAAATATATCCAAAGGTCAGGAAAAAATATATCCAAAGGTCAGGAAAAAATATATCCAAAGGTCAGGAAAAAATATATCCAAAGGTCAGGAAAAAATATATCCAAAGGTCAGGAAAAAATATATCCAAAGGTCAGGAAAAAATGTATCCAAAGGTCAGGGAAAAATGTATCCAAAGGTCAGGGAAAAATGTATCCAAAGGTCAGGGAAAAATGTATCCAAAGGTCAGGGAAAAATGTATCCAAAGGTCAGGGAAAAATGTATCCAAAGGTCAGGGAAAAATGTATCCAAAGGTCAGGGAAAAATGTATCCAAAGGTCAGGGAAAAATATATCCAAAGGTCAGGGAAAAATATATCCAAAGGTCAGGGAAAAATATATCCAAAGGTCAGGGAAAAATATATCCAAAGGTCAGGGAAAAATATATCCAAAGGTCAGGGAAAAATATATCCAAAGGTCAGGGAAAAATATATCCAAAGGTCAGGGAAAAATATATCCAAAGGTCAGGGAAAAATATATCCAAAGGTCAGGGAAAAATATATCCAAAGGTCAGGGAAAAATATATCCAAAGGTCAGGGAAAAATATATCCAAAGGTCAGGGAAAAATATATCCAAAGGTCAGGGAAAAATATATCCAAAGGTCAGGGAAAAATATATAGTCAGGGAAAAATTTATCAAAAGATATAGCAAAAATATATCAAAAGGTCCGTGCACAACAATATTTGAAAGGGTCAGTGGAAAAATATATCAAAATTTCAAGGGAAAATATGTATCAAAAGTTCTGATATAGTACGATTATTTCTCAAAACTATTTATCCAAAATTATGAATGAATTCAATAGATTTAAATAATTGTTTTAAAACGACTGAATTTAATAATAAAGCGTATACTGAATCTATTTTTAAATTTAAAAATCAATTAGACCTATAACCATCGCCTATAAATTTCAACTCCCCCACCGCGGCGAGGTATCCAAAGCGGTCACATCAAATTATATTCCTTATACGCGACCAAACTTCTAACTTTCGCAATATCATATTCCTGGCTTCTCTAAACTATGCCAAGTTTTCTATAAACCGCTAAAAAAAATAAAAAAAAATTGTGTGGAATCTTAGGAAGTATTGCTTCCCAACGCACTCCGTAACCCATAATCCACTGAATACTGCCAAACCCTTACGGGGGTTCTTTTCCCATTCCTAATTCACCATCTAAACCTTATTCCCCCTGAAGATTTCTTCATTCGGTCCGATTTCATGTACAAAAGGGATGGTCCATCCACGCACCGAGGCTTAATAATGTAAAAGTCTGAGAAGATATGATTTTTGAACGAGGATTTTTCTCCTTATCCTTAATATTTCCCTATAAATTCTTATTTCCTGGACAAACTTGAGGGAAAAGCCCGCGGTAAGGCCGGGAAGGAGACAAAAGGGGGTCCGAACTTACATATGAATTCTTATAAAGGCGTTTCGGTGAGGACGGGGGGAGGAAAAGTATAGCATTGCGGAATGCAAAGATTCCGAAGAGAGAGACGGTATGGAACGCGCTCCTTTGCTTATATCTAGTCATATCCAATTCAAAGTAACTTTAAACCACTGTCAAAGGCTTAGAAACTCTTCTAAGACCATTATCTTATAGCCTACGATAATATTGACTACAACTATAGGTAACTATTCTTAAAACCAGTTTGAGGTTACTCTACGTTCAAAGGTACAATACCTTTAAATCTTTACCAAGACGTGGGAATTGAAAGGGATGCTAAGACTTAGCGCTTTATGTAAATTCCAAAGTAATCCTCTAGAAAAGTCAGGGACATCTACCCTTTATACGCCGCAATGTTATTGCGAAGAGCCTATAGTCGGAATCATCTCCAAGTTTCAACGGGTTTAAAGCTACAGTATTACTTTATTTCGATACCGTTTGATCATTGGAGTCTAGTTTCACGCGTGTTGAAGTGTGGTTCTGATTTCGACTAGGGGGAGTTGGTGAAACAACGGTCGCGTTATTCCCACCAGTAATATTCAATACTAAATAACCTACAATACCCATGATACCGTTTCAAAAATAGCGTGAAATAGCGGCTAGAATATCTAAACACTCCAATGAATATTTATTACCGGTTACCAAATTCGAATTTCCTCCTTGTATATAGTATATATATATATTGGATAGGGACGAAGGGAAACCTTCTAGGAACCTTAGGATATATTCGGGTATACTTGATAAAGCCGAGGCTTAGCTTCTCTAGGCTGGGAAAAGGCGTCTTCGGGGCCTTATTGGACAGTTTGCCATTGTGGAGTTCCCCCTTATTCTCACGCAGCTACCAACACAGGCATTTAATTAACGGAGAAATAGGCCCTTTCCACATCTTCACCCTCTTCCTCATCCTATACGAAAGATCTACTCGCTTAACAAGCTGTCTGGACTGTGAAGCTCATTTCAATGCATGGGTAAAGGGGAATGGATAGTTAGGCCTATTTCCTAGCGTGTTCGAGTTTAACTAAAAATCTAGAACTATTCCAATGGCTTTGTATATTCTATTAGTATTTGATTTTGATTTTTTCAGTCAATATTCCATGAAACATTGTTTATTAATATAATTTTTAAATTTTGGTACAATTGTGTGGCTTTAATGATTTTTGGATATTGCTTTTGCCTCAAACTTACTGGTAACCTTTGTTCTACACTATACCTAATTGCTTAGAGTAAACAATATCATAGAGAACCAGTTATTTCTTTGTTAAATTTTATAAGCAAAGCCACAAAGAAATTTATATATTAATTAATTAATTTTCAAAAAATAAAACCAATTCTGAGTTTTATTGGTTTTTCTTCGTGGTTAAAACCGATTTTAATCAGCTGGTTATAACCGGTCTATCTGATTCTTGCCAACCCTAATAGCCACACAACATCACCTCGAAAAAAACAACCAATCAAGTGTCAGTATACCGGCAGTCAAAAGGGGTAATGTCCTTACTCGTTACGAACAAGTTAATATAATAACAAAGGTTTTTTTGGGTGAGTGTCTCCTAAACTGATGACATTTTTGATAAGGAGGAAAAGAACTCTGTTAATTTAGGAATATTAGGACGTCACGGTAGTATGAAATTTCCTCTTTTATACCGGGGCAATACGCGATTAGAACAAAGGCTTAATAAAAACGAACTGTGAAAGAATTGAGAGAAAGAGAGAGAGAGACAAGGTTTTTGAATGAGGCGTCGTACAATTAGTGTCAACTTTATTTTTAGGTGTGAAAATTTTTGTCTATATGGCCATGCACCGTAAGACGAGCGGACAGGGACCCGTGTATGGTACGTTGAGAGCCGAAATAATTGAAATGTCTCTTAGTTCTTCTGACGTCTCGAAACAAAACGTTAAAGAGCCAATTTTCATTGTTATCAGTGACAGATTCGAAGCTCTAAAAGAGGGGAGAAAAATGGATAGATCGTGGGGAAAAGAAAAAAATTCCTCGGGAAACGTTGAGCCCCGAAGCGGTTGAGTGAAACCGATAAGAATAGGTACATATAAGCCACGTTCACATTAGAAACTTTAAAAAGGGCTAAATTTTGAAAGTTTTGTTTCAATAATAGAGATTCATATTTATTTGAGCATTCTAAACACTAGTTCGCGTAACATTTATTATTTTAATATTATCAGAAATATAAATTAAAATAACAGAGAACGGTCTCGTAAAATTAGTTAGGAGTGTAAGCCTAGACGATAATGGTTGTCCAATTCCTAGCCCCAAAAAAAAACGGCTGCAAACGGCATAGTGTGAACTTCAGCTAGTTTTAACTTCGCTTCTCTACTCAGAATTTTTCTTTGCCCAAATTTCTTTTGTTTTTACACCCTTCGTGACTAGTTGTCTATTTAAATGTGTAGTTTTGGCACTTTTACTTCATTATCATTGATATCAAGTTTTCGAGAAGTCTTTTTGAGCTTTTTGCGGTGGGAAAAACAAAGGAATCTTTTCACCCCTGGCTAGCTTCGCCGGATCTAGTTATGCACGTATATACCTACATAGGATAACTAAAAACCCAATTAGTTCCATTCTCACCTTTGCACGTAAAAAGAAAAGGATGCGGTTTAGGAGGAAAAACTAATCAAAATCGCTTGAATATCCCTTTTCTCTAGATTGTTCAGGAAACTCACGAAAAAATTTAGGAAATTTTATTATCAGGTGTTGAGGTTTATATACCTTATTTTTGATTCGACAAGGTGCAATTTTTTTCTTCTAACTTAAGCCTAATATATAGATAAGCGTCAAAATTCCATATAGCTTAAAACCAATAGTTTGAATTACTTTCAGTAGAATTTTTAACAGTTTTTATCTGTGTAAGTTGGTCGGTTCCTCAAAGCGGGGGCCACTTGGTCGGTTCCTCAAAGCGGGGGCCACTTGGTCGGTTCCTCAAAGCGGGGGCCACTTGGTCGGTTCCTCAAAGCGGGGGCCACTTGGTCGGTTCCTCAAAGCGGGGGCCACTTGGTCGGTTCCTCAAAGCGGGGGCCACTTGGTCGGTTCCTCAAAGCGGGGGCCACTTGGTCGGTTCCTCAAAGCGGGGGCCACTTGGTCGGTTCCTCAAAGCGGGGGCCACTTGGTCGGTTCCTCAAAGTCCTTCCACTTGGTCGGTTCCTCAAAGTCCTTCCACTTGGTCGGTTCCTCAAAGTCCTTCCACTTGGTCGGTTCCTGAAAGTCCTTCCACTTGGTCGGTTCCTGAAAGTCCTTCCACTTGGTCGGTTCCTGAAAGTCCTTCCACTTGGCCGGTTTCTAAAAGTACTTCCACTTGGTCGGTTTCTCAAAGTACTTCCAACTTGGTCGGTTTCTCAAAGTACTTCCAACTTGGTCGGTTCCTGTAAGTACTTCCTCTTGGTCGGTTCATGAAAATACTTCCACTTGGTCGGTTCCTGAAAGTACTTTCACTTGGTCGGTTCCTGAAAGTACTTTCACTTGGTCGGTTTCTAAAATTCGGTCAAGATGGTCGGTTGGAACCAGGAGTGAGGCCATTCCAATTCATATAAGTGAACCAGTAATAATCTAACCTAACTTAACATGCAGTTCTTTGGAGCAAGCCAGTTGACCTTTTTGCACTTCTAAGAAACAGACCAAATGCTTGAGACAAGAAATTTCTACATACATTTCCTATATAGTGAGTCGTGGTTGGTCAACTAATTCAAGGTCACACAAAAACGTTGGCTAATCGGATGAGTATTATAACCTTTTTAATAAATTTTAAAAGTAGCATCCCCTTCTGTCTTAAGAACGTGGTTTTCCTGGTCAAAATATTTTTACTTAAACCTTTAAGGGATTTTTTTTTTTTTTTCTTTTTCCGGAGTTGAGCGCTGGCATTGTTTTTGGAGTATAAGATCGGAATATGTAAGGAATGGCCCCCTTTTTTCTGATATAATATAAAAATGGGAAGCGTAAGAAGAAGAAAAAAAATCAGATCTAGGAGCCCGCTTATGTAAGAAGGCAGCGAGGCAGGGAGAAGGGTCCTAGAAGCTAGGCTGAACATTTTCTGGCGTTCCATAGAGTCACTCTTGAGTGAGAGAAACATGGGCCCGCCGGTTTCTTCCCGAAAATCCGACATAGCGTATCAAAGCGCTCAAGCGAAACTGCACCCAAAGACTAAAAGAAAAGAAGGACCCCTAGCTTCCACGCGAAAAGAAAAGGGCAAAGAAAAGAAAGAAATTTGGCTAGCTTTATGTACGTAGTTCGTCAACTGGCTTTGAGATGCGATAGAACCATAGGCGTGCGCAAAGAGATACGCGTAATGACCTCATAGTTGGTTCATTTAGTAATATTTAGCAAGGGGTGAATTGAATTCAGGTGCAAAAACGATTTAATTTTGAAGACTTGAAAGAATTTTCAAGGCGAATCTCGAAATCGTTTCTTATTAAACTAAATTATAAAGTCCTTCGAACTGTCCTAAAATCTCGCTAGTATTTCCATTGGTTAATGCCTTATTGCTAAGTGTCCCAAATTCTGAATATTATATTTTGAGCTGTCCTAAATTCTCTCTAAAATCTTTTGAGTTGTCCTAAATTCTCGCTAAAATCTTTTGGGTTGTAATAAATTCTCGGTAAAATCTTCTGAGTTGTCCTAAGTTCTCGATAATATCTTTTGGATTATCCCAAATTGTCTATAATGTATTTTAAATCGTCCTAAATTCTTAAAAGTCTTAAATTGTCCTACGTGCATTCATGAATTGTCCTAAATTCTGGGTTGAGAATAGAAAGTCCTTAATTATCCATAATTTATTTATATGGTTTAAGTCTATTGAATATTCTCGAAACATCGTTCCATGTGCATTCATGAATTGTCCTAAATTCTGGGTTGAGAATAGAAAGTCCTTAATTATCCATAATTTATTTATATGGTTTAAGTCTATTGAATATTCTCGAAACATCGCTCCTGTTAGCGACATTGACTGGATTGCATAAAGTTTGTATAAGAATTTAAGTCCATTTAGCCGTAAACTACATTCAGCAACTGTTCATGGATATCTCGGTATAAAAAAAGTATCAGATAAATTCGCCTGACCCCACCAAAGTTTTCTATAAGAATGGCCCGAGGACCTCCGCGTTCGATCGATAGAATTCCAGGACCAAAAATTTTTAGACATTTTTCTTATTTTTTTTCCATTTTCTTCTTGGCGGGTTTTACCGCGCGGGGTCCCTAAGAGATAGAGAGGCTACTTGTTGTGCGGAACGTGTGTGTGTGGGAGTGAACATTGTTTCACCAAGTTTTCTCCCGCAACCAATGACTTTTTTTCAAAATAAGTTTCTTTAGGTTTTTTTTTTCTCTATCTCAAATATCTCCAGGGGATTTATTTTTTATTTTTCCTGGAAGGTGAAGCTAATATTAAAACCTTAAATCGATCATCGTGGTGGCTTTTTTTGCAAGCTCAGAAAGACTCGAATTCTTCCTAAAATAATATAGTTATTGTATAGGAATTAAGCTTTCAGTTAACATTAAATCAAGAGGCGGATTACATCGTTTTAGAGTATAAATTTAATTGGACTAATCAAAAATTATCTAATTGAAACTTAAAACAATAAAACAATACACTGTGGAAGGTACTAGAACCAAGAATCCATTCAGGTTCCATAAGAATATGGGAGCATAGCTTTAGCCTCTGGTACCATCCTCCCAAACTTTGTAACAAAAGTTCGTCTGCATTTTTCGCAACATTTGTACGCTTAGATCCTTTTTCGGTCGGCTCCATTTTTATTGCCCAAAATATTATGTCAAGGTCGTTAGTGGCGCGGGTTAATAATATAATGTCAGGAGCGATTTACTTGAAAAATCGATTCGAAGCAGACGAACTTTTGCTACAAAGTTTGGGAGGATGGTTATTGAATCGCGGCCCTCCCATATTCTTATGGAACCTGAATGGATTCTTGCTATAACTATTTTAATCCAATTTATTCGTGATTTAAACTCCAAAAGGTTTAAGAAAGCGAATAGCGGAAGAATTTTGGCTACAAAATATGCGAGGTTGATATTAGAGATATGTTCTTAGATTCTTGAATAAGTTCTTGATAAAAAACTGTATCAAAATTTAAAACAATCCTAAATGAAAACCATCTTGAACCTTTAGATATTTGGTTTCGGGGCATTATATTATCAATAAATTGTTACTGAACTTTCAAAAAAATTCGAACACCTCGTATTAATACCCTCTATCGATTATATTAACACGAAATTTCGCCTCGTCGCTATAGGAAGAGGATGTAGCCATCAAAAGTAACTTTTTCACCTGTATTACAATTAAGATTGAAGAGCATTTTATTCCATTAATATCTCCTTTACGAGATCATTCGCGTGAATCGGTGAGTCCTTTAGAATTGTCTCCCGCGAATATATCCTATAAGTTAAAAGACGTTGGTTCTGCAGATAGCGCGTTGAATGGCTCGAAGGCGTTTTCCTCTCAATATATACACACCCGAACTGTTTAGTTAATTACCCCCCGGAACAGTTTCGAGAGAGAGAGAGATATATCTAGCTATATAGAACCTCGTCTAATAAGGGCAGGGCGCGATATACAATACGTAACATATTAGACGACCGGGCTTCACGCCTGCAAATATAATCTAAGACAAGTACTCGAGTATAACTCGACCTTTACTAAAGACGCCCGCCTATCTTCGCCCGTACTTATATAGCTCTTCGAGAGTAATTTTTAAAAAACAGAAAAACTAGTTTTAATTCGTATTATAACCATGCTAGTTTGAAACAAGTTAAACCTCTCTTGAACTGAAGGATGGTATTTATCATGATAAATTGGAATAAACGTGTACTTCTTCAAGAGGACCAATTTTCATTTCATCAATAGCTTTATAAACTTTAAAGTTTTATGAACTCTAAAAGTAATATATTTATATTGGAATTATTTCATTATATAGTATGTACACACCTGTTATTATAACGTGTTGATACAACGTTTTCAACCTAATAAGGAAACAAGTTGTCGGGACAACTCCAAAACAACATGAGTATAACAAACAAGAAAAAGCTCTTTCATTCAAAATATATTTTATTTGTAAATATTTACTATATTAAACCAGGAATATATTTACCTGCCCTGGTTACGACCCGGTTTTGCCTAAGGAAAATACCCCCTCTCATAGAAGTGAGTCGTAGACTTCTGATTAAACCTTAAGATAAAACCTAGGGTTTATATAGGTAACTTGAAGAATTTTTTTATCGAGTAGAATACGGTGTTTAGTTACCGAATGACTTCACGATCGCGTGCCACTATGGTTGATCCTTTTTAAATGGTAAATATGTTTAGCGCGAGTCATTATATTGACTAGATCAACGGATTTACGTCATAATTACGCAATTACTTGATCAATACGAAATAGTTGACATTGTCAGTCAAGTATGGTGTTACCCTTTTTCTACATGGCATCCTTTGCCCCATAAATGTTTCATTTCATATAAGGGTCCTGGTTTAGTATAGTTGCGAAATTCAAGGAGGTTCGATCAACGTTTGGCGCGTTTCACGGTTGATCGCGTCCAACGCACCCTAGCGAACTACGATCCTATGATTTAAAAAATATCGTGGAAAAGACGACCAGACCAGGAGAAAAAATATACCTAAAGAAATCGGCGAAAAACCCCCGTGGGTTCAATTTCTGCGTCATATATTCTTCATTGACAGATATGCAAATTTTCTTTTTCGCTCCCTGCGCAAGTTTTTCCCCCCATACCTATTGCACGACGCCTCGAGATAAGAAAAATTTCTCCTCTAAACTTCGTACAGATGGAAATTTCATTTGACCGCGTTTTACCTTCACTACCTTTCACTAAAGAAGCGTTTTCAAAGCTCGGGAAAACAAAATCACGTCATGTTGCATCATATTTGTCGTTTTTAAGTAGAAAGCTGAATTATAATAATATTCCTTTCACAACTACGTTGCAGGCAACCACGGAGGCATAGCCTATAATATGTGGTTGCCCGTACATAAAAATTAACATGATCGAATGATTCAAAACGTTTCTAACTTGGTAGCTTGTAGTGGCGTAGTAATCGAGACAATAAGAACCTGGACCCACGAAGAATTCTGCTCAGGTCCTTGTAGTCGAAGTAATTGGGCTTCGAGCCTTCGAATTCTTTTGAATGGCCTCGAATTCTTTTGAATGGCCTCGAATTCTTTTGAATGGCCTCGAATTCTTTTGAATGGCCTCGAATTCTTTTGAATGGCCTCGAATTCTTTGAATGGCCTCAAATTCTTTTGAATGGCCTCAAATTCTTTTGAATGGCCTCAAATTCTTTTGAATGGCCTCAAATTCTTTTGAATGGCCTCAAATTCTTTTGAATGGCCTCAAATTCTTTTGAATGGCCTCGAATTCTTTTGAATGGCCTCGAATTCTTTTGAATGGCCTCGAATTCTTTTGAATGGCCTCGAATTTTTTTGAATGGCCTCGAATTCTTTTGAATGGCCTCGAATTCTTTTGAATGGCCTCGAATTCTTTCGAATGGCCTCGAATTCTTTTGAATGGCTTAGAATTATTTTGAATGGTCAAAGAACGAATTGGTCCCTTCATCTATAGATTAGATTTTTTTGTAATCGCAAAAGTCGAAGTAGATTCCAATTATAACCTTTTTTTTTGTGCATAATTGTAGTTTTTTTTTATATATTTGCATATGTTACTCAAATTCCGAATAGTTTTGGTGATAAATCACAAAGAGCATCATTTCAATTGAAAAAATAATAATATTTAGCTTCAATATGAAAATATATGAAAACGCTGCTTCACTTTATCATACTCGCTTTAGGCTTAACTGCTTTTGCGAAAAAGTTCCTCGCTTGAGATGGAGGGGCTTGGGTAAGAAGAAAAAAAATTCATTTTCGTTGGCTGCCCGATCTCTTTTCCGCCGCATCTGGTTTTTAATATTGCGTTTAATTTAATTTCCCAAACTTTTTTTTCTTTTCGTATACCACTTCCTCGTATTTTAAGTACCTGTACTCGCCAATAGGGGGCCATTAGACTCGTAAATTTTATAAGGCGATCTCAATTTCATCGATATTTTGTTTTTAAAAAAATATTAAAAGATTTGTTATCGAGGATTATACTCTAGTGTTTTAACTACCGTATGGGAGATTTTGTTCAATGAACCGTAGAATTTATATTTTCGAATAATTAGAGGTGAATGTTTTGAATAATATTTCATTTAAAGGGGAGATGATATGTAAAAGGGAAGTAATTGATTTCATCGCGAAAGATAAGGCTTTTTATAGTTTTTTGAATTTAAAGTGAACAATTTGCTATTAATATATCAAAGCTTAAATTAAATAATTATAATTGTTTGGCATCATTAAAGAGAGGGGCTATGTATTCTAACAATAATTTTTTTATCGATTGCTTATGGTTTAAATATGCCTAATCATATATTAATAAATACTTAACTAGAAATAAATTTAAAACTTACCCGGAAAATAGGCTTAGCTGGATTCAAGGAAATCCTGAATTTCTTCGCATTGAAAGGTCAGCGACCAATCGAATGTTATTGAAAGTCTCACGAAGATCTCGCCTTAACGACGGTCCTTTGCTCATTGGTCGCTGACCCTTTAAATGCGAAGAAATTCGGGATCTCCATGAATTCAGCTAAGTCTATTTTCCGGATAAATTTCTAGTTTAATATTTGTCTGTAAATGTTTTTACTGGTCGACGCCATAATTTTTAAACGATAAGGAATAGATAAAAAATCACTTGTTGGAAGGTGCATTCCCCCTTGTTATATTCAAATACAAAGTTAATTTAACTAATCTCAAGACTGGCAAAGATATTTGGAGGTCGAAAACATGCAGTTAATATTTTTGAAGTAAAATACTTTAAAACTAAAACTCAACGCGATTTACATTCAAAAAATAAATAGTTAGGCTTAGTGAATATTTGAATACAAGTAGGCCTACATTTCCTTATGCAATTTTAAAACATTGTTCATCAATCTGTATATAGTAGCAAAACCAAGTTCCTTTCTTTGAATATCGAGTCTAGCATAAATTTCAAATTCAAAGGTATTTAAATTCCAAGATTTGCTACGTTAGTATTGTAATAATGTAAAAACCGGTACAAATCTAACAATGAAATCGCGCTTTTCCTCATCCTGGCCGAACTAATTAGAGAGTACGGACTTTTTCTATCAATTATAAAGAACTAAAAACCCAAGTGAGAATTGAAAAGGAAGCCAAGACTTAGTAACTAAAATATAATATAATAAAATAAAAAAAAAAAAAATTGGGGAAAAACTACAAAAGAAAACGAAACCCTCTTCATTTTAATAGCGTTTTTATTCTCTCTTCTGGCTCTCATTCTCTCACTCTCTCTTGGCCAAATGTGAATGAAAGAGGTCTAGAAAAACTCGGAAGAACATTTATTTCTCATTAAAGCTCATTTCGACCCCTTCATTTTTTTTGCTCCTACTTCAAACCTTTCACTCGCTCTCTCTCTTACTCTCCTCCTCTAAGCATCAAAAGCTATTCCGCTATTCATATCCCCAGCCTCTCAGAGTCCTTGCTCTTTTTCTCCTATTGTTAAAAAGGGACTCTCCAAAAGAGTGAGAGAGAGGCTGGAAATTTTTTTATTTTTTTTAGTATCCCAGCCGTTTATTGGCGGTAGTGGTGCGGACTGTTATCATTAAAATCCTTTGAAATTTGCAGTGGGTATAAAGCTAAGCTAGCGTCAATATCCGTATGATTTGGTTGTGGTAAATCGAAAGGAGACTTAAGTTTGTACGTGATGAGATTTTATATTGATTTGGACTAGAAGTTTGTTCAGGAAGATATAGTTAATGGAGAATATTATATTAAAAGGAGAAATAGTGGTTAATGTATTCCCAAGTTTTGAGAGACTTTACTGGTTTAAACTTCATTGAATCTTACAACGTGGATAGAAGATAAATGGGGGTCGACAATATGGAGTTTTAACGCTCATGAAATGAATTTTCAGCTAGCGATGCTATTTGAATTTTTTTTATTATTCTTCATCCTTTAACTTACTCTTCTCTGTTTTATTTTTCTTTACGATATATAATTTTTATTCAGTTCGTTTCAAACTTAAAATTCAATTCTTACAAAGCCACGATTCATATTTAACTAAAATTTGTTAAATTAATATTTTGAAATTTATTAGAGTACATTACATTAATTGAAACTTAAAACTGGGTATCATAAATTAATCTTAATTAATTTAGTGAATGGCGTTTAATTGCTTTGAGCTATTAAGATACTAATTATTTAAAAAAATTAGTTGTATTTAGGTTTTAAAATCAAACATTTTTTTTTCTAAATTGATGGCGTAGCACTTTCATACTGAAACGAACTGGAAAACTTTTGGGGTTTTTATCACCGTGAAAGTATACCAAACTCGAATTATTACCGCTATGTTTTGGCAGTATAGTTAAAGATCACAGTACAAAAGCTTAACCTTTGGTACAGACATAAGTTGAAAAGAAAAAAAAAGAAAAAAAAACCTCTGAAATGACGATGATGCTTCTTGATGACCAAACCTCGGAATCTTTTTTTTTATATAGGTATATATGTTATTGAAAAGGGGAAAACATTCTTATAAACCCATATAATAAAGCCAAGGGCTAACAGTATCCTAATTTTAAAAGCATACCCCTCTTTATTCCTTTATTAAAACTTTGTAAACGCACAAAATATCTCCTTACGGTAAGAATTGAGGATCTAAGCCTTGGCTCTCGACTTTCTATCCTCGCGGAGACTCTCTCGCGCGGGGCTTAATCCCCACTAGGATAGGGGATATGGGTGTTGTACGCAATCGTCATTGTAGTCCGTCACTTGGAGAAATTCGAGTCTTCTATTGGGGTGATTTTAGCGACTAGCCGTTGTATTGTTAGAAAGAGAATGGGGGGAATGTATTTTATGTCTGTCTAAACGTAGTTGGGTTTTTTTTTTTTAGGTTTTCCCAGACAGATTTAAGGAAAATGTAATAAAGATAGACTCCGCTGAATTTTCTACTCCCATTTCTTTCTCTATATACAGAACACTTACTAGTTTATTTCACATAATGTGACCATCATCCCAGAGGGTTTATTTATATTTAGCTTCGGTGTTAGGATTACGAGAAGGAGTTTGATTTGAAAATGTGTAGTTGTTATACTATCCTAATAATTCATTAAATTAAGATATGTAATTGGTTGCTAAGCTAGTAATTCATTTAATTAATACATGTAACTGGTTGCTAAGTTAGTAATTCATTGAATTAAGATATTCAGTTGGTAACTAGGCTAGTAATTAATTAATACAATTAATATTTGTAATTTGTTACTGGAATTTATAATTGCTGCATATTTGGATATGTAATTGCTGCATATTGGCATATGTAATTACTGAATATTTTCATATGTAATTGCTGCATATTTTCATATATAATTGCTGCATATTTTCATATGTAATTGATGCATATTGGAATATTTAATTGCGGCTTATTTGGTTATGAAATTGGTTACTATGGTACAAATACATAAAATTAATCACAAATATATTAAAAATATATGCATTCTTCAGTTAGATACCTAATCAAACTCTTTTTATAAAATACGAACAGATAAAATACCAAGACGGTTTTTTAAAAAAGGAAATTTGGAATTGAAATAAACAAAATATCCAATTTTATAACCTATTCTTAACCCACTGTTTATAGCTCGTAATAATAACATTGCCACCATTCGTGGTCGCTTTGGTCATCCGAAAAAGCCACAAAAAGAGCGCGAATGATATAAGGCATATATAGAAAAGAGAAAGAAGTGGTACTAATCTCGCGCAGCTAGTCTTCGTTCGTCCCATTAAACCAGGAACCGACACATATACCGTGTTATATCATTTTACGATGTCCACGTCGCCCCACCCCCCTTCTCCTAGACTATAAAATTCTCCACACTGGAAGCCTCAAAGTTCCTGTGACGATATTTAATGACGTACTCCATCCCCCCCTATCCATCTAGATTCGTCGCCTATACGGTTCTCTTCCCACGACAACTCTTGGCTGGGTATACTCCCTATGTTTTCCCCTCCTAGCTGGCTGGGTTTTCTAAATGACAATGATTGACACTAGACGCCACCTTCCTGGTGACCCCTAACACCCGGGTACGTCACTTTTGAGACTATTTCCATCTTGTATCCTCATGGTCCTAAAGAGGAAGGGGATGAAGGGATAGGGGAGTTATATATGACGTCCTGACCTAGTCTTAGGTGTAACTTTTCCGTCATGTGTTAAACTCGTGTAATATATATTTTTTTTCTCTCTTTGCTGTAAGGAATCTTTTTCTTTTTTATTTGAAAAGGAACGAGCCAAGGAATTAGGCGAATGATGAATGACTCCAAAAAAAAAAATTGTTTTTCATATTTGTGTCGCATGCATGAGCCAAACCAGTTGGCCATGCTATGCAAAAGATGATTCGTGAATTGCTAAATACTTGATAGGGAAAATTCCGAATTTATTAATGGGGAACTTCAATTAATCACAAGATTAATTTTAATTATTTAGTAACAGTTAATTATGGAATATTTAAACTTTTAAGAAAATATGGTGAGATTAGAATGGATTTAAAACACTACGTGTTTCATCAGAGATATTAAAAATAAATTACAATCATTAAATTTAAGTTATTATTATTTAGTTTATTTTTTAATTAAAATACAGAACATTTAATGATAATAAAATTAATGGCGTGATTTTCATGATTTAACGTAGTTAAGTCGGTTTATAACCATTTAATTAAATTAATGTATGGTTATTTAAATAATTGTCACGTCATAGAATTCAAGAATTTTTTGGTCAATTTTAGATTTTATGAAAAGTTAAAATTCAAATTTATACCGATATGGTTCTAAAAATTACCATCAGAAGGTAGAGATACATTTTAAAAACTTCAAAAATCATGTTATTGTATTAATTAATGAAACTACTACTTCATAGTTGAGAAAAACAATTTTTTAAATAATCGTTTTATGATAGCTTCCCCCTTTCAATTCCTTTTTAATATAATATTATTCACCATGGTCAGTACATTTTGCGTGAAGGATGTTTCAAATAAATCAAATCGAAACTTAATCCGTGTCAAAGCACGTATAGAAATTCTAAATTTGTCCTAAAAACAGCTGCTAATATCCGTAACCTCCAAAAAATTCACACTCTCAAAAGTATCGGGTCCTTATGAAAAGAATTAACATATGTGAGTGGATTTCCGGACCGGCACTTCTGTCATATATACGAATCCAACACTGTGAACCCTAAATCCGGAGGTCCTACCCCAGAAGAAACGCAACCCAAGTATTTCTAGTAGCAAAACTATTAAATCCTATCAATGTCCACATATTTGGAGTAGTAGTAGATACGTCATGACATGATAGACTCGTTTGAGTTTGAAGAGAGAAGGCCCGCGCGTTAAGCACCAAATATCTAGTGTGTGGGTAAAAATATGAATATCTTTCTCTGGAAGATTTAGTTCAGTACATAATCACGAAATTTCATCACGTGCAAAGTAATACTCCATAGTTCTTCTACGATTGGTTAAATTTAGAGATGAAAAGGAACCTATAATCACACGCGCTGAAATCACGTGATGATTATGACAGTAACACGCTGATGCGTTTCGAATCAAAGTTTTCACCGCGTATGAACGATTAGACTCCTCCATTTTGTCCACGATTTTTTTTGCTTCGATATACAAGGGGTTTAAACTTTAGCACGCGCTGAAACCTACGATTGGTTACGACAAGAGCGTACGAGGGATGCGGAACTTAGTTGGGCAAACGCGCTACACGCGGTGATTTACGATGGTCCGTCGTTATACCGCGAGCAGCAACAGATGAATAAGGGGAATGCCTTAAACCATCCTTCATCCACCATCCCATAGCCGTCATCACCCCTATTGCATCCCTCTCATCTTCCCTTCCCGAAACGGATCAAACCGTATTTAATTTTTATACATGCTCCTTTTTTAACCGAAAATATCTTTACGCTTTTTCCGGACGAGTTATTTCTACAAACCAAGGGGTCACTTCTCAAGTGGCAAATTGATTATGAATTCTTCAACAAAAAAGAAAATAATAAGGATTATTAGAGATTAGAAACATCAATAAGGATAGCTAGAATGTTTCTCGTAACCTATAGGTGTTAAACTCCTTCATATTGAAATATACTTAATTTAGAAATTTCTGCCTTTCATTTGAAACATATCATTAATTACGTATCAGAATCAAATTACGTCACGAAGTGCATGGAAAACATATCTCCCATTTAATTTCGAAGTTTCTTAAAAATGTTTCAGCCCAGCCTATTAAAATAGTTATTTAGGTGAACTTAAAAGATAAATAAAACCTGTTCATATATGTACATGTATATTAACCTTTATTTGGGCTTTAAATTAGATTTATGTCGTTTTTTTTTTTTTATTAATTTCTGGAAGTCATATCGAGATAATGTTTTTTAATCTCATTTTAATCGGTTTATCAGTATGTTATTTATATTTTTTTAAGATTTTCGATTTTTTAGTTTAAAATATTCATTATTATTCAGGAAATATTTGAAGAGTCTAGTTCTAAAGATTTTCCCGTGTTAATAATGTTGATTCGTTTCTATTCATCTCACTCTTTGGTAGTGCATGGTAAGAGGAATATTTTTGATTCGAATTAATTATATTAGTTGAAGTCCTTGTTTTTAAGTTTATTTGATATATTTTGATGATTTTCTGTGTAAAGGGTTATTTTACATATTACTGAATATTGCTAAATTCTATTGTTTAATATCTGATTTTGATTATTTTTTTAATACTTAATTTCGGACTGGAATATTTATTATCTCTAGTTAATCTTTTGCGTGTAACATTGTTACTTTATGGTTTAAGTCCCTACCAACAAACACAATTATAAATTTAAATATTTTAGGTTAGGTTACGTCGAAGTCGGTGAGGTAATATTTTGATTTCCCAATTCTTGTTTGAATTAAACCTTTTTACTAATCTGTATGAAGGATGTGAGGATTAGCTTCTAATATCTTTACCACCACGCTCGTAGGTACATGAACGGGTTCTCCTTTGATTCTCGCGCGCGTTCTTAATATGTTACAATACACTTTCTATTTTTGTACCTTTTTGGCCTCAAACACCCATCAACATTTTTTTTTGGGTTAAAGTACAAATCATGTTTTGTTTAAAACTCTTTTTAAATTAGGTGCCAAATCTTGGCCTAAATTGAAACATTAAAATCCGAGGGCTCCGTATACACCACGGTGGATAAAAATATCCTTTTTATTTTTTACAATGTCGTGTCGTTGTTAGAAAAGGAAGCCACGGATGTGAGAAAGACACAAAACTTTAAAGGTTTTATGATAAATTATCCCACCCACCATGTAGAATTTTTCAGACGTTTTATTTGACACGCTCTTAAGAGCCTTCTCGCATAGGTGTGTATGACTTCATCATGCAAAGCGGAACCCTAAAAATGAAGACACTCGAATGTTCTTAGTTTCCGAAAACTATTTTATACTGAATGGTTTTCTAACGTAGTATATTAATCCAAGCTAGCTTCATCCGGTTTGCAAACGTCAACTTATTTAAAATGTATATAGACCCGAGAGAAAGTAAAAATGTCTTGGAACCAACACATAGTTACACGTTTACGCGATGATAAACTCTGTTGATTCGAGTAGGTGGATTTAAATCTAAAGGAATAGTCTTAAATAAAAATATAAGGATTTTTTTAAGTAATTATAACGTAAATTAAGGGCCGATCAATTGCCAGGGTTCATACAATATTTGAAAAATTAATTTAACTATAAAGCGGACGCTATTTATAAAGCTGCGTTCACACTAGACCTTGGAATCGATTTAAACCGTTTCAAAACGTTTGGCTAGAGTCGTGTGAACCGTGTTTTTTCGAATCGATTTGATTCGATTTCTCGAAACTGTTTCGGGAACCAATTTCAACAACCGATAGATGAAGGCTCTACAATAAATCGAATTATAACGATAATTTAAGAACACGTGACGCTTAAATCGATTCCTGGCAATTTGAATATCGGTTTTATTTTACCGTTTCAAACCGATTAAGAAATGCTAGTGTTACCGTAGCTTATGTAACAAATATCTCTTTCGGTTCACGCGCCTTTTGGCATCAACAATTGATTCCCTTATGAAATAAATCTGAAATTTCTTTGAGCCTAATTTCTCAAATTTGTAAATTATCTGCCAACTACCACGAAACCTTTGGCGTGATTTGATAATTTTTGGGCATATTTTAAGTCTCGATTAAAACTAACTTGGTTGTAAGGGTCTATTATCCCTTTAGCGTAATCTTAATTCAACGTTATTTCACGAGCCTACACGCAAAGACGAAATCTCCACCATTGTACGTCGGCTTTTAATACGTATCAAAAACGTACCACTCAGACTTTACGCACGTGCTTAAAGTCCGCTTTAATTAACGAGCCTCGCGACATAATAGTTTTTTCTCCCTCGTGTTAAGAATTTGGCTGTTTTGCCCTCCTTCTGCCTGTTGAAAACGTGCGAAAACTAGCCGAATAATTTTTTTCCTCCTTTGGCACTTCGGGGCGAATATATCTATAAGACTTTTGGCGCGATCCTCGGGGTCTAAAAGCTATCATTTGCTTATTAATAGCCGGGCTATGTTGGGCTTCCGAAAAATTTGCCTTCTCTCCGAGCTATAGTCATCTAGACATTTTGGAAGGCAAATGAAAAGCTTTCCCCGCGCAATCCGGCTACCAGCGGCTTTTTAGGGAAAAAATATCATTAATCAAGAAAGCCCTTCGGAGGGGTGGCGTATACGATGTTGGGTTATACTAGCTTTGAAATGGTCTTATAAGGGTCTCCTCTAACCCCCCTTACACAACGTGTCTTTATGAAGAAAGACTTAGTAGTCCTAAAACGTGATTTCCAGCTTGTTTAGTCTTCGTGGTGGGAAGATTTCATTTTCATTTTTTTGTATGAGGAATTATAATGTAATGTTATGTGCGCGCTAGAGTTCATGGACTCGACACGTTTTTAGGTTTGTAGAAGGAAAAATCTTGGTATTTTTTTCTTAAGAGTTAAATATTTTATGACGAGGTGTTGATTTTGTAATAAGGAAAGTTTGAGATGGAGATATCTTCGTGACAAATGATGGAATTAACTTTCAGTCCCGAAGGAACTGTTGAATTCGTTCCAACAGATCTTAAGGGAAATTTAGCAAATAATATTTTGATAACAATATGATTTTCATAAAGATTTTCCCAAATATGTTAGTAATATTATTATCAAATATTTTTTATTTAAAATTTTTAAACTCGATTACCGTCAATTAAGGTCCCTGAAATATTTACTAGTACTTTAATTTAAGGTATTAAAATTCTAATTATCTAATTTAATTATTTAATTAATCTAAACTGGCCCCAAAAATTATATTATCAAGATTTAGAAAAAATTTGATTTAAATATTTTCTAAATAGTTTCAAATTTGCCAAAAAAAAATAATCCCTTATAGTTAAATTAACTAACAATTTATCCCTATTAACAATTTAGCTTCTAAATTATTAATAATAATAAATATTCCACACTGAAACTGTTGCTGAAAGTAGTTTTAATAAAGATAAAAGGTGAAATAAAATTTCCATTCATCGCGGTATATTTTAACCCGTTTTTATAATAAACAGTTAACAAGGTCTACTTTTTAATCATACACGATATAACATTACATACTAATCCGCTTTAACTTTCACTCTCATGCAAATTAATCTCGGAACAAAGTATTAAATTATATTTTAAGCTGTTTATTTTCATCTCCTCTCCTTTTAAACCTTAACCAATCTAGCTGCTATCATCCCAAATACGTTCTTTTGACTTAAATTTGTTAAACTTGAGTTAATGAATACCTTCTGGGGGGAAGAAGAAATACCGGTAGGATAGCTGTCAAAGCTAAGGAAAAGCATCATTCTATTAAAGCTTCCCATACATTAACTCTTAAAACTCGAACAGATTCGGATCACTGTATCCGATTCCCCAGCCTCAATTTAATTGAAAAAAAGGAAAAAAAAGGCGCAACTTTTATACAATTAAATATTCTCGGTGGTATCCTGAGCCCTTTAGTCCTTTTCATTGAAATTCTAGAGTGTTAAGCCAGTCGCAAACCAAGTTCAAAGGGAAACTTTGAGATAGAAATAGAACAGCTTTTGGATTTATTTGCATCTATAATATCTACATCGAAAATTATGAATAGATTATTTTTTCCTATTTTAGTCAATAATTTAAATTCTGAATTTTGGTTGGGGTGGTCCATAATTCGATATAGGGATGGTCCATATAATTCGATTTAGGGGGGTCCATATAGTTCGATTTAGGGGGTTCATATAATTCGATTTAGGGGTGGTCCATATAATTCGATTTAGGGGCGGTCCATATAATTCGATATGGGGATGGTCCATATCATTCGATATGGGGGACTCGATATAGGGATGGTCCATATATAATTCGATATAGGGGTGGTCCGTATATAATTCAATATAGGGGTGGTCCGTGTATAATTCGATATAGGGGTGGTCCATAACTCTATAAAGGTTACGATTGAAAAAATATTCCTCCGGCTCTTAGCCCCATAATTTTGAAAGTTTGAGTTCCGCAACCCTACTAATATTTACCTTTTCAAATGCGCGACGGTCTTAAGTTTGAGAAAAACCTCCGCGCCGTGTAAACGAGCAAAGGGGTAAAACCGAGAAAAGAGAGGAGAGCGAGAAAAAGAAGACGAGATAAAATAAAAGTCGCGGGTTGAACGCCAACGGACGTGAGCTGAAAACTAATCACTGATTAAGCGACTGGAAAAAAAAAAAAAAAAAAAAAACTCCGGAGAGAGACGAGAGCCGAAAGCCGAGAGAAAGAGAGCCTCGCGATTGGAATAACTAATTAAACTGGTCGCTCGTCTTGGGTCACGTTCTCTAGCTCGAGAAAAAGTATTTTCAACCGCCCGGGACCCCTCCCTGCGTACGCAAACTTTCTTAGCCTTTTTATAAAAATCTCTTTAACTTCCTGCTCAAGACGTAAGTGGGCCTACGGGTTTTGGGAACTGAAAATTTATAAGATTTGAAATATTTTTTTATAGCGTAGTGAAAGGTATGGCGGAATATACACTATGTACAGTCAGTGGATTTTGATTGAGCTATGATAGAATTTGGGACCCATCAACCTTGATTCAGGGTTCCTTGAGGCTTGATTTAGGTGCCATTTATCAATTCCAAAGCCTTGCCCACCCCTTGCAGCCGCCACTATCTATGTGTTGAACCTAAGAGCCTCAGGGAAAATAAAGTTACTTGGATAAAAAATTTAATTTTAATTAATTCTTGATTGATTTCGTTGGTGATAATGGGGATTGCTGTAATATTATAGACATTTCGAGCTTGATTTTGATATCGTTTGGCTGTAAAATTAATCTCAAGTTTTTCAGAGTTTAAAAACAAATTTTGAATTATTTGTGGATACTTTCAAACCTAAACATTTTCATGTTAAATAGTTATAATTTTTTAAGCTAACAAGACGTAACTTTAAATATAATTACTTAAATTATCATTAAACTACATCAAAATGGTTCATTTTATACGAAACTTGACATAAAACCATATCAAAACATTCATTTTATATCCAAAATTATCTTTAAACCCACCAATAAACTTTTAGGTTACACTATCCCTTTAAAATCCCAATATTGTAGTCAGAATTGATGCGCGGACGCCATCTGTTAGCGAAAAACGGAATGATCGATTCAGAGGGGCCTTTCATAAAACTACAAACGCTCCAAAATCCCTCTTGCAATGAATGTGAAATCGAGGATTCCCCCAAAAACCGAGTCTGAATTTTCGTTTAGTCTTTTCTTCTTCTTTTTCTTATTTTTGCGGGGTTGTACATAGCGCGAAAGAGGGTGCGGACTACCAAACGGGAAAACGATTTAATGTCTCTCCAGCGATTTGGCGGGAAATGACTTTTCCGTACTATTACTTTTTTTGCGCCTTTTTTTATTTTTGAAGAGACTGAAGATCTCCAGAGAAATCCCTTATCTGTAGCTTGCCCTAGCTCGCGCGCGAGTGTCAGGACTGCCAGGGCTCTCGCCCACCCCAGACCGTGGCTAGCCCACTCTCTTTATAATATACTAGAAATATATATAGGCTAAAAAGTAAAGACCCCCAAAAAATCCCGAAATAAAAGAGAAAAGGTATACACCATATCCTGTAGATTGTTCAAGAAGTTTTTTTTGTCCTAAGAGATTTAACATTACGTATCGCCCCGCTTCAGTTTTTACTACGCTACAAACTGATCTTGAAGAGGAGTATAAAAAAATCGTTCGTAGAAACAAAAATATTATAAATTGGTTTATATTTAAAACTTTAAATTGTTGAGGATAAAATTATTGGTTAATCTAGGTTTGTACGAGACTGATTCTGTTACATTTTTTTTAGAACCTTGGCTCTATAATGTATTCTAACCCTAAAAATCCGGAATAGAAATAGGATTGCTTTGGGGCATGGCTAGTCTATATTGAGGTCGAATCCCGGACGGGTCCCCAATTGTATTTAGGGCCCTCATCCATAGAAAGGGTTTTCTTGGTCGCCAAAATAAGCTTTCCCTTTTTTAAGGGGCTAGCAAAGGAAAAAAAGATCTCTTGGGATCCTTCTTCTGACCCGAGCTCCTTTCTATATCGTAAAAGGTTTGTCCGTATCAGATCTGTGCAATCTTACTCTATATTACTGCATGGAAGAGCCCTGGAAAATTGGTTCGAGAAAAAGATGCGAAAAAAAGACAATATATATAGTCTTAGTTTCTCAATTGTGGTTTATCAAAACTATTTTATAACCTACGAGATTACACATTGCGTATTATTACGCGCCAGTTTCTGATACATTGCAATATTATTTTGGTAAAAAAAGTAGAATCAAAGTCAGTATACGTTTTGAGCGGGTATAAAACTTGGGCTACCTTTATATGGTTTTATATGAGGTATATAAGTGAGTCTAACTTTGTACGAACTACAATCTCATGGTGATTATTAAAGGCTAAAGGAAAAGGAAATTGGGCGAATGGCGACAATTGTAGGCTTCGATTTTGTTAGAAGTTTCTACTCCAATATATAGTGGTTTTCTTTCTCAAAGTCGGATCAGTCCAATTTGAGTTGGTAATACACGCAAAGAAAATTGGTTTTATATCGAAATATTACTATTTTACGCGCGCGTTGACTTTATTTTTATCTTTTCTAAGGTTCTCACTGATTATATTGGTATAACGGCTTAACCATAGCAAGTTAAATTATGTTTAAAGGGAAACTTGTAGCTAAAAATGAAACTTTTGACTTTATTTTCGGAATCACCATGCTAAAAAACGTATTCAAGAACTTTTTCGGGATTTTTAGACACGTTTTTGGTGTTTAAATTAATTTCTGAAGTTTGGTAAAATTGAAAAAAAAAATAAAAAATAAATAAAATGTAAATATATTTTCGGGTAAATATTTATTTCACTCTCTATAGACGTGGTTTTACTAAAAATAAGTGGAATAAAATTAGTGTTTAACCACTATAACTTAAAACTATTATTATTTTGTTAAAGAAATAATTATTAAACTCGCATGAAAGATTTATGCAAATATTTACGTTTTGAGTTAATTTTTCTTCATTCAAATATGATAATTTAATTTTGTAAGCGGCATCAAAAGTAAGGATTAAGTTCAAGTTATAAACTAAATTGTAGATTGCGTGAAAACTGCTTATATTACATTAATTTTAGCTTGAAAACTGCATAAATTATATCAATTTCAGAGTGAAAATTGTATGAAGTACATTAATTTCAACGTACATTAATTTCATCGTAAAAATTGGATATATTTCTATAATTCATCATTTCTTCGTAAAAATTATATATATTTCTATCACTCATTAATATCTTCGTTAAAACTGCGCAAATTACATTAATTTCAGTATTGTTAATTTGTATTTCTGGGACCGTGATAATTAGAATGTTTTACTAAACTTTAAGTTTGAAATACGTAACGAACTTAACTTCATCTAAACTAACTTATCTGGAGACTAAAAATAATAAAAACATCTGGAAAGTTTAATGTTAATATGTTAATTTGTATGCTGTTAAGTTTTTAATTTAATAATTTATATAGTTAACTAATAATTACAATTGTTTCTTTATTCGCAGTTCTAAGTTTGAGAAACACACAAGAAGAAGAACCGCCCGATCCTCAGTTAATGAGGCTGGACAATATGTTAATCGCGGAAGGAGTAGCCGGTCCAGAAAAGGGCAGCGGACCAAACGCGGCGGCCAACGCTTCGGCGGCGGCGGCGGGCGGACCCGGTCAGCCCGAAAACGCCATTGAACACTCCGATTACAGAGCCAAATTGGCGCAGATTAGGCAAATCTATCACCAAGAGCTCGAAAAATACGAACAGGTAAGAGACCATTTCATTTTACCGCCTAAAATCTTAACATTCTACCGATTGCGAGATTATGGGAAGAGCGAACGCGACCCAAATCGAAAAGACTCCCTTCCCCGTACGCTTTCGCCATCTGGTGGCAAAAGATTGAAACTTAAATCTCTCTTTCAAAACAGCGCTCGATATGAAGTGTTAACCAATGATTTTGACAATTTTTTTTTGGACAGTTTTGGCGCGAATTTGAAAGTCATAAAGTACACTTACTGAATAATATTGTATTTGTTAAGAGTATTATATAAGGTGACGATTTTGCAAAGCGGTAGTAAGCGATTAAATTATGAGTTAAGGTAAGGTTATCTTGATTTTGAAACTTGACATGGACAGCGTTTTGTGATATTTAAGTTAATTCTCCTTATGTCTGATTGGAGCGCCTAAATCGAAAACTTGGGTTAGATTATGAAATCAAATAGCCCGATCTAGCGTTGTTGGTTTCAATTTTTGAAGGCGTTATCCGATAGGCCTTGGCGCTCCTATTAATGTAACCTATGATGAATTCAAAAGCCTTAAAATTAAGCATTTGTTGACTTTGATAATTTAATTTACGTGAATATGTAGAATAATAACAAGTAGAAATCACAAAGAAACATCACAAAATTCAACTACTAAAACATAATAATACTAGTGACATAACATGAAAGAAGATAAATTACAAACAGATGTTCCATACATACAATTGTTAAACCTTTAAAAAAGCACTATTGTTTCCTTTAGCCTCGAATACAAATAAAAAAGATGATTAGTATATGTCAGACCCAGTAAAAAAACATCTGATGAGGTTAGAAATATGTTGATTTAAAATTTGCTCTACACCTGTGCTTTACACTATATGCTAGAAGTGTTTTATTCAAATTGAATATCCATTTGCTAAAGGTGTGTGGGACCATTGTTGATTCAATTTGTAACAAATACTCCTCCTTGAACAAGGATTAACATTTCTGTGGGCGCCAAATTGTAATGTTATTGCACATAGCTCCTGTATCGGTTTCACTGGTCCAACTTTGCCTTAATTACAAAAAAATAACCCATATGAGGTTAGATACGAAATATCACGTGTATTAAAAACATACGCTCATGGATATTGAACGATTGATATGTGGGGGTGTATAAGGCCTAGTTATTCGACTATAACACCCCTTACCCTCTTTCTACGTCATCGATCACGTGTCTGCCAGATAGAAGACAATAATCAAAAGGCCAGACGTGAGTAATGAGCGTTTGATTGGTCCGGGAGGCTTATCTCAGTAGAGAAGAGTTCCCCAGCCCCCCCGAGTTCCACGTTGCACGCCGCGAGGGGCCTTACCCCTTTCCTAACCCCCGGTATTTACCCCATTCACCCATCCCGGAACCCAAAAGGGAGACCCGTTTTATACCCCCTTATAGTTTGCTATTCACATCCTCGCGCGTTTGGCTCCCAAATTCGATGGGGAGAGTATTTTCAAAAGTGTATTTCACACTAAACTCTCAGTAGATATAAAGGCTTCTTATCTACGTTTGATATAAGTGAATTAGTGGTATTCTTAGACTGATACCATGGATACCAAGTTGAATAATACTCTTTCCTCCCTCCCCTTATTCCGGATGGGTTTAATAGGGTTGAGTGGGAACCAGCGGGGAGCTTTCCAGGAAGAAGGAGGATAAATGCTGCTGGGACAAAGACGGGACTCTATTGTCTAACTCCGTATGGGGACCCATCTAGCTATATCTGTAGTCAAAAGAGGCCCACAAAATATACCTTCTTGGCTTCCAGAGTATATAGTGCGAGAATTAAACTTGATTAAACAGATACTCGGATTGAAGAAATGATAAGGTGGATCAAAAATAAAATGAAAGCCTGATAATGATTGGCCACTTTAATTTATAAATTAAAATATATGGAATTATGGATTGAAGTTTTCGTGGTATGAAATGGCAATATTTACTATGAGCGAAGTTTTTTATTTATAGGAGTTATAATTGTTTATCGATATTTAATTTTAATTGGAGTCGATTGGGTACAATTTCTATTTGATATACAAGGATAGTCTTGGAAAAATAGGGCAATCAAATTCGGTCCTCGGGAGAGTTTGCGGTTTTGTTTAAAATTTGGTAACGCTGTTTTGAGAATCGCTAATATGTAAAGATCTATTATACACCTACGTACTACTATTTTGAAATAATTATGAATGGAACAATACTAGGCCCGCGTAAGTTATTGTTTTAGCGATATCCATTAGAAACTGATGAACTAACCCATTGAACCAAGCGTCTATTTAATTCCGCGCTGCCCGATGAACAGCCTCCTTTTGTTATTGCATGGGGCGTCAATTGGCGAGAAATCTTTGAAATCGTCTTCCGATTCTTCCGTTTTTCTCTTTTAACCATGAATGGCCGAAGCAGAACAGAGACTACAGAACGCGGAGCAGAGAGGAAAGGTTTTGTTTCCCAAAACTGATTATCGCTAAAAGCCCTCTTCTAACTCTTCCCACTTTCTCTCCTTCTCTTTCTCCGCTGTTTCTTACATCTTCCTTCCTTAAAAGAGGTCTCTCTAGCTCTTTCTGTTAACGAAAGTTTTCTCCATCCACTTTTGGTTCAAGGATTCCCCCATCTCGATAGGGCCCCGGAAAAAAAGGGGGCATCTTCATTTTGTAAAGGCCTCATTCTAAGGAATACATTTACTATATACGAGTCAAAAAGCAAATAACAGCTAGATTGCAAAGTGCTCAATATATACGTTGATTTTAATTCCAAATGGACCCCAGAGTATTTTGTTTCGCAGAAAAGAATATATATAGATAATGTAAAAAGGCTTAAATATTTGATTCGTAATATTATAAGATCCTAACGCACGTTTGCGTGAAGTCTTCAGGTATCTACGTTAATGGTAACTAAAGATTGGGGAATGTATTACGGCTAAAGTACCTAAAATACAAAATTAATCAAATTAGGTTTATGTTTGATTTGAAACATTTTCAAATATGGTGAGATTTTTTTTTAACTTTCTACGAATTATTATGTCCAAAAATTAAATAGAAACAATATAAATGAAGCTATTTTATCCCGATAATATTAAACCTTGATGTGTTTATTAAGCAATGTATTTAAAATAAGTTACTCATGGCACTTAAAAAAATGAAATTCTGATTTTACTTAAAGATTTAGTGTCATGAATAAGTTCTTTAAAATAGCATATTATTTAATATTATTATACCTTTTTGTAATATAAAAATTATAGTAAGTATCGCTTAAAGGCCTATTTTATGTTAGGGCATTACAATCGGTGTTGAAGGCTGAAATGATATGATTGGCCCGAATTTATATTTAATTTTATTCAAATTTTACCAAACTTCAGAAATTAATTTAAACACCAAAAACGTGTCTAACAATTGTGAAAAAATTCTCGAATATGTTTTTTGGCATGATGATTCCGAAAATAAATTCAAAAGCTAGCTCCAAGTTTCCCTTTAAATTGTACATTATGTCATGACAATCCCTAACCGGAAAAATCCCCAATATCCTAAAACCTTATCGGTAAAAAACTGGAAAGGAGGGATGGAAGAAATATAGAGAGAAATATCCGTAGAAAATGGGGACGAACTGTTTTTTATGTAAGTCCCGCGCAATCACGGAATACTGCTTGAGAAATCTTTCAAAAACCACCACCACCACCTCCACCTTTTTTCCCTCCTTATAACCATTCAAGCTCTCATCCTCTGGTCTTCTGCCTGCCATGTTTTATGCATTCGAACTGATTGGGATCGGGTACTGGTCGGTCCAATACCAATTCCTCCATCCCCCCTCTCGCCTAGAATCGTCCATAGGCCATCGTATTCTATCCAAGTCAGTATATATGAAGGGATACCATTTCTTTTTCTTCTTTTTTTCATTTTGGAATAAATGCGCTCAGGATAGGGGCTTTAAGATATGTAGGGGGGAAAGGAAAGGGTATATACAAGATGATTTCTGAAACGTCAAATAAGGGGAATAGTACCCCATAGTATCGAAAAGTATTTGGTTGAAGATATTGCTCGTAGTTAAACTTCTAAGGAGGTTATAGATCTGTAGAAAAGAAACCAATGCAATGCCTGGTGAGGTATAGGGGGTAGAAATAGGGGAATCGGATTTTCTTCGAGTTTTTCGCGAGTGACAGAACACCATAAATAAGGGGATTTTACCAATCAGACTTTAGAAAGTTTGGAATTTCAAAAATCGAAAAAAAAAAAAATTATAGAAAATAAAAAAACTTGCTGCATGGACTTTTAAAGAGTGGTCCAACCAATATTACTAAGGTTTTTTATTTTTTATTTTTTGGTATCTACGAATGGTGTGAATTGATATCGTTCACGCTCGGTATTGATAAGATATCTGAAGTAGATAATAGGAGCAATTGTAACACGATTTTGAGAGTCCTATAGAAACCTCCAAAAAGGTGGGAAATTTTGCTTCAGGCTACAATATTAAATTTACGTATGGAAGGATGATGTGACCTTTGTTATTGAGCGAGTACTGTGTTTTTTTTGTCTCTCCTACCTTATTTTCAATCGTTATATAGGTTTAAGGCTTGTTTACTGTTCATAACCCATTTAAACTCAATTTCGGTTCGCTGTGTGATCTAGTTTTCACTTGAATCTGAGCGAAATATTGTAAGACCCAAAAGATTGAAATCATAAAATTCAAATGATAAGTTCCCTTTCTTTGGATAAATTCCATTTCGAACTAAGATATATTAATCCTTGAACAGAAAGAAAAAAAAATTGAAATTCCTGTTATGTAACTTGAGATTAAAAAACACTTTTCAAACATATACCGTATATTATCTTATTAGATACCAGAAACGTTTTTATTTCATGGCCCAAAAATTCCCCGGATAGTCGTTCGAAATGTAAAATGTGGAATTTCATTAAAAGATACTTGTTAAGATTCCTTCCTTATACAACCGAAAGATATTGGGACCAATATCTTATCCTAGCTTCGAGCTAACCCTAATTTCCAGTTTTCACCGGGGTACAAACCTTGCGTCTTTATCTTTAACCAATCAAACCGTAAGACTTTAGATAGTATATAGGCTCGTACTTAATGAAAACTCTGACGTACTTAGCTAAAATAGCGCGCGAAACGCGACTGGTACACGCGCGGGTTTACTGGAATGTGGAAGCTAAGACGTAGCCAAGGCTTAATATTATCCGCTAAGCCTAACGTCGGGGAGAGGAAGGATTGCCACAACCAACGTACGCGCGTGTGAGTTATCGCGAATATTTGTAGGTATACGTGTAAAGAGCACGAGGATCTCGTTATATACGCGCTCGAATCCAAATTGGTAATTAATGATAGGTTATACATTGAGAGAGTTATATCTATACGTTTCGCATTAGGCCTAGGCCTAGTTAGTGTATGGCCGCGAGAGCTGCCGTTTACACTCTAATGTTAACAGCTAATTATTATCCCGAGATTATTGCTCCAAAACCCTGGTATAAGTTCTCTCTTATACCTCTATAAGTACGAAATGGATTCCTAATTGAGTTCTAGACCACCATCCGTAGAATATTCCGTTCGGTTGAAGCCACGAGGTTGTTTCAAACACCTCTCGCTCTCTCGGTACGTCTTTGAAGACATCGTTTTTGCCATTCTCTATATACATAGATCAATTTGGGAATTAGGAATTATAATTAGGCCTTATTATTATATTATAACTAATATATAATTATCAGAGGTTGTGTTTTAGAGACTCGTAATACGAAGGGCCTAACTATGTATGAAGCATTAATGCAAAAACCGGTCGCTTTTATACCGATAATTAGGCATAAAATGATTGCTGTGATAATTGATAGAGAAATGAGATCATTTTAAAAGCCTAATTATGTAGGTATTGTATTAACGAATAGAAAAAATATATATTTAATCACTGAAATAATACAGTGTTTAAAGTGAATCTGTTACAGATATTTCGAAAGTTCAAAATGAAATTTGAATATTATTTGGGAGCGATCTCTAAGAAAACATTCATATCATAAAATATTACCACAACAGTAGATTTATATATCATTAAATTCTTTCTTTAATTGCATTCTTACTAGGCTTTGGAATCGATTTAAACCGTTTGAAACGTTTCACTCGTGTGAACGGGAATCCGTCTTTTCTCGAATCGATTTTGATTCGATTTATCGAAACTGCTTCGGAAAACAGTTTCATATACCGAATCGGTTTCAACAACCGATAGATGAAACTACAATAAATCGATTTATAAAGATAATTCGTGAACACGTGACGCTTTAAACGATTCCTGGCGATTTAAATATCGGTTTGATTTTACAAAACCGATTAAGAAATGCTAGTGTGACCGTAGCTTACATGTTAATGTACAAAAGCGGTTTCGTGAACCTTGTACTACTTATTAGTTGTGGATTTTTTATACTAACTAAGCCTATTTTCCTGGTATCTTCCTCGTTCCTACAATTTTTAACCTTTTTTTAAACAAGTAAAGAAACCCTAAATCATATTTTATATCCGTTATACCTCATTGATATCGTTGTGTAAATCCACCCCAAAATCCTTTTTAACTCAATTAATCTATCGGTTGCGAAAAAAGCGCGGGAAAAAAAGAACATGGTATAGTATAAGAACATAACAGGATGATATAACGATCGAGATCAAAATTACGAAAGACCAGTTTGAAACGAAGTGGGCTATTGGCTTAAACGAGGGGAAATATGGGGATAATATACTCTGTAAACATGAACTTCTTAAATCTCCTACGTGATTTAACATAATGTATGAATGCGCCCCAACTTTTAGCAGCGTGTAAACTACTCGTAACTTACCTTAGTTAGAATTTTTGAAATTTCAGAGCGTATAAAGATAACTCTATGGGTTAAATTCAAAAGAATGTAATGGAATCTAGGATTGCTTGTGTTGAAATTTCTGATTGGTTCAGTATTATATTCTGTTCAACTTATTTGAAGTAATTTCTACGAAGCTAGTGAATGTAAATTTCTTAAACGTTTGTTTATTCTATAGTTTTTCTCGCTTCCCATAACATTTCTTCGTTATCTCCAAAATTTCGAACGAGCTCTACAGGAAAGAACCCATGCACCTTCGCCAAATACCCCAAATAATATTGATGATACTACCGAGACAATTTGTTAAACTAGGGAGGGGGAATACGGAAAGGGGGGCTGGAGTGGAAATACTCTTTAAAATTTATAGTCATAAACAAAATATTTGAGATATTGTTGGTCCTAAACTCTCTCTTTCTCCTCTAGTAAAGGGAGGCTTGAAAAGGAAAATATTAAAATTTACTTATTTAAATTATTTTTATTATAATTTTTTATTTCAATTTAATTGCAAATAATTTAACAAATTATTTTAAACTTTGAATCGTATTACGTAATAATCATAATCAAGTTGCTCTATATTTAATTTAAAAGGCGCTAAGTCTAAGAGTATAAGCCTTGTGTGGTTGCTTGTTACTTAATCTACAACATACATGATTATTAAATTAATAAGGCGAGAGTATTTAAATTTACCGTAATTAATTATTCAATCATTTAGGATGATGAAAGTCTTCAATTTCTTTTATAACTACTCTTTAATTTTAAACTCTGCTAAGCCTAACTCTCACGAGATGAGTAATATAGTTTCAGTTTTATTTTACTTTTATTAACCGAACCTTTTCAGTTCTTTCAATTTAGAAATTTGAACTTAATTTGGGAACAAGCATTACGAATAACTTGGAATTAATTTTATAAAGCTACTAAATTGAATTTCAAACTCTAAGCTAAGCCTAACTCTCACGTCACGAGAGAAAATTTTACTTTGATTATAACCTCAAAGAATTTCATTAGGCCTAATCAATATTTAAAAATAAAAATAAAATGTATTATCAACAACCCTTTAAAAATAGGAATCTGTTGGGAAACTACGTAACGTAAGGATAGAAGAAAATCTACATATTAACACACGTAGAATAACCGTGCAGACAGAATAAGAAAAAAAAAAAAAAAAAAAAACTATGTAGTTTATAAATCAAAAAAGATTTTGTTCAAGACGGGGCGCTACTGAAAATACCAAAATATGTCTTGACGATGCTATAGTTTCTTTTGTGCACTATGGGGGCTATTTTTGAAATATGAGTGTTGCATGCCACGAGGGTTTTTTATTTTTACCCCATGATCTTAGGGATTTAGAGGGAAACAAGGGGTTTTAAAATGTTGTGGTATTTTTCGACGTATTCCAGGATATAGTTCATCCAATAGGTTTTATGATTTATGTAAGAGTTGCTAAAAAACATATGCTTTAATTTTTTTTGTTATTTCTGGAAATAGGAAATGGCATTTGAACGTTTTTTGAATCATTTTTATTTTTTATTAACCTAAATTTAATTGCGATTACGTAATTTGCGTGATAGTAGTATTCTAGTTTAACTCGTATACTTGATGATCAAAACCAAAAAGCTTCAGAGTTTATTAATAAACTATAGAAAAAATTAATTAAAATTATAATAGTTTGGGAAACATTTTAGAAAAGTTCAATTTTAAAATTTCGAAGTGTTTTTTTTTCCCTGTGGTTAAAACTAAGGCGGATTGATACACAATGCTAACCCTTAAAGGAAACAAAAGTAGAGCTCGTAAATCACACTACTTCCTAAATCACGACAGACGCTCGGGAAATTTTATTAAAATAAGTGTAAACTATACTTCAATTGAATAAATTTAATCCTAATTTAATGCGATCTAGAATTTAGAGTACTAAAACATCTATACGTACACGTACAAGTTTGGTAAATAATTTTTAATTAACCCTCGCTAATATTACTCCTATTAAAAACTAAAATGCTTGATATAGCCACGTATCTTGACAACCCAACAGGGCCTTGAAAGTTTGAGTTACAATTATAGTAACACGAGTGATCATAACCCTTGTCCTACACGCCTAGTAACATCGTCAAAAACTTCTATTCTTTCCTTCCTTCGCATTTTACAAAGCTAATTCATTGAAAAAAAGAAAGATTTCCCAAGTAACCCTGTCGAATTTCGCGGGTATAATTCTCCAAGCGAACCCCTCGCTTCAAATATTGGATAGGTTGCGTGGTTTCAAACCCCAATGGTCCCACGACCGAACAACGTCGAAGATTGTATATTTGTCTTACAGAGAACTTTGGCAATAACTATTTCTTAACTACGTGGGTTCTTGTAATGTATTTATCCGCCTCTGCTTTGGATGTAATGCAAATTTACTCCTGAATATAAAGATAGTTGACTGTAAAGGGAAAATGAATTGGAAAACAACTCATTTTTCCATAACTTACTTGTATTTAAATTTATGGATGAATGATACAATTTGAAGCACTGAAATTTAATTAAATAGTTATTAAAGAATAATCTAAACGTTTGTGAACAGGAATATAGTAATTTTTAATCTAAAATGAAATAGAAAATCAGTCATTTTCCAATAAATTCCTTATATTTTATTTTAGGAGCTTAAACCACGAATAATCTTCATCTAGTTAATTTGATGGTTATTAAATATGAATCTAAACATTATTAAATTTTAAAACCAAGTAAGTTCCATCTAAATATTAAATAGTTTTGCCGTGCGAATCATGATTTGACACTCTTAGATCAAAAACCCGATTTCTTAAACGAAATAAATAATACAGTTTTTATCTCATTTAAAATATTTAAGTTTTAATTTACTAGAGAGTTAAGAAAAAAAATTTGAGTGCTTTTCAACCTACCTAGTCCCTTTTTAATCCATTTCTAGTCTCATAATTAAATTTATTACCATTGTCAATGAATCTTGTAAGGATTAAGTTTTAAAGTAGATCTAGATATTTGTTTTACAGCCGACCATTTCTTGAATTGAGTTTAGCGTTATAGATTAAGAATTTTTTAATTATTTTTGTGTAGTTAAAGAATAATGCAATATACATATATTGACATTGATTGCGTATCTATGTTGTTGATCTTAGGCCTTTGTGTTCAGACGTAGAAAATTAAACAATCACGTAATACGAAATATCTTCCATTTTATCGTTCCTTTAAAAGTGAAGCCGGAGTTCCTACGATTTCTAGTTTTCTGCTCGTAGCTAGCTAGCTAGCTTCTTTTGGGGGTCTTGTGATCCCCGAGGTCCCATCCATCAAGAATATATACGTAGACGCTAGCGCGCGTGGGTTGCTTGGATGGGGGTTTTGGCCAAACCCCGCTTTTAATGTCATTACGAAACGAGGGGTTCTAGCTCTTCCCGAAACGAAGGGGGGCTACTTATAGATCCCCTTCCTCCGCCCCAAACCTCTTTCCATACATACCCTATCTTCTTCCTTGGCTTGAATATTTCATACCTTTAAATCGAAACCTTATTACCCGCTGTATGTATACCACGGTCCTTTTTACTTCGAATTCCTGCTCGCCCGATTTACAGTTTGCCCTCAATTCCATTTTAAGTTATATAGCCAAAATTTTGGAGGTATACGCTATAGACTTGAGAAAACTATATAAAAGAATGATTATTATCTGATAAAACAGTCAAAACTAAACTGTGTTTTGAGTTCATGGAGCCAAGACGAATGTTTTAGGTTTTTATCTAATGATATTACAACAGTAAAACATGTGAATCAAGCTTTTCACAGCGATTTCGTCACGGGATTAACTATGTTAAATGTAGTAGGTATTTCAAATTATCCTACCTTTGTTTGTTGAAGTAAACACAATTTTTAAATATCTCAGTCTATAATTAACCGTGAGTAAAGGTTTTTAATCTTTAATAATAAAATGAACATAATTTATTTATCCTCGATCCAGAGGAAAAAAAAATATCTTTAGGTTTTATTTTAGCATAATTACACCTTTCCTTCTCAATGATAACATTCATAATTAGGCTTATATTAAAACAATACAGCTTTATATATCATGGTTAATTTTGCAAACGAAACTTTACGGCCATGTTGCTATTAGAATAAGTTTTTTAAAATAATTAAAAATATTTATTCTTCATCTATGTAGAATAGTTTATTTCAAAAAGCTTACTCTTTTTCAACTAAATATCAGATGATTTCTCGAATTCAAGTAACAACATCTATAAATACGATAAATATAAAATGTTTAGTTCAAATTTAAAGCACCTTTTTTCTGTCTGAACAGCCCCGCGTATTGTCTTTTCATTCGGCTTTAGTTTTCCTCCATCCACGAATTGTCTGTTTGATAATGCAGCTAGGAGTCAGTTAGCACGAAATTTGGTAATTTTACGAGGCGATGGTATATATTTTTGAGGGGGCCTCCAACCGAGAAAGGATTTGAACGGCGTAGAAACGAGGGGAAATCTCGTGGGACCGATAGCGCGAACGGGCGAACCGAGTAAAACGAACGTTTCACGCGGACGCGGGCTTTTGGAAAACTTTAATATCTCTCTCTCTCTCGCAACGTCGAGCGTTCCCGCGATTTTCCAGCGCGGCGCCGTCTCTCTCTGTCTCTCTCCCTCTCTCTCTATCTTTTCTCCTTCTCCACTGGAAGATGCTGCGCGCGTTGAGGATTGGCGGGAAACCCAGGAACGATAGCGTAGAATCAGTGGAGAGCGAAGGGAAGTCGCGGAGGGGTTGGGAAAATATACGCGGCAAACAGGCGCCGTCGCCGGAATATCGAATCACGGGGAGCGGTTCTCTCATCGGAGCGAATGTTCGCGTCGCGCGGCCCGAAAAGATATTACGGCGCGGCTGGATTCTAGATTCTAGCTCTCCCTAGTTTTATCTATATCGGCCGTTCCTGCATGATCCCGTGAGCGATTTGAAAAGATTGTCGGACAGATTTAGGTTAGGGTATTACACTGTTTAAAATACGGGAAAATTTAACTAACAGTAATTACAATCAAAATTGCTGTAAAATTACAGTTAAGTTACACGATTTTTTATATATTTTACTATAACTACATCACAATGTAATTTTTCTATTATATCAGGGTGACCAGATTTGTTGTAATTTCGTATTTTTTCAATTAATTCCATTAGTTTCTTATATTTTCCTATTTTTTCACCCTCTGTTTACAACAACAGACCATCTGGAGGTTTTCACCCGACGCCGCGTTAAATGAACCCCCATTCCGACAACGTCAAAATTTGTTTTCGCTATCACTCGTGCAAAAATAGGCAAGCGGGTTTATTCTCTTGACCCCTCCAAGTATTCTTACTCTCTGTGTAATACAATTTTAAAGATTATCTGTTAAAATCACATATTATTCAAGTCTTACGCTTACATTCCTGTAGGTGTTCAATTTATGTCGAAATAAAACTAGAAAGGTATTAATTATTTAGAATATCTTGACAATAAAAAAATACGTATTCAAGGATAATATTTCCTGTATCTTTTTCCAATCAAAACCAGATAGGCTACCTTTTTTCCATTAATTCGGACCATATGAAATATTATTCTCATGAATATATTTAGTGACCCTATTTCAAATCCACTTGTTTTTGATCCAATCCAAAGTTTATCCCCGATACACAATACACGTTAAATATTGCGTAAGGTTCACAAACTCGCGTCATAAATAAATCCTTTAGCGAAACCAATATATCAATTCATCCCAATTCACTTGGCATACGTACTAAGTACGTATTAAAGCTTCTCCATCCTTGATTTCACTGTCAAATGAAATGGGGAGTTCAGGAAAATCTTTCCATGTATATCATTAATAAAAATTAACGTCCAACTTATCAAGAATATTATAAATATAGTATTGACATTTGAATGCCTAAGACAGTGTTATCTTCAACGCGATTATTACACGCACTGCCATGAGATTATAGTATATCGGAAGTAAATAATCAAAACATACTTATCGTTACTAATCTGTTAGATTGGATTTCAAACTAATTGAAGTTAAAGAAGTATTAGCTATAAATTTCATAGATTTTTAAGAGTTCTTGTAAACTGATTTTTATATGACGTAATGAATTATTAGTTTATTTAACTTGTAAAACATTTAACAAATGGACACTAATTTATTATTTTGATAAAATACTGGTGGATAATAATATTTACCTACGTTTAATTTTGGTTTTATTGTATGCCTCGGTGAACGGTTACAAAGATAACCATGCCGTTTTAAATTAAACATGAAATTATATGCAAATGTTAATTAAGCCAAGGCTTAAAAATATATTTAATTTAATTGCAGTGTTATCATAAATTAAATATATTTTTTGCACCTATAGAAGGACCCAAAATTAAAGCGTAACACCTAATCAAATATACCCATTTAAATAGAGATATAAAACATCTTGCTAGAAAATTCACAAATTAACTCAAACCGTTTTTAAACCAATGCGTAAAAACCCTAAAGTAAATTTAATCCATAATAAAATTGCATCAAACTTCATGGTCATAAAAAAATGCAATCAAAATACCAAAATTTGTAATTTCAACCCCTCCAAAAAAAAACATATTACATCAATTTTTTTCATCATTTTTTCATCTTGTTTGCAAGAATAATCTAAAGGTTAGGTTATCGTAAAAACCAGCCGAACCAGGGGCTAAAATCTAGGGTAAAGGTAGGGGGGAAGTATTAGTACCCAGTTTGATAGATCTATAATGAATAGGAGCAACCAAAACCAGCTGATTGGGCGATACCGCCCCCTTAGGCCGCCCAACCCCTCTTGAAATCCCCCCTTCCCCCATTTATACCATAATACCAAATTGGGTAAAGTCTTAATAGGGTAAAAGCACAAGGGGTAAAGTTGGGAGGGGGGTTGAATCTATGGTCAATGCTTAAGCACCTTATATACATTTAGTGTTCGACTTATCTCAGTTACTTCATAAGGTTAAGGGGTAAATGTACTTACAAGTAGTAACCGGATGCAAAGATAATCAAACCCCTTAATAGCGTAGTTTCAATTACATCAAATAGGTCGAACACAATTTTTGTAATCGTTCGCGTTACCTTAGTTAATAAAGCATATAAGGAGGATGAAAGATATACCGCAGGGCGCTTTAATAGTAATTGCATGTATTACTTCAATTAATTCGCACACAGTTAAATCTTGAAGTTGACAAGATTTAAAAATATGGGGATATGGTTAAGAAAATGGAACCAGTTCCAGTTTTCTACGCGTTGCTTCGATTGAATAGTTCGCGGCTACGATATGATGTAATTTAAATTAAGTTTTATTTAAAGGGTATAGACCTTTGAGAATTGTAGATATTGCTTCTATCTAGGTGAATACATGCAGTTAACAATATTTTCGGCATACCAGAGTTAATAAAGTCAAGTTGGGGGAAATGCGAAATAATCACAAGGTTTATTGTAAATGTATATAGGAAAATTACTTGAAACAGTTCGAACACTTTTATAATCCGTTCGACATACCAGAGTTAAGTAAGTCAAGTTAGGGGAATGATATTAAATATGTTAAATAATCCAAGGCATATAACACTTTTATATAACAATATTATTACTTAAAACAGTTCGATAAAATGCAAAAAGTGGGAAAAACCTGAGTTAACATTCGTGTTATAAATACAGTAAGATTTAATTCCAGGTCTACTAGTATTGAATGTATTACTTCAAACTACGCGTATACATTCCCAATCGGTTCGAGATATAAGATTTAGTACAGCGGGATTATAGGAGAAGGGATAAAGATGGTATATAATGGTCCCCTTCACACTGGCTTCGTACTTATTAACAGGATTGAATCGAATATTATATCTGGTCGTACTACATATGTAGTATCCGTTGCACCCGAACCTGCCTATGACAGATGCAACGGAGAACGAATGATTAATGCCTTACTCCATTGCGCCATTGCACCCCCCTTTCCCTGTTCTAGAACTCGAGGCAAGCTCTTAACCGGGGTGTAGGAGTGTGGGTAGGGGGCAGATTTCGATGGGAGGTTAAACCCCCAACGCAATATCGGATTAAAACAAGAGGAATTCTACGTTATATTCGCCTTTCCAAAACTATTTTCATACACTGTGGTATGGCATTATGTATCTTTGCGCCGTATTCTTTCACTACGTTGTAAAGTGTTAGGGAAATTAAAGTATAAATATTTCAGTAAATTTAGGTTTATCTTTAAGACAGAAGTGGAAAATTTCGGCCCGGTTCCTTTGAGAGAGAAATATGGGTTCAAATCTTATAGGAAAGTTTGCAAAGGGTTGAAGGAAGTGTACATTGATTGGCTAGTAATTAGGTAAAATTTTAGCTTTGGATATATAGGTTAGAAATTTTGAATTGTAGTTTTAAAATCACGCCATTTACCTCTAAGTGATGGATGGTTTATATCGCCAAGTTTGTTCATAGAAGGATTTTGAATGAAGGTGTATCACGAATGGTCAATATAGAAGCTGTTGGTAAAACTCAAACACATTTTTGCATTTCCCATATCCATGACTGAGTGAGGAAACGGAAAAGAATCACGTGATGTAACGTTAACTCTAATTAGAATGTTTTGAGCCTAAATTCAATCTCAAAAGGTTTTGAGAAACGAGCAGAAATAGTCAATGGTCACATGATCATAACACGTGGTTCTATATAGACTTTTCCCTATTATTATACTAGGAAAAGAATGCCATGAAGCAGAGAACCATTATGTATTTATCCAAATATGTCTTACTTAGCATGTACGAAGTATGTAAGCCTTTGTTACTATCTAAGACTCGGCAGACACGCAAGGTTTTGTTAGTTACACAATATAACCACCGTTTATCACTATCGGTTTTCGTTGTTTTTCTCTCCCAGTTGAGTGTAATGTAGTATCCAAGTGTTAATCACGGGTTCAATAGTAAAGAAATCAATTTTATATTTAATTTATGTTACTACTTTATATTCTATGAGGTTTAACATTTTGTATTAATCCGCTTTAGCTTCGACTTAAGTACAAATGCTTTTTGAATCTATAGAAGTACACTGGTATAAACGTACGGACTCAGTACCATATCTTCATTCGTCCGCAATTGTTGTGCCAAATTTGAGTTTCGTTATCCTTAAAAATATGGCGCTCAAAATGATATATATTTAGTAAATTACAAGCTACCTTTCGTCGTTCGTGATTTGTTGGATAACAGTCCTCGCATGAGGCTCTCTAGAGCTCCCCTTTTCCTTTAAAATTCCTTATACCTAATTTGTAAAACGTTTATCAAAATTTTGATTCGTACGAATATATATTATGTCCGAAGCTTTTCACTCCGCGACTATTGTTATATGTTTGTATCCCTACCACCACGCGCGTCCTACGCTCGAATGTCTTTAAAATATAATATTAATATCACACACTCGGCGCGAACGGTTCTATCCCAAGACTATTTTAACTAAATGATGATGGAATACCCAGGGACTCAGTTTAAAATGGTTAATTAATGGGTTATACAGTCAATAAAAGGACCCGGTACGCTCGCCTGTTATATTTATAATCTTAACAGTGATGTACCATCTGTTTCAAACCTTTACTCAGTTACATTGAAATAGAAACTTTAAAGGGACAACGAAGAAATAAAAAAAAAATTATTGGAAAATTATGCTAAGCCAATTTGTGAGAATAACCACTAAAATCTGCATGTACAAGGTTACGCGATTAAGTAAATGATTGTACAGCCTTTGGTAATGCTATAAATACGTACTCAGTTACGTAATTACTTCATTACAGTCAAAAACACAGGCTTGAACACCGATTACGTGAAGTGATCAACTCTTTAGTTACGAATAATACCATTCTTGTTGGTCTTTAATGATTTTTAAGTCCTAATTTTTAGGCTCACAATTGCCCCGATTAAGTTTTTTAAATGAAAGTTTGATTTAATATTTCACCCTCTCTTTAAACGGAAACATTTTAATTTATTTTCAAATTAAAGACAGGCGCCAATTTCATTAAGTAAAACGAATTAAAATTGTTCAGTGAACATTCGCCTTAAGAGTGAAACCATTACAACGTTTCGCGCCAAAACGGCACACGTCACACGGATTTAGTCTCGAATTAGGCTTAGCTTAAAAGTAGCCAGAAAAACCTTTCCGAAGTATAAAAGCGAGGTAAAAGTTATAAAGTTTATCGGTAATAGATATAATTCTTCGGTACATTTAAATTACTTGGACTTAAGCCTTAGCTTAATTCCGCAGCCGACTTAAGCCTAAATAGAAATAAACGTAAGTGTACAAATATGTTTAGTTTAGCTAAAAGTGTTAAAAACTCTATTTATAAATACACCCCATCCAGCGCTTGATGTGTTAGTCGAAAATTCGCGAGTTTCCAAAAAACCCACGCCCGCGTCATCTCGTAAACAATCTTTCAAAAGAATTTTTGAAAAACCCAAACTTCAAATGTAATAAAAAGGTCGACCTTTATAATTAAAAAAAGTTCCTTATTGGCTAACCAATAAATTAAACCTTTTCAAGAACATATTCAAATAATAAAGTTACAATGTTTACAGGGAAGTAGAATAATGCGAGTGTATTCAAGGCAACTTCCTTGAAAAATACGTGAAAAACGACCCTCTTAACCAAGCTCTTAATAACCCGTCAAAACCCTGTATACAATGCCATTTTTGGAAAACGAAACAAAATACTTTTAATGATAAGTAATTTAATAACCGTAACTAATTAACTTTTAATTTCCGTTTAATGAGGCGTTGTTAGAATTAGGTTGTTCAACTAGTATTATTTTATTGACGATCGTTGGTTACTTGTTAATTCGAAGCTATGATATATCATTGGCTAATTATATTTTAGTACATTTTGAAATTATTGTATTAAAAACCGGTAAACATAATGAAGTAAAATAAATAAAAATATTAATATATTAGACAAATAAAAATAAATATATTAAAATAAATTGGATAAATTTGATTAAATTAAATGAAAATAAATTGGATAAATTAGAATAAATTAAATGAAAATAAATTGGATAAATTAGAATAAATTAAAATTAATTGTGATAAATTAGAATAAATTAAATTAAAATAAATTGAGATAAATTAAATGAAATTGAGATAAATTAAATGAAATTAAAATAAATTGGGATAAATTAAATGAAATTTAAATAAATTTAGATAAATGAAATTAAAATAAATTTGGATGAATTAAATGAAATTAAAATAACTTGGAATAAATTAAATGATATTAAAATAACTTGGGATAAATTAAATGATATTAAAATAACTTGGGATAAATTAAATGATATTAAAATAACGTGGGATAAATTAAATGATATTAAAATAACGTGGGATAAATTAAATGATATTAAAATAAAATATTAAAAAAGCATTATTAGATAAATAAATGACATAGTCAGAAATTTATTAAGAATTAAATCTCGTATGATATGGTCTTGCAAACTTATCGCTCGCCGTCTTATATACTACATTGAACATTAAATAACACTTATAAAAATAATTCAATATTTTCAGCCTTTACAATCAAATTTCAATCCAAAAGTCATGATTTACGCTACTACACTTTCACCCCTTCCGAATAAAAAGGACTTAAAATTCATGCCTATGAAACTATACCCTAATATCATAGAAGGACGCAAATTATTATTTGTTAGTATCACTCCTCGAAAAAAAGTGAAGCTATATCAGAAAACAGCCCTGAAGAGGAGTCAATTTTTTTCTTCTTATATGGTTTCTCATCGTATATAGGCGTTCTTTCAAAATGGTGCTTGAAAATTATGACTTAATACGAGTGGCCCTCCTAGTCGAGAGATATCATCCCCCAAAACGCCCCCTCATCTTCCCCTACCAGAAGCCTTTCCTATTACTACCGCTGTAGGATGTAGTCGAGAAAAATCTCAAATTTTTTTCATACTGTGGCATAAAATAAGGGATTTTTTTAGTTCAGGGCTGTGTGACTCTGGACGCCTCTCTAGCTCACCCTTTCCCTTCTCTCTATACGTTTATATCTCTTGATCTTTTTTGTCTTCGGGAGCAGCCCGGAGGAGAAGCGAGTAGTCAGGGGGACGGAGAAGCTTCCTCGTAATTAATGTTCCCACGGGACGGATCCAATGGCACCTTTATAGGAGAACCACTTCGGGTTGAGAACCCTAGCTCTCCACTCTACGAAGAGATAGCTATAGCCTTAGTAGACTTTTCTAGGCTTGGCCTATATGTACCCCCACAGTCATGCAGCCAGGGAAAGTGCCGTAGCCCGGGCTAATTACAGTCCCCAACAACATTAGCCCACTCGGACCATCCATCAATTCTTCTCCCTTACCCTCCTCCATACTCCTAGCTTTTGATAACCCCTTTCTAGCGCTCCTAGATACGACACCGCATCCCACCCCCGCCTTAAGAACAGAAACTTAGAGTCAATACCACTTTTAATTTACAATACGTACAAACCTGGGCCTCCGTTGATATCTATCGTTAGTATCAACGCGTTTAAATAAAAATATAACCTTGTCCCCCACTGAAAACCGAAACTATAGAAATTCACGCTTCGTTTGATACGAAAGAGTTAATGAAGTAATGTTACGGGGAATGTGAAAAACATTGTAGGGAAACGGCGATTACAAAAACGCGCGTTTTAAAGTCTTGTCTTCGTTGGTTGTTACGAAGAGGATGGATTGAACGAGGGAGTTGAAATGACAACTCTTATACGCGACGGCATCGCTTCTCTCCTTCTTTAAAAGAACTCTATATAGAGTTACCCCTTTGCGTAAAACTAGGAATAAATTTTACTCCGTTTTTCCTCGGTACCCGCGTCGCTCGGCCCTCGGGTTATCCCGAAGCTGAATGGTTCTTTCCCGCGTTCTGGAGCAACCTGGGGCTACAATGTTTTCAGTCCCCGTCACTATGGGGATCTAGGGAACGCGAAGAGTACGCTGGGAAATGAAAGTACTAGTTTTATATTTAACTTTGTACAACGCGAACGCGCGATGGCTAGTTTTCTTTGGATATATATATACGCTCTGTCCTCTTCTTTACCGTCCTATTGTTTCGTTCCGGCGCTTATATTGTCGAGTTTTATTCTCCAAGGAGTGATTCGCAATTAACGTATATCTTTTCTTTTATAAAACGACGAAAACGCGGGACGGAACGAAAGTTTTCCCCCGCTCTTCTTATTTTTAATGAAAATGTTGTACAAGAACGTTGGGAATTTATTTTTGGCCCCCCTTCCCCCTCTCCCCTCACATCATCCCTCGTATATATCGTGTTGTTTTAGGCCCTAAGGATAACGGTATATATATATACTGCGATGTGTAATAGTGTCTTACACACTTATACGTCGCTTCTTCGGGGACAAAGGGACATAACCGTTCTATCATTTTAATTTTTTCCGACTAACTCTAGTACTATCTTTTGAACTCTTTCACTTGTTCTATACGACGCCTATGTTACGACCAAGAGATAAAATGTTTAGAACTAAGGAGGAATCGAAATTATTCAAAAACTTGTTTGCCTCGCGGTTTATAAAAACTACATCTATGCGCAGAAATTTTGTTAAAATTAAATCAAGTAGTTCAAAGTTAAATTTGGCATTTAATTTTTCTCCATCCCCGCGAGCATATGGTTCTTGAGAGATAACCAGACAGTATGCCTTCTATAATAATTCCCCTATATTTAAAATAATACGTTTCAGGCTTTCCTTATTGCCTACATTATGTGGGGTTAGAAAAAAAATCGCTAATCTGAACAGCGAGTCAAAAACCAGAGACAGGGATAAGAGGGTGAATTTCAAGCATCCCTTTCTACCTTTATTTTTAATCGCTTGACGCAAAAAATAGAGGGGCTACTCACTACTTAAAAAAATCTCCCCCATTTATGTTCGTGTTGATAGAGTTAATACACGTGGAAAGCTAGAAAATATCATTAAGGTAAAAATGAAACAATACTTCCATGAAATATATACCCGGGCCTAAATATAATTTGCGTATAATTTTAATTTTAAAAATTTCCTAAAATGACGACTATAAAATATGTATTTTTACTTTCGTAATGACATGTATATATATTTTGAATGATTTTCAACGATATTTCCTAAAATGCTGCTTTAAATTTATGCCCAGTGGCATCCTAAGTTTAGAATTACAGCAAGGCTATATTTATCTATATAATTTAGTTTATTTTATTAGACATATGTCCAGCATTACACGTGTTACCAAATCAAGATGAAAATTATTTCGCATCGTATTTAATCAACTTCTCATCGCGAATAGTCGTAAAACCTTATTTAACAATACGACGTTCTATCGTTACAAAAGCATGTTACGTCAATGCTGGTTTCAATGTAAAAGTGTATTGTTGGCGTATGTATATGGTATTAGATTTTCATTCGATTTTTTTTAAGCCTTTGCACGGAGTCGTTTTCTTTTATCACACACTATATCCTTCAACTCTTTTTTTATTTATTTTTTTATATTATATATTTTTATAATGGGTAGCTCGTTAGGAAGGACTGCTGGTTGGTTGTAGGAAGCTATCTAGCTTGCTAGTGGTGTATAAATTATAACAGCCGGTCTAGAGCTTATAATATAGTATTATAACGCCTTCTTTCTACCCCCTTATATATATATGCTAGGGAAAACACCCCCAAAAAAATAATGATCTAACTCAGGGTCAAATAACTCATTGTATCTTTGAGGAGAGCGGAAAGATTTGTCGAATAATAAACTCGGATATTAGATTCATGCATAAGCTTCATTTTTATCAAATAAAATTAATAAAAAGTAATATCGTGTTTTTAAAAATAGTTTAATTATATTAATAGAATTAATATAATATATCAAAGTATCTTTGACAATGTGCAATTCATAATCACTAGATTTAAAATGAGGCTGTTACAGTTTTTCATGAGCTCCAAATGAAGTTTAAGTTTCCTTTTCGGAAATATCGTTTAAAAACTATTTAAAATAAGTTTATTTACCGCAACAGTAAAAATTAATATTTTGCTGTGGCTAGATTTTCGACATTTTTTGAAAATGTGGTCGCTTTCGTGCAGTCTTTCTCATGAAAGTTCTTAATACAGAAATCTGCTCCTTTCATTTGAAACTTATCGTTAATTTCGTTCCAGAATAATTTTACGTCATCAAATGAATATATATATATATATATTTTTTATTAATTATATTATTAAAAAAATAAAAATTCTTACTTAAATTTCGGATATTTTGTCAATGCTTAATACAAGCGCATGAATAAATTATAACTACTAGATTTAAACCATAGTTTCTTCTATAATAAAATATGACTAAAAGACATTAGTTTTACTTAATTTTAAAGGATAGAGCTAGATGATTCTCTAGGACCAGAAGAAATTATAGAAAGGTCAATTTTTGTATTATTTATCATAAATAATTTATTGAATTTAAACACCATATCCCGATGTTTGCTGAAAGTTAGGCTTAACTGCCGTACTTTCAAGCGTACGGCTAGAACACTTTTACAGGCGTTGCCTTTAAGTTATAGACGAAATGGTCTAAAACTCTATTCTACAATTCTCTTTTTAAAACCGAAACGTCCCACCCTAATCAAAAGATGTCAAAAAGTAGTATAAGAAAAGCTTTAGTCTTTCAAAAACCGAAAAAAGGATATATATAAAAATAACACCAAAGGTATTTGAAAGAAAAAAAAAAGTCTATTGGAAACGAGGAACGAAAATAGCTCGAAACGAAGTGAGAGAGAGAAAACAACACTCTGTTTGAAAGCGATAAGCCATCGGGGGTCTAGAATCACCCTTACTACACCTTACACACTCCCCTCAAAAACCCCCTAGCAATGCAATTCCTATAACATAACACCCTCCATTTCAAACGAAAAGGGTAGGTATACTTCCAAGCTTTTTTACTCAGCCTCCCAACATCCCAGTCTTTTTCCAGATGAACAAGGCCTAGACAAAAGGTTTGGCGGGTAATATCTCGACTTGGAATAAGGCCGACGAACGGTCGACCGTGTTAAAAAAAAAAAAAAAAAAAAAAGAAAATAGTAAAAGGGACTAAACAAAACGATATCGGACTGCAAAAACCTTTTTCGGTGAAAGGCGAGGTAATCGCCGCGGAAACAAGTTTCATTTTAAAACGCTTTCTCTCTCTTTTCGCACAAGTATTACTTTTGTTCACCCCGTGCCCGATCCACGTACCTTTACGCCCCACTTTCTCTCGATTTAAGGTTGGGCATATGCCCCTGTACTATATAACAATCTTGAATCCTCACAGTCTCAATCTCTTAATAGAGAAAGCGGAGGTAAAACGTGTGTTTAGTGTTCGACTTGTTTGAGATTGTGAGTAACAAGCTTTCCTCTCTAGAGTAATTTATCCCATGTTTTTCAACATCCCCCCATATTACTTCATTGTCTTAAAATTGGTGAACTTCTTTTATTAAGTGTTAGACTTAATTGAAGTAATAGGTGAAATTCCGAAGTTTCTGAAAGTTATACGTGATTTTCTACGTTCACTTTAACATATCTGTATTGTTTTATGGAAGTTTTTGTCGTGTTTGAGTTATTAGAGGTATTAGGGATACCAGTATGATAGAGGATGTTTTTTATATTAATCGATGCAACGGGTATTTGCCGCTTCCCCTAATATTACTTCATTGTCTCAACTTGGTTGTTGAAGAGAAAGGGCAGCGGTCCATTCAACTGCTAAAAGAGCTTTGTTCTCTCTGTTCTCTTTCTATCCTTATCAGACGATGGCAGGCTTTTCAAACCGATTTCCCCCCCTTAAATTTGCCCGTATTTTCACCCCCATCAAACCTATTCTAGGCCTAAACACACTAAGAGTCTTTAGTAGTGTTTTTAGGCTTTATGTTCGATCTGTTAACCGAAAATATACGGAATCAGTCTGGAGTGTTTATAGCGAAACTTGTAAACAAGAGTAGATCGTATGATGAGAGGTTTTTCAACGAGTTTAAAGGCTAGACTTGTTATATCATAAAGAGAATGCAATCTTACACTGAATTGTTAAAGATGTTTTGTAAAACTACTTTATTAACCCTCATTTATGAAGTTTAAAGTGATGCTATCACAATGTTTTTGAGCAATTCAGATTATATAATTAGTACAACAGTAAAATATTTACATTATTCTTATTATTACGTTTCAGATAAATTCTTTAGGTCCTTAAGCAAAAATATATAGTTTTGTCAGTTCAATTTTGAGGTTGCTTGAAAAATCCTTGAAGGTGTACAAATTGGAATATCATTTTTTAGTATAGTGTGAAAATACAATTTTTTTTTATCGAAAATAATGGTGACATATATAATGTAAGGGCATCTTTCACTATAGTCTGCAAATTATTTCTGAACAAAAACATTATTAAGAATTGAACGGAGAAACAGCGCCATAAGGTGTAATTCTCAAAGGGATTTTATTATATTCCCCCAACCTACCAATAACTTGTCCTGTCTCGATTTCTGGAGTTGTATAACGTGTATATTGACCGTAATCATGTTTTTACCTTTGTGTGTGTGTGCGTGTGCTACTAAAATCTAAAAATGCGATACAATTATAATAGTACGAGAAATATTACTCTAAGATCAATCAAAAATATTCATGTTTAGTAAACATTATTCTCAAAATAATTGTAATTCCTTTTCCCAATAATAGCCGCTATAGTATAATTTTTGCGTATTGATAAACTTGTTAAAAAGTTTTTAGAATCACGCGATTGGATTAGCTTAACGCTTAAGCTTAGTTTCCACCAGCGCCCGAAACAGTGTGTTTTTTTTATTATTGTACGTGCCAAAGTCAAGAATTTTCATTGGCGCATTGCTTGGCGCAATCTTAATCTGCACGTTAGCCCGTTGTATCGTTTGTAGGCAATCGTTTTAACGTGTACTATTCAGTATTGATTTTTATTGATAAGCGCGTCAACTCCGATCAAAGTGATTTCGATCGCGAAATCAAATAAGAGAAATTTAAACCGCGTTTATACTAGTGACTTTAAACCCGTTTTTAACAGTTTTGGAAAGGTCAAAATGAAATTTTTTGGGGTCAAATGTAGAAATTCTTTGTCAAAAAATTATTTGCTTGAAAAGTCGATTTGAAGATTCTAAACAGTTTTTCAAAGTCTCTAACTAGTGTGAACGTAGCTTTAGAAGCGCCAGAAAAACTAGTTCTTATACGTCACACCCTCTAACTTTCTTCTATATACGTTCGAACGACGTCACCGAGATGAGATAGTCTCGCGATGTACGCGTTTGAAAAATCACAAACTAATTACCCAGATCGAGGCCCACCTATTAATAGCGATCTAGTTTTTAGGAACCTTGTGGACTCCTATCAGACTTGAGAGTCGAGCTAATCGCGCTTTTTTACTTACATTTAGAAGAAACAGAACTTTAAAGATTCGACAAGATGACGTCGTACGAACCTTTTTCCCAGTACACCTTGCGACGCGTTCATTGACGTTTTAATTATAAACCTACTTAATTATATGAATATCGTTTAAATTTTAATATCAAATTGTCTGAAGGTTAAGGGTCGAATAGAAAATTCATAAATCGGTTCATTTACGCAGTTGCCAGTTAAACATTGGTTTTACAACTATTTTAGATTAATACATCAAAATCTATATACCCTAATACATAGAACGAAACTCCGGCCTTCATACGTAAAATTACATGTCAAAATATAGGATATTATTGATCCTCCTAGCTGTGTAATAATGTAATCTAAGGTAGAAAAGGAGAGGGGGCATGCCTTCTGCTATTTCTCATAGGTAATAAAACCCATGTATTTTTCTTCTGGTCAGGCCGAGTCAGGCGCTGGGTTTCGGAAGAGGTTTGCGCCGACTATTTTCAAACTTCCAAGGTTTGACATTGGGTCTCAATCCGCCTTGGGGTCCCCTGGTTTTGCAAAAAAAAAAAAAATTGAATTCTAGGAGGTTATAGGGTCGTATAACTGGGCTTGGAAAATATCTGCGAGTTAGACAGCTAGTGAGTGGACTGAACGCGCACATGGTTGTATTACCGCGGTATAGCCATTATAGCCGGTCTCTGCGCGACCCCGGGAGTGAGGCGAACGCCCAGTTTCCGCCCGCCCTAGCGTCTGCGGATTCGGGAAATCCTGAGCTATGGCAACATGAGGAACTGCTCGCGCGCGCGGCTGGGGTTGGGAAAATTTATCGTCGAAGCTGCTAGGCTATAGCTATACCGGTTATGTTTTGTGCGCAGTTGCAAACGTCACCCCGAAACCCCCGAATCGTCTGAGGTTTTGAAACAGCACGTGTCTATTCCGAGTTTGAGCCGTAACGCTTGTGGGAAGGGTCACTCTACTGTTGTTTACGCCCTAAAACGGCTAACATACTATTCTGGCAACACAAAAGAAAAAAAAAACCTAGAAAACTATTGAAAATACAGTTTTTCGTCGCGTTTGAAAATGATTTCAAAATTGCCTATGAAATACCTTTTATATTTTTATATATATTTTCGCTATTAGTCTAATAGTTTAATATTATGTATTAATACTCCTGTATAGTTTTCTTCGATTGTAAATTGTTGAATTGATATTTTAAGGTATATCAGTTGAATTTATAGAAGTACTGTCTTTAAACTCGATTCAGAATAGAACCATAGGCTACATTTAAGTTTTGCACATGAAACAGAGGAGTATTATGAAATAATAAGGGTAAGGAGAGATAGAGAGTAATCAATTGCGTGGAAATATATTCTTTCACGCTTTAACTTTTCGATTGAATATGAAATAAAGATGTATTGATCGACGGTTTATATTCTCGAGATTTCGCAAGAATTTGAACTCAATTCTCTGTTAAAGCTGAACTCAGGTGTACATCGCATTCAAGAGTGTCGGTATTGAGTAATTTTAATGGGTATATAGATATAAATAGGGATATCTAAATACAGATTCAAGCATTAAACACTGTTCATCATAATCTCGTGTATAAACTGCGGTTATTTACAACGTTTACACGAAGTAAAGATGTATTGAGTATTTTTATAGGGAAAGCTAGAATTTCTCAGTAATTTAGAAATATCCTTTCCATAGCCTTAAACTCTATTCAATCTTTCACCGTGGATAAATCTCGCGTATCCTTATTGATGATTTTGGGGTAGGACACGAGACGTGAAATGTATTTAGGGAGGGGTTGAGACTGGGCAGCCAGCTACCTTAGTAAAGTAATTTATCACTTTTTGCAGCTCTCGAGGGCGCGGGAGCCAGTATTTGTACCTAACCGGAAGCAGACTCAAAACGTCTTAAGGACGCGTGACGTAGGTCCCCAAAACTAGGTCTTGTTTACAAAATTTTACGTTAAAATTTATTTGTTCATTTTTCACGTTTTTTGAAGGGCGACCATTGAATGTCAAATAAAAACTAAAATGTCTTCCCCGTATATACATATTTTTATTTTACAAGCGCCGTTTTTAAATCTTGACACATCAATGAGATGATAATAGGCTTAAGGACGCGATGAATAGGGACTAACAAGTATCTTAAATCATACGCGTTTTCTAGAATTTCTTTAAGAATTTTTCACAACGTTGCAAAATGCGAATATTCTAGCTATGTTTGTACAAAAAGTCGTAAATTTAAAGATTTTTATTTAAAAAATAAAAATAAACGTGAAATGTAAATAGAAAACAATTTAACACTGCAAGTATTTCATACATTTAATTTAATGATAATTAATGTTCATTTTTGAGATTTCTGTAAATGCCTCCAACAATAGGAATCTCCTTCAGTACAAATTGTATCCGATTTTAATTTATAATTTAATTAGTATCAAAATTGGAGAAAAGAAGTGGAATGTTAGTTAAGTTTAATTTATATAAATTAAGTTAAATACAATTAGGTTAAATTAATCTTTTTTAGATATATTTTATATATTTATGTATTTAAAGTAAAACCGTCACAGATTTTTCATAAACTCCAATTGAAAACTGAGTATGCATTTTCGAAAAGTTAAAACAATGCAATATTTTGGTTATGGTATTATTTTTAATATAATTTGAATTAACTGAAAATTATTTATTTCAACTCCAGTTAATAAAATTCCGAATTATCATTTATTTTTAATAATTTTAAGTCTGGAACTAAAAGTAAAATTATAATTTATCCCTCTATTTAAAGATTATCTGGTAAAATAAAATTTCTCACGCTTTTAAGTTTTCGAAAGAATAATAAAAAAAAAAATCTAAAACTATGCCGAGGGAAATTTCTTATAATCTTTTTTTGTTCAAAGGAGAGTGAGAAAGAGAGGTATTATAGTATAGAATCTCTACTTGGCTCAAAAAACTTGACAGCTGCCCATATGGTTCCGCGCGCCGGCACGTCAAAACCTATCAGAGCAACTTTCAGGAGAACTTTCTTAAAACTTTTTTTTTCTTCTTCTTCTTCTTCTTCTTTGCCATATTCTTCCAAAGCTGTGGCCCGTAGCCCATATACTCCTCTAATTAACTAGACCCTCTTTGCTCCCCCTACACTCCTCAAAAGGTTACAAGTGCGCAAATACACTCCCATCCCTCCACCCCTTATTTTTATTTTGGCCTAGCTGAAACTTCTGGAAGAGATGTTCCAATAAAGAGTGTAGGTAGAAATTTAAAGAGGTATTCTTAATTTCTTAGGATTATATATGGTTCCTACCTTTGCGATCATTGAAATCATAAACTGATATAAGGATTATTGAAGAAATAGCACGAGGAGAGATCACGATCACGCGCGATTCCGTCGTGAATTTCGCAAATTCACGCGGAATTTTTTATTACAAGCTTAGGGGAATGTTTCCACCTCTTTAAACGTTTAGACCCAAGTCTTGCCCTAACGTAATTTGGGTTTTTGATTTAATAGGGACGTTTTTTAATGTTTCTCGGATGTTAAAAACAAACCTAACATTGGTGTTGAAGTAGTAGTGTAAAAATGACGTATCTGGGTTTTGCAGTGGTTTGTGAGTTTAATTTTCAATGCAAAAGGCGTTATATTTCTTATAAGCATTATTTTATATCAGCGCTATGTTTAGATCAGGCTTATACTCCCGTGAGATGATTAAAATTACATCTAAATAATTATATTTAAGAGCTATAATTTATATTATTAATTTCCACTTCAAGTGAGGCTGAAACCATTTATTTTGTATGTAGTTTAATCATACTGAACGCCATGTTCACAATTTTACACCTCTAGCTGGATTGACTCGTTCTTAAGAAATATCTTAAGAAATGACGTAGTTTATTTCTGGAAGGTTAATAATGATAACTTTAGTACGAAAAGTAGAACTTTCTGGATTAAGTACTTTTACGAAAAAGACCGCGCGAAAGCGAACTTATCACGTGTTAGAACGCGCGAGAATCCACAGTAGGATCAACAGCCCCGCGACGATAGTGATGACGTAGTATTGCGGGGAATTTTTAATTTAAAAATTGCGAAAATGGCGATTATAAAATATGTATTTTTATTTTTTGCAGTAATTTTTCTGTGAAATTTATATTTTGACTCGTGTTTTTTAATGTTTCCGAAAATCCTACTCAATTTCTATTTGGACTTATGAAAAATCCTTGACAGCCTCATTTTACACGTAATTTGAAATGTTAATTAAATCAAGTGATAGTTTCTTAAGGTTTCATGTATTTTGAGAATCAACATAGATTGATTTGGTTTTAAGGTTTTGATAAATTGGTACAAATGACTCAACTTGTTCTAAAAGAGATATCAGCAGTCCAACTGGAACCGCCAGTCTATGAGCCGTAGCGCGCTGAAACTGATTAGCCAATTAGTCAAAAGTTTAGCAGATTAATCGACTGATTGATTTCAAAACACAAAATAACACAATTAAGCAAGCTTAAATAGTATTAATGTAAGCGTAAATTCACCTTAAAATATGTAGTTAATTTTTTTGGATCACTGTCCCCGAAAAATTGGAGTCATTTCCAAGTTACAACATATAGGCTTTGAAATTTGCGCAAATTCTTAAAATAAGCATTTTATCCTTTAAGCGTATAATTTTACGAGCAGTCTGCCAAGAGCTTTTTCTCGTAAAAAGCAAAACATCGTCAGAAAAAAAAATGCTAACAGTAAAAAAAATTAGGCTCAAAAGCTTGAAGCACGAAGTGTGTTTCTAAATAGTACGTCTAAAAATGTAAACAAAAATTTCGAGTACGAGGAAGGTTAGGCGAAAAAAAAATCCCTTTTACTTTAACCCATAGACTAAAGCCTCGTTCATACATACATCTAAATGCTTATCATCGTGCTTTGATTTCTATAATTAGTTATCAAACCAATGTGAGAAACAGTTCGTGTTGGTTAGGGAAGCAATTTGGTCAAATTGCTTCGGTACCTAGGGGCCAATCACTCGACGTAATCCGGTGTACAGGCTGTACCTTTGACTCTACTAAAGTGATTACGCGTAATCCGTAATGCGTGTACAGGGAATCTTAGATTGGTTAGGCCTTCGTTCAGTACAAGCCGCCAAGAAAATAACTAGACGGGATCAAATCTTAAAATAACACGATTATAATTATAATTTATGTTACAAAATAACTAAGCAACGAGTTACAAACGAGATTAACTAATTAAGTTAACTTTTTAAATTCTGAGAATCTTTTATAACGACGCTAAGCCTTGGCTATTACGAACCGGGGCGAATCTTCTTGTCAGCGTGTGAACCAGCTCGACAAATGGAAAACGCTTCCCTCTTGAATCGAAACCTATTTTTCCTTCAAGTATGAACGAGGCTTAAAGCTTATACCAAGGTTATACGGCTCGAAGTCGAGCCCTATAAACATATCAGAGTTGAGAAGGCCTCTACTGTTATTTACAACGTCTTAGCATGCACGAAAACATTTACTTACTGATGTGTGTGTGTGAGAAAAAAAAACTAAAAAGAACTTTTTGATCGTGCTACGCGAAACATAACAAAATTTACCCAAACACTTAAAAAAAATATTTCAAAAACGTGCTTATTTTTCTACACTTAATTACGAAATCAGGCCTATTCTAATTTATTTAATTATGAGGTTTCAAATAAACGTGCTTATCTTGATGGGATTTAATGTCTACTTCTAATAATTAAATTAAACCTATTATAATTTATTTAATTGTTTATTTGAAGTAATTATATGTGCAATATAAATACGCAACACAAGTCTGCTTTCATTTATTTATTATGTACCTTAACTGACAATAAACAAATATGTATTGATGAATAAAAAAACCTAAAAATATTAATAATACCCCACGGAATCTGATTATACCAGCGCTAGTTATACCAGCCCATTAATTACACACGAAAGTTCATGACCTTCACCAAATGGTACCCCTATCATTTGAATTGCAACCACCAATGTCATACAAAAAAACGGTTAAGAATTTAAGCACCCTGAGATAAAACTACCATACATCCTCAACATCATGTTATGCAACTCAAGCAACAATTCAATTTTAGATATTAGATATGTACAAAACTATCCCAACATAACATACTTGATACTCCCTTAATTCTTATCATAATAGTAAAACCCTTGAAGAGGTAGGTTGATGTCTTATCAACTTTTTCAAATCTAAAACCAACATTTATACGGACATTCTTTATGTTTCGTACTTAGAGAATTATGATTGAGTATTGTAGATTTTAACATATTCTTTCACTATCGCTTTGCAATTTATCAAATGGTGTATAGCGTACTAATACTGTATGTTAAACCGAATCGAGAATGAATCTAGTTTTTATAAACTTGACTAGATTTGACCTAGGGGGCGCGTCGTTCGCTCGTTAGTATTTAATCGGTCTGAAAAAGAAATTTAAATATACTTTATGTAATCTTTTCTTATAAATTTTTTCTCTCTCTCTTTTCCTTTTTCGTGTAGGCGTGCAATGAGTTCACGACGCACGTGATGAACCTGCTAAGGGAACAGAGCAGGACGCGTCCGATCACGCCCAAAGAGATCGAGCGAATGGTTCAGATCATCCACAAGAAATTCAACTCCATCCAAGTGCAGCTCAAACAGAGCACGTGCGAGGCCGTCATGATCTTGCGATCAAGGTTTCTAGACGCGAGGTCAGTACATACTTAAATTTTATACAAAAATCCATTCGTCGTGTAGAAAGAGTTAATGAAGAATTGTTCGGAAGTGTTGAACTTTACTGAATGATAAATTAAAATTATCTAGCGAATTTTACGCATTAACTCTTTCTAGTCGAACGGACGAGTTTTATTCGATATGTATAAATAAATATTTGTGGATTAACTTATCAATAGGGGGTAGTAAAAACCAGTAACCCTTGCTCATAAAAATGTCAAGATTAAGTAGGAATATTATTCGGATATCCAATATAATAAATTTACACCACAAGTAATGTTTTGGGGCGCTTTGCATATAAGTTTCATCTTTATATGGAAGTTTAAACTCCATGACCAATAACTGTGTTATAGAGGAGAATTAGTGATTAATTAATTTATGGTAAATACCTGGGTTATGAAGTTTAATCTAAAAAAAATTGGGTTTGCACGCGCTGCCAAGATTGAGCTGGTATTTCTAGCTTCGTAATTTGTAGAATTTCAAACTTATTCCGAAATTATTACGTAAATCAATCCGAGGTTTTATTTAATAGAAAACCATGTTCCCTTAGAACTCTTGTGATTTTTCATAGAGATTGATGGGGAGCTTAGCTTTCGACATATTGTAATATGGGATTGGTTGTGACGGTGGCTCATCATTCAACATTTATCTATATTACACCCACCCTCATTTCCGAGGTTACGTTTTGTACATACACACGTAAAATCACTCGCGCACCCTTCCTTTTTCGTGCTTAGTATCTTCATTAACTCTGGATAAATTTTCGTTGGAATATATAGGGTTAACTAAAGCCAAGAAAGTTTTAATGATATTAAGGAGGGAATAGGTTATTTCGGTGTAATTTATACGTACGTTCCAGGAAAATTGATTGTTAGTCTTTTAGACTGGATTGTTACTTTTAAATATTGCGCGTTTTTGAAAACATACCGCCCTTTTTCGCTTGATTGGCTGGAGATTTTAACCTATCCATAGATCCTTGTTAAGCCTACTTTCTGAATAAAATGAAAATTAATTTCTAACTACAGTAAAATTTAATATTTTATAATCTCCCTCATAATAGGACATAAATTCACGTAATATTACGCGTGGTTATTATAGATTCTATATAGATCTTTGATTCTATCGCGTTCAGGCACGTTTTTTTTAAATTATTTTAAATTATTTTTCGTGTCAGTACTTAATCCAGAAAGTCCAATACAAAAATTATCGTTAATCTCGTACTAGAACAAAGCTACTTCCGAAATAAATATATATTTTGAGATTTAATTCTAATGTTTCTTAAAAACGCGTCAACCCAAGGGTGTTAAATTTTGAATACAGGTTTTAAATAGTATGAAAAAACTAAAACCTTAATCCATATGCCTTGGAAAACAAAATTTATGCGACCTCGGCTCGAGTAAAAATTACCAAATTAGCTATAAATACATAGCAAAATGTGCGCCCACCCAATCCTCAACACATAACAAAATCCAATGTCCATAAGTACGTCCGTAACTTTTTCTCCCCCAGAAAAGTCGGAAGAGGTCTAGAAAATCGTCAAAGATCTAGAAAGATCTAGAAAGATCTGGGAGGTTATGTAAATAGTTATAGTTGCTATAGTTAGACTATTATTTATCATAAAATTATTACGGTAACCTATAAAATTTAAACAGCTTATTTTTCTTGGTTCAAACCCTCAACGTTTAACTAATAAAGGCAAATTTGAAAAATAAAATTAAACCCTTATATAGTTGAATCCAATAATTTTCCTAATATCTATCAGAACAAAAGGAAATTTCTCCACACACTCTCTTATATATAGGCCTATATATTTATAGCTTAAGATTTTAATCTTTAAATATCAAAAAAAAAATCAGGCGGTGAAATTGTTAAACCGTCTATAATTTGCGATGTTCGTGATGATTGTACCGCGGTTCATTGAAGCGAAACCAAGCGATACTCTATGGATGTATAAAGCTCAACTTTCGTGAACACCGTGAACATGCACGATCAATGAGCGCTCTCCACTGTTTTAATCAAAGGGGACGAAGAACTTTTTAAGTTCAGAATATATATTTTTTTGTAGTTTCAGTACACACATGAGTGGATTTAAACAAGGGTGCCCGATATACCTTATATGTATATTCTTTATTATTATTAAATAGGCTTAACACGCATGCTTCGTAGGCGTATCTTAGCAACCACCGCCGCGGAAGTCTTTGATGCGAAGTTTTAAATTCGCTGCATATGATGTAGAAACCAAAAAAACAAAAAATTACAAAATATAAAATAACTAACTCGTGAGGCGTACAACCTATACTTAAATAATATTGGGAATTTTCACCAGATAAATTCATTCCACCCCCCCCCCCCCCTCCCCTCGCTTTCCAATATTACTAAGGCTATTCTCTTAAAAAACAAAATTCCAAAATATATTACGTATCGCAGGATGAATTTGCAATTGATTATAAAGTTATTTTGTTTAGGATTTTAGTCTTAGAGATAGGCTTTATTTTTATTGAAATTTTGAATTGATCAGGTTATAATTCATATCAAGTAATAAATTGTAGTAAGAATGAAGCTAGAATTACCCCTTATCTCTTACGGAATTATTTCTTAGGGTTTTAAGGCCTGTGGTAGACTTTTACTTAGTGTAAACTTGAACTGATAAAAACAATATACGGAGAGAAATCAGACGCCAAAAAGCTTGATGCAAAATCCTCCCTTATTTTTCCCCTTGACGGCTAGCTGTTCCAGGTTTCGCCCGCTATTTTTCCTCAACCTGTCAATCAAATTACATTTTAATTTCGTTTTATTATTCTTCGTGGTCCTTTCCCCTTCCCTCTGTTCCCTCCCCCTCTCAACCCTCTAGTCCTAAGCTTTTATAATAAATGAAAAATGTTTAATTATTTTGGTGAGCTTGGTTGAAACTAAATTGCTTGCCTATATACATTTTTAACTTCTCTCCCCCCCCCCCTGAAGTTTTTAAATTTGTGGAATAGGAAGAAAGAAAAAATGTGTTTACAATACGATTTGAGCTGGTTTTACCTACGTTTTTAACATCTATCGTAGAGAATAGGTTATGTAAACGGGTATTCAAGCTTTAAATTGTCATTTTTAGAAAATATCCTGGTTTTATTTTTTTAAAGAGAAGACATTTATTAATGATATATCATGTATGAGAGTTCAATTCAGGTTTCTAGGAAACTCTTAAGTTACCAGTTAAAAAAATGGATTGCTAAAAAAACCCGAAACTATAATTTATTATCAAAAGTATATGAAAACCATCGCTAAGAGTACCTTAATATCTAATGCTAGGTGTATTTGACGATTTGGGTCCAGGTGACCGACTTTCGAGTCACGGACGTAAGTTAATTGGGTTAAAAAACTAACCTAAGCCATTGTCGATCATTTGATCTATCAATTGAGGATAAACCTGATCATAAGAAAATTGATCACATGGAGCTATTCCGCAAGAACAAGTATTCATGACAGATTAAGTGAGAGAAATAATTATTGGTCTCCGACCCAATGTGTAGCATGTTTTCATTTTCACCCCAGGGGGCGGTAAGCGGTTTGTGTCCACATGCGCAGTTTTCCATTTCCGCATTTTCATTCCCTCAGTTTGCTCTTTGCGCATTTTCATTTGCGCAGTTTGCTCTTTGCGCATTTTCATTTGTGCAGTTTGCCCTTTGCGCATTTTCATTTGCGCTGTTTACCATTAATTTATCTGTAGGCACTAACCTAACCTAACCCAATCTAACATAATAACCTGCGCAAATTAAAATTGCGGAAATGGAAAACAGTTATAATCTTAAATAATTGACTTGATCTTTAATTAAAACTATTTGAAAGTATCTAGTGTGAAGGTAGCTTTATTACGACGAAATAAAACCTTCAACCTATATCCTTAATGGATTATAAGTGCATGTACCTACCGAATAACATAAGAAAAACAAAACAAAAAAAGAAAAATAGGTATTCTCTTATGTGTCTTAAAGCATATCGTCGCCGAAATGATATGTGTTACGGTATTTTGCGTTTTAAAATAAAAGGTTACAAGGCATATACCGAAACAAATCTGCATGGGCGCCTTTTACTCTAGCTTGAAACCCTCGAAACAAATGGCCCGTGTAGGTTTTAAAACGCATCGGCATAAAGGAAGTCAAAAGCTTTCAAAAACCCAATCCATGTCGTGTCGCCTATAGTCTACTCTCTAACGGAAAGTCAATGTTCAAACGCTATACAGACGAATTAACTCTTATATTTGGCGCTGACTGGGCGGCGTCGAACGCCCAAAAGCTTCCATTAGGGAGTCACTTAAGAAAATCCATGACCCGCTACAAATGAACTAAAATAACACCCAGTCGCGACCGTATATACAATCACTCTACGATTCGATTCGACATTGAGAAATAGAAGATATAACGCGGATGTGGATGAAAGAGAAAGCCGGATCCTGCTCTCTTATACGGCTATATCTTTCTTCTCTTAACATTCCAGCACTATCTTCTTGATATTGAATAAACTAACGCGTCTGTTTCGACCACCAAGACACGACGATTATGCGGGAAGTTTCTGCATGATCTACATCTTAATTCCGCGATGCAGCTAGTTAATTCCAATATGAGATGACAGTAAACGGAAAGGCTTCCCACGATTTCGAATTAACCAAATGAAGTTTAGCTTTTTACATTGCAGAAATTTGCAACTGTTTCCAACTCGATTTTATTCCAATTAACCGCGCGTGCGAATTGCAAACTTGTCTACAAGTTCCAATCGAAGTTAATAATATCGAAAGTCTAAAACGTGATTATTTCTCACAGCTTTTATTTACAAATTTCGTTAAGCGTAATTTCAAGTACGCGCGAACGATTTCCCGGATTCTTCAATATCCCTCTTAGTTGGGTTCCTTAACACTCCTATTAGTTAAGTCACTTGGCGCAACGAAAAACTCTTCTTGAAGAAGATAAAGAAAATCTTTGAATGAATAAAAATTAAGAAATTAAAAAAAAAAAAAAAGTGCGTGGCTCGACGGCGCGAATTAGGTTCGCTAGTTAAAGAAACGACAGCCGTGAAACAAACAATGACGCGAGATATATACTCGTCTCAATACCACCTTGATTAATGACAAGATCACGCGAGGATATAGAAAGGAAGTAAAATATATAAGAAAAAGGGATAAGATACTGCAACGCGTGATACACGCTCTGAAGGAAAGGAAGAATTGAGACGAAGAGAAAGGGAGAGAAAGGCTGTTTGAAAGAGACGCATGATGGGATCATGGGACCCCCATCCTGTCAATCATAAAGAGTGAATGAGAGAGAGAGTTCAAACGCCTAAGGATTAAACTACGGGATGCGATATCAATTTTGAAACGATATTCTATATTATCAGAAGTAAATAGATGGTAGTATGCGTCCCGTGTTTTTGAATGTCTATATGGATTATATTTTTAGTTTTATCAAACTATTAGAACGCCATATTCAAAACTTTATACCTCTGGGTTGAGGCGTTCTTAAAGGGGAATGCAACCTAACAACAAGTGATTTTTTTTGTATCGAGTCTTTATCCTTTAAATACGTCTAATCCAACAGTAAAGAAATTTACAAAGAAATATTACACAAGAAATAAATTTTAAACTTACCATCAAAATAGGCTTAGCTGATTTCATGGAGATATCCTGAACTCCCCGACCAATGTCATTGATTATGGAGATGCTGCATTCCCCATATAAGAGCCATTGATCAATGTCATTGGTCGATAGTCCTTATATAGGAAGTTCAGGTGATCTCCATGAATCAAGCTAAGCCTATTTTCCGGGTAAGTTTTTTTATTTCTAGTTTAAAATTTGTTTGAAAATATAGATAATTGTTTTTTTTTATATATGACGTATGGAACTTAATTAACGATAATTTTCATTTACGAAAGCTATTACAATTTGGATGAACCATTTTCCGAAAAAGACATATGACAATATGTATGCCTATATCTATTTTGAATAATTTTTAAACGAACTTTCCAAAAATGATACTCAATGTCTATTTGAAGTTCATGAAAAATCCATGAAAACCTCACTTTAAATACTATTTAGTCCCTAGACGACAAATGTGTTGAAAAGCTTAAGTTTTAAATATTAAAGATAACAAAATTAAAACACTTTTCACCTTCCATTTATCATTCATTAATTCTGGGGGTGTTTTCACGGTCACGTAATTTTCAATAATTTTGGCCCGCTCGGGTCTTTCGATTATAGGCCAATTGAGCGTAAAAAATGATTTCAGTTCGATAATAATAATAAAAAAAGGCAATACACGAAATTTGGCAGAATACTAACATATTCTGTCAGTGTTTTATAATGCTAAGCTATTCAAAAGGCGCTAAAAATCGCGACCAATCAACCATGAACGCGTCAACGCCTGAATAGAAGAAGAAAAAAAAAAAAAAAAAAAAAAAAAATTGAAATATCATTTTTTCATCACTTCCCTCGATTGTAAAACTATGGTTAGTTTTTACACTAAACAGTCGAGTAATTGAAAAATATGTATATTCAAATATTTCGCCCCCTTTTTTCCTGGAGCCTGTAACAATAAGCTTGTAATATTTTGGCAGGATACAATTATTCAAAAGAGAATAAAAAAAAAGAATGTCAGTGTATAATATTAGGAATAGGAAATTGTAATATAACGGTGATCTTCCAAGCATGATCCCGGTTTCGAACAAGCGCTTAATATTGCCTCTCTATACGCTTTCATACTTTTGTAAATAAAATCATATATTGACGCCCCTCAACACTCACAATCATGAAAGTTATAATTAACCTTTATTTGACTTGCCTATTTGTGTATTTTTATTTGACCAAATTGATGTTTTTATCTCGGTTGTAATTTTAGTTCAATGTTTACTAATATAAATTAAATTGAGGATATACTCTACGCACTAATGACACTATTGACTTCCGTCGTCTGCTTATAACGATACGTAACAAATAATTAAAGGGAAACTTGGATGTTAAAAATAAATCTGCTTTTGAATTTATTTTCGGAATTCTCATGAAAAAAAAAACTATTCGAGTATTTTTTTATGAATTTTTAGACACTTTTTTGTTGTTTAAATTAATTTCTATAGTTTGGTAAAGTTTGAATACAAGTAAATATAAATTCGGGCCAATCATATAATTTTGAACAGTCTTCAACAGCGCTTGTAATGTTCTAACCTAAGACTGTTTTACCTTTAGGTCCTTGGCCATCAAATGCCGGCCTATTCTCTTAATGTTAGGATATTACAAGCGCTGACGAAGGTTAAAATAATATGACTGGCCAGAATTTATATCTACTATTATAGAAATTCCAGCAAACTTTAGAAATTAATTTGATGCCCAAGATCAACGCAATATCCTTTATAAATCATTAAGCCTAGAAAATAATTGTAATTCAACTCGGAATTTAATTTAAAACCGAGCGTTTGTAATAAAAAAGGGGAGTTTTCATTGATTTTACCATTCCGTTTTAAAGTTTAGCGTTAGTGTCCGACAGACAGACATTGTTTTGTCGAACAAAATTAACTCGAACAAGAAAATAGAGCATTTTTTCTCTCGCACGAAACAAAAGTTATTTTTCGTGTGATATCATCAATAGTGAATTTTCTGAAAATTTGTTCAAATCGTGTGGGAATAATTTTGTAAAAGAACAAAAATGGAGGAAGATTTCTGGAGTTTCACACCAGAAATTCTCTTCGTGCACTAAGGCTTATTATATTATTTTATTCAAGCAAATTCATTTGTCCGTTATTTCACGAAAAAGGAGAAAAAAAAAAAAAACAAAAAAACGAGAGAAATCTTGATTCTTTCTCCTTCTCGAAAATGATTGTGGTGGTGAAATTTTGGAAACCCCTTTTTCGCTGCGCGAATTCTAATGTATGAATTTCCGCACCCACACACATACACTTTCACTCTGCAGCCCCATATAATTTCATACAATTCAAAGAATATTTTCAACCCTACTCGCTTCTCTAACAATGCTAATTTCTTATCACAAGTCGTGTTCACACCGAAATTCATTTACTTTTCAAGTTGGTTAACAGATGTTTGAACAGATACTATACCTATCGTAGAAATTAAGGGAAACATCACCATTTAATGTTGAAACACGATATCGTGGGAGTGATCTGCCCGTTGGTAGAAAATAATTATATTGGAGATTTTGAGGTATTGAATAGAGATTTAAATCATTGAAAATATTGTTTCCAATCAAAAGTTTTGTGCTTTTAAAAGCATTCTTCTATTGTTCAAAATCAATTGCTTCTAATCCAAAGATTATACCATATTTTCTATGGTTATTTTTAAGGTTTAATGATAATTTATAGATTTAGGGGATTTTATGTAGATTTAGAGGTTTTAAGGATTTAATGTAGATTTAGAGGTTTTAAGGATTTAATGTAGATTTAGAGGTTTTAAGGATTTAATGTAGATTTAGAGGTTTTAAGGATTTAATGTAGATTTAGAGGTTTTAAGGATTTAATGTAGATTTAGAGGTTTTAAGGATTTAATGTAGATTTAGAGGTTTTAAGGATTTAATGTAGATTTAGAGGTTTTAAGGATTTAATGTAGATTTAGAGGTTTTAAGGATTTAATGTAGATTTAGAGGCTTTGAGGGGTTTAATGTAGATTTAGAGATTTTAAGGGTTTAATGTAGATTTAGAAATTTTAAGGGTTTAATGTAGATTTAGAGATTTAAAGGGTTTAATGTAGATATGTAGATTTTGGGGGTTAAATGTAGAAATGTAGATTTTGGGGGTTAAATGTAGAAATGTAGATTTTGGGGGTTAAATGTAGAAATGTAGATTTTGGGGGTTAAATGTAGATTTAGAGGGTTTAGGTATTTCATGTTACTTTAGAGATTTTTGGGGTTTCATATAGATTTAGAGGTTTTGGGCATTTCATGTAGATTTAAAGATTTTAAGGATTTCATGTAGATTTAGAGATTTAAAGATTTGGGGCCGAAATTTAGCAAACAGTGCGAAACATTCCAAAAAATGAATAATACAGAAATCATGCTGACCTATAAGAACTATTTATTAAAATTGTAATGCGAACTCCACCGAGATTTAACAATGATACACTTTTATAAAAGGGAACCCTTTTTTATCGAAGTTGGGGGAGTTTTATTCGGGCGAATTTTTTTGGGGTTAAAAAAGGGGGGAGAAAGGGGTCATTATTGCAAACTCCTTTTCAACGATCCAGTTATAAAGCTATCGAAGTAAGCGCTCGGGGAGAAAAGAAGAAAGAATAGGAGAGTGTATAATAGGGAACTTGCTTTTTTCGCAGTCTGTTGGATGCTGGAGTCGTTATAAAACTCGACTTTAATGTGAAGTTGAATTCTCACCAATTAATATATATATAACCCCTCCTTTCTCTCCCAAACCCTACCAATTTCCCCCCACACAAAATATCCCGAAAACGTGCTTTAAACTCCATCTTTATAACGAGTTAAATCGATATAAAAAACATAGTCGAGTTCGCTTGTAAATGCAGTGGGTGCAATCATTTACTTCGAGAATAACCAGACGTGTTTAAAGAAATTTGAAAATGGTCTAAAATTTTTATGATTTTAATTTTGAATATATCAAATTTAGATTTTGAAATTACTGCTATTTAATTTCGGAATTATCACGATTTAAATTTGGAATTATCACGATTTAAATTTGGAATTATCACGATTTAAATTTGGAATTATCACGATTTAAATTTGGAATTATCGCCATTTAAATTTGGAATTATCGCCATTTAAATTTTGAATTATCGCCATTTAAATTTTGAATTATCGCCATTTAAATTTTGAATTATCGCCATTTAAATTTTGAATTATCGCCATTTAAATTTTGAATTATCGCCATTTAAATTTTGAATTATCGCCATTTAAATTTTGAATTATCGCCATTTAAATTTTGAATTATCGCCATTTAAATTTTGAATTATCGCCATTTAAATTTTGAATTATCGCCATTTAAATTTTGAATTATCGTCATTTAAATTTTGAATTATCGCCATTTAAATTTTGAATTATCGCCATTTAAATTTTGAATTATCGCCATTTAAATTTTGAATAATCGCCATTTAAATTTTGAATAATCGCCATTTAAATTTTGAATAATCGCCATTTAAATTTTGAATAATCGCCATTTAAATTTTGAATAATCGCCATTTAAATTTTGAATTATCGCCATTTAAATTTGGAATTATCGCGATTTAAATTTGGAATTATCGCGATTTAAATTTGGAATTACTGCCATTTAAATTTGAAATTACTGCCATTTAAATTTGAAATTATCGCGATTTAATTTTGGAATTATCGCCATTTAAATTTGAAATGATCGACATTTACTTTTGAAATTATCGCGATTTCAATTTAATTGTCATGTTTAAGAGTCGCCATAACATTTACTTTGAAAACTTATATTACGTAATTGACAAAAATCGGAACCATAACACTTCGAAATAATCAAACTTTGTAATTATACAATGATAAAGTTCTTCATTTTGAAAGAACCTAAATAAATTTTGAAAATATCAAACTACGAAATGATCTATATTTAAAACAATATATTTTTAAAATTATCTAAATAAAAAAATCACGATTTCAATTGACCTAAATTAGATATAAATATATATATTTTTTACGTTTGAGATTATCTAACTCTAATCTCTTTTTCAATTTGAAATTATTATTATTATCATGGATTTAAAAAGGACCGAAAACATATGCATCAAACATTCTTATTTCCAAAAATATTAATATACCAATTTAACCAATGTCCTTAAAATATTACGCTATTTACATCTGAAAAATACTAATTACAAAATTATATTTGTTTACTTGCAGGCGGAAAAGGCGGAACTTTAGCAAACAAGCGACGGAAATTCTCAACGAGTACTTCTATTCACATTTAAGCAACCCTTACCCTAGCGAAGAAGCCAAGGAAGAACTAGCCAGAAAGTGTGGCATCACAGTCTCCCAGGTAATTAACCTCTAACGATTAACCCTTACACATTAAATAATTCGTAATGATACAAAACACTAACCTTAAATTACTCGTACAATTTTTCCCAGGTTTCGAATTGGTTTGGAAACAAACGTATTCGGTACAAGAAAAATATTGGTAAAGCTCAGGAAGAAGCCAATTTATACGCGGCCAAAAAAGCCGGTAAGTTTTGTAATTAAAAAAATGCCTATTTGTTTGTTACCAATTAAACCATATTTTTGGCTTATTTCATTTGAATTTTGCTTATTTTTTAAACTAAATTTTTCCAACACGATATCGTTAGGAATATTTTGAATTTTTTTTTTTTTTTGAGAATTTCTTCATCATTCTTTTTTCTCTTTCTCTTTCGTAATCCTGTAACCATATTTTCTCTTTATTTTCCTTTGTTCACCTTTATCCATTATAGTTAATTGTAATCTTATAATGGACGCAAAATTGTCTCAAAATGATCGTTATTTGAATATAAATATATGCCCATTCAAACGTTGCATTTAACTATAGAAATTCGAAATGAAATCAAAAATTATTACCGGGATTTAAATTTATAGCAGTGATTCAGCTAATTTACAAACGAAGCTAAGCCTAATTCGAGTTTTATATATTCTGTTTATAATTTTTAAATTTAGATAAGCAAAAATCCTCTCTCTAATATAACAAATTTCGAAAATATTGCAATTTTCTATAAAACCACGATCAGAAGTAAACAAACAAATTCCCAGAAAGTTGTTGTTCCACGACGCGAATATTTTAGGCCTATTAAAACACTCCCCGGAGAATCGTCCGCTTATACCAGTGACTTTATCATTTTCCCGCGCTTTTTATATAATTTTTATGAAGTTTCCGTGTAAATATTGAAACCAGAAATGAAGCCAAACTATAAATTTTTGATAGCAATCACGTGAATTAAATAGTCCCAAGCGTCGTCTGCTAGTACTATATCAAAAATTGCCCATTCGACTGTATGGAATCTAGCTCTTATCGCAATCTGCATATAAGCATAGGCTACCCTAACTATAATTCGATGACAAGTACGAATGACCCCAGGAATACCTTCGTAACCGAAGAAGGATGAAGATGAGAGTGAAAATAGCCCAGTTTCGCTTACACTCCTCGTTCCCTTCGCGTCATCCCCTCTCCCCCCTCGGATGATCCAATGCCCCCTCCTCTTAACACACACAACGTTCGTTATCATTTTCCAGCAGGAATTTTCCAGAACCGCCCCGCGCTGTGATATATACGTCCCCTAGAAATCCCAGCTACATATATATTTGGACAGCACCTCCGGATCATTCCCCCAGAACTAAGGCCCAAATATACCCTGGTCGCGCGATCCCAGCTCAGCTGTTTGCTCCGAAGTTAAGGCACACATATACGTGTGTAACCCAGTCTACAGCTATCTTACAATGTCAGTTTTCAGCCAGTACAATGCTAGGACGAAGGCAACCTCAGTTAAGTTCGCCCTGAAAGCTTAAAAGTGATCCTTGACTAAATTTCGTTCGTCTAATTTCGAACAACGGGTACAAAACTGTAAGGAACTGATTTTTCATATCATTCCAAACATTACTTCATTGCTTCCATGTATGTTTAACTTTTGGATATATATATATATATATACAGTTAACAATATATATCATTTGTGTGCTAAGCGAGGCTACTGTTAGCATAACCAAGGAGAGGGGGTTTAACCAAACTCTGAGATGGTGGTTGGTCATTGTGAGACGCCGAATTAAGGCTAAGGCTTAATAGTTAACCATGCAGTTAGCCTTCGCGTCATATATGGGGTAAGGCTGAATATAGGTTGTAGGCTAAATTTTGAATTCGACTTTACTTTTAGGCTTAGTCAGGTGGAGTTTTGATTAATTTCCCATATGTGAAATATTCAAGCCTGGACAGTAGTCCGTTCATGTAATGAATATGATTAAATGTTGCCTGAAGGTGTAAAAGTTGGAATATAATCAAAATACTTTTAAATACGCCTTTCTTAGCTTTCCATAAAATTGCGGTGTTCATGTGTTTCATGAAACGATTAAGATCAATTAAAAAACTACTTTCATCCTTATGAAATTTATTACAAGGTGTTAATCCGCCCTATATCTGTCATTCGCTCTTTTCGAAACCAGTCGTGAAACTTTCGAAACTAAATCCTTGTCCATGTAGAGACGGTGAATAATATGTAAAACTACATAAGTTATCAATTTCTAAGCTCCCATTCAAGCATCTCCCCTTAAAATATCATCATTAAACTTCCTTCGGTGAACGCGGGCGTGGTGCGACTAGAAATCCTCGTCTAGCTTTCAAAGCTATAAGGAAGAGATAACCAAAGTAAATTTCCTCTTTTACGGCATAATCCTGGTAATGCCATGGTAGCGCGCCAAAAGCCCTAGTTGCGGACTAAGATTTTCCCGCGTTTCTCGCTCTCGCGCGGTCTTTCGGCCCTAGGGTTTACGTAAGTCTCGCGTTTCCCGCCAAAAACCCCGGAACCTCGGCGATTCGCCTCGCGCTGAAAAGATAAACTGTTTATAAGCGTAGCCGCTAAGTCGACTTTTCGAGCCCTAAACGTACAGTGACTGATAATGGCGGATCACCCTATGACAACGCTATGATTTAAAACTGGAGATTGTTTCTAACAGGGGGTTTCGAAAACCCACGACGTAAGCGACGGGGTTTTGCTACATCGCGATCTCCGTTTCTCCGCTTCTTTCTCGCGCGACGCGTTCTCCGCTCGACGGATAGCTGGCAAGGATCCCGCGCGATCAGTTCGGGTCCGCGAGCTCTTGAACCTCCCTTATTCGCGCCAAAGAGAGAGAGAGGAGAGATAGAGGGATGAGAGAGTCAAGGCGTCCCCTTGATTTTACCCACGCAATTGCTTATCTAAACGTTCCAGCCCGTCCGGGGGCTTAAATAAATTCAGGGAAATGCAGGGAACAGCGTATATTTAAGATATATATACCGGTATCTTTCTCTCTGTGTGTGTAATTTTCGACTGGATGAACTTGCGAGCTTGTAAGAAGACTAGAAGTTATCCCGAAATTCCTACTTATGTTTCTATTCTATTCTTATCCTTCTTTTTGTTCTATATCTTTCATTCTGCTTCTTTCTTTATGCATCTTTAAATTTTGATTTTGATATTTTAGGCCTATTTTAAGTGTTCGGTTTTGTTTAAATTAAATAAACACGCTAAATACGAACAATATGGTTAAGTTGGTATAATTTTGAACACATTCCTCCTAAACTATTGGGATATTTACTATATATATATTTGTTTGGAATTATTTAAAAAATTATAATTTTAATACTCCGCGATATTCAGATTTTGTAACTGGGAGAGATATGATGACGTCGAAATTCGTTACTGTATTATTTGTTCTGTGAATATTCCCAATTAATAGAGGGGGAAGTGGCTTCGAATCAATTGAATGGTAAAAATGAATCCATGGCTGATAGCTTTTAGAAATAAAACCTTTTTCTATAAACAACGCCTCCTATATTGTATCATATTGAATATATGGCGTTACAGGAGTAAATAAATCCAACAAAGGAGTAAAAGCTAGTGGCCCAAAAAAGGCTGTAATATAAACACCTTTTTTGTATCTGCGACTTCGTGTTTTATTTCTCCAAGTTTAGACTTTATAAAAGGTTTTAATTGAAGGTTTATTCTAACTTTAAGTACGGTTATCCATTGTGGAAAAAAACTTCTGATAATAGACATATTTCTAAGGGTTTAAGACTTGAAAAACCTACATTTAAAACCATAGACGTTAAGTATTGAAATGAGCCTCTTTTTCTTCAGCTGTGTCCCATTTCGTGTGATCAGAATATATTGTGATATCAAGAATATGATAGATAATTTCTCCCACGCCATTTGAAAGCTTCTTTTATCAAGGAACCTGTTTATGGTTACGTCACTCACGCGGTATAGAGAGATTGGCTTCAAAAACCAATAAGTTTCTTTGATACGTAGCGAAAAACCGATAGTCAGGTCGTCATGAGCCCGAAACCCCGCCCCTGACGGGTTCCTTGATTTATGGGCGTTCTTAAGAGTAATTATCTTTCATATTCTTGTTAAAATAAACGTGATAAAAGAAAACCAGGGAATTTCTAGACCCAATTATAGGTATATCTTTTAACACAAAAAATAGTTACGTTGTGGCATTGTATTTTTTGTGTTAAAAAATGTTCGATTTCTGATTTGAATCTATCTTGTTTGTTTCTTCTTTTGGTGGCGTTACTGGCTCAGTTCCGCATTCTCCTCCGGGGCAAGGTGGTACTTTCCCCGCTTGGTGTTCCCGGAGCGCTAGTGACGTAGGCCAAGACGAAACGGACGAAGAACTGATAAGAGGTGACGTCTATGGTTTCAAATAGGGATATATGGGGCATAACATATACAACCCCCTTCTTTTAACGTCCAATAAGTTATCATACCCCATAAGTGGATATATCCTGGGTTAGAAGAGGGTAGCACACATATATAAATTTCATGGATGAATACCATGTGGAACATTTCATGGAAATATCAAAAAATAGTATAGTTTACTTTAATATACCTTTGGAACCTTAATAAAATTCCAAATTTAACCTTATAAATAGGCTTAACTGTGATCAAACAGGGTTCATACACGACCTGGAAAAGTCAGGGAGTTTGAAAATAAGCCCAAAAAGTCAGGGAATTTGCAAACGAACCGTAAGGGGCCAGGAAAATAAAACATTTCGGTACAAGTCAATGAAATGTTTAGTAAAATGTTGTATTAACCCTGTCACAAAGGGAAAGAGTCGTAACCAAATAGTAAACGCCTACCTCTCTGGTCTAATTTGAAACTTTTCACGAATTTGTGTGCGACTTAACCCTGACACGAGAGGCGCGTTTGCTAATTTGTTGAGGCACTTCGATGTATATTCTATATAATATTAAAATTCGTTTGTAAATATATTTGCGTATGAATTAGGCCTATTTTTCGATAAGAAACCGATAAAATTAACTCGTTATTATTCATCATTCTCCCGCCTTGAAGAATTCTGATTCAATACACTCAGGGGTATACCGAGCGCGAAGTAAAAAAGACAAAAAAATAGAAATGAAAGTAAAAAAAAGACGCGAGGGTACAAAATATATTTGAATTTATGGTCTTTTCAGGCGCCAAATATCAAAATAGGGAATGATGGGGTAGAAAAAAGGGGTCCAACACAATTTTACTCCCAACACGTTACAACAGTGCGGGGGAGAGATGCAAAGATAGGCTAGCTAGTGCCTAAAAAAGGGAATATTTCCTCGTCACAATTTTTCCCCCCTTTCTTTTTTCTTCCTTATTTTTTTTTCTATTTCATCCTGTTCACCCATTAACCTTTCAACTCTGTTTTATCCTGAGAGTACTCCAGAATTTTTTTTTCTACTCGTTTCTATCACTATGATTTGTCGTCTTCACCTTTTTCGGGAAGAAAAAACGCACGCCAGAATAAGCTAGAGGAATGGGGGTTGATCTTGGATGGAAAAAAAGGGGAGACAGAAGGGGGCCCGCAAAAAATGGTCTGGGGGCTTCTTCATCCTCAACCCCCAAAAGATCCTAAGAGGATGGAAAAATATTGGGGGTAAAGGGGGTTTCCTAAACATTGTGGCACTCACTTCTGATTTGCGTGTACCGTTTCTCTTATATTATCTATTTCATTTTGAATGGACAGTGCATTTAAAAGCCTTATGTTCCACGTATTTCGTAGTAATCGCGTCATTTAGGGATATCGGGTAGGCATCAGTTTCGTACTTGTTGTCAAATCACGGTGAAATACGACTGTTTTAGAACACAGACTCTCTTAGGCTTTTGTTTCTCATCCGTCGATTTACCAGCCAAGAACGATATCGTTGGCGTTAGACTATTCCGATTAAGTGACAGTAGCGTGTGTCGGGATTCTGAACGCTTCTTACGCTATGGCACGAATGAATTGTAACGTTTCGTGGAAGAAAACTGAATTGAGTGTTTTAGGGAATTTAAGGAAGGTATTGTTGGGATAGGAATTATTATATTAATTGATTAACATGGCTTAGATCCTATTCCAAGTCGTTACGTGAACTAGCAGTATTATTTGAAGTTTATTAAAAGATTCTCAAAACGTAAAGTTACCTTCTACATCGCTTTGGTGACGTCAGGGTTTTGTTATCTGTTAAAGTTAGTTAGAATGTACCCAAGATAACTTTTAGCGTTATGTTTTGTAAGAATACAAATTTTGCTAAACTGTAACAAACTAAATTTTCTGACCAATCGTGTCCGTTCTTACCCTTGATCATAATAAGATTTCTTCGTTCAAAATCCCTCATGTTGCTCATCTGGCTGGCATCGTCCACAACGAATCCTATCAATGAAATGGCTAGAAATAGTTTTTTCTTGGCAACCCCATCTAACCACCCCCCAAAAATATTGCCAAAAACGCGGAAAGAGACGTTTTAAGTAATTTATCATATTATTCGGCCGACCTAACATCGTTTCGGGGGATTCCACGTACGTGAAATGTTCCTCCGACGCAACGCCATTTTCCATTCTGTTTTCTGGTCCGGCTTTTAAGCCCTGACAGTTCTTGACACGTCTAGGGGCCTTAGATAAACCCATTTTTTCTCGCACCCTATTCCGTTATTCCACCTTGGTACCCTTTTGTAATTGAATGACCAAAATCTTGGCGCGGAAAAAAAAAAGAATTTGGGAAAAGTCTCCCGCGCTTTCTGGCAACACTGAGCTATTTTATCCATCCATATACGTTTATCCTTGATATATACTACGTCACAATGTTAGAATGTATCTATTTGTCATTGGAAAACCAGTTTTTTACGCAAAATTATGTCAATTTCAAGAATGTAACGAAGTATAATGTTTATGTCATCTTTGTTTTACAGTACGATGAAAGTTATAGACTCCATTTCTTAATAAAAAATGCGTTGAGATAACAGGCTAGGCAATCTTAATACCCGCTGACAATTGAAGACGGAATAGGCTTTAGAAATGTGGTATTAGGAAAAAAGTGTATATTTGCGAGGCCTTTGGTTCGTAAACCACGACGTTTTTTTTCTACCGAATACATCTATGGAAAAATCCCATCTAAATAAATTTTTATCAGTCGAAGACGGCTGCTTAGATCCCTGGTCGTTCTAGTATAGTTTGATTCCAGAATAGTTTGCAAAAGATTTAAGACTAATGTGGAGCGATACATAGTGTTAATTTCAGTAAGGCCTAAAAGTAGTGTTATCGAATATATACTCGTGAATATGACGTTGTATATTGAGGAGGGTTTCGAGCTTTGGGCATCGCAAAATGGATTTCAAGGCATGCACATAGAAGTGCGCGTTTTTTCCCATCATCTCTTATATATGCTCGCTCCGATTTTTATCTTTCTCTTTTCCCATTCTCTTGAATCTGCTCCCTCTGCTCTCTCACTATCCACGGCGTAAAATGGGTTTGGATCCCTCTTACCGCGTACCATCACCTTGTCAATATAGGATATAGGATGTGAAATTACTTTAAAGTTTAACCTTAAGGCGGAAAAAGAATCAGTCGAAAAAAACTCATGCTAGTACCACGAGATCTTTTTCTGTACGAATTGATGTTTTTTATTCGGTTGCTTGATTGTTTTAACAGATAGTATATCGTTGGAAAACTTTGTTATAAGGCCTAACATATTTTAAATTAATTTTAAAGCTTTTGTTTAAGGTGTAATATATTTCTAAAACTAGTTTTCTTAATCAAATATGTGTAAAAATATTAAAGGAAGGGTGAAGATGAAAATTAAATGAATTTTTTATTCTGCTTCAAAACAATGAAAAAAAAAAATAATAATAATGTGCATAGTAAAACATACAGAAAGTGTTTCTGAATTGTACAAAAGATCAGAAATCTTTTGATTAGTCAGAGATTTTACTTTTAATTCAATGACAAACCACGAAACCTTCAAATGGTAAATTTGAACAATATTTTTACACATATTTTATCAGTCCGAATCTATTCAAAATAACTAAGGGTTTTATGTAGAACTAAAACAAAAAATGTATACGTCAATTACGTCCAGAAAAGATTGGTGTTACCTGACACCAGAAATTTGTCGAAAATAATAGGCCTAATTTGAAACTGCTTCAATAGTGATCAAGAAAGTCTATAACCTAAAGATAACTTAGATATACGGTTAATTCCTTTTACGGGGTTCATAATGACAAAACAAAACTATCCAATAATTAAATCCTATAACTATCTTCCCCATCCACTGACATCATCCTCTTCTCTTTGGCATAAAGAGCAAACTTCTTTTAAATGAAATATGCTGAACATCTGACGTAGCTCAAGTATTTTCCTCGAACGAGTGTATGGAGGACTTTAGGTACTCTTGATTCTAGTACGTTCTAGTAGACAATAGCCTTGATATATATATATATATATCGTATTAGATTCGGAGAGTGGGGCTCGCGCCCCTCCACGCACCATCGCCAAAAACTCTGTCGATGTGACTGTGTCCCCTATTTCCCCCCTATACACCCAAATTCCCCGCACTCGTTTCAGATCCTTCTTTATTCGATCTTCTCGTCTCGGGGAAAATGTCGCCTGGTTGGAGGGTCGTTGCCAGCATCTGGAACTGTACTAGGGCTACACTGGGGCATCTCTAGATATAGGAAGAGGGAGTTAGGGTGAGAGAGTGAGAGAGAGAGAAAAAAAAGGGTCTAAAGCCCTCATCCTCGGGAAAAGATCCTTATAAACGAGCGTCCGAAAGATTTCGCCCACTCCCTCCTTTGTCTCAATCTAAACTCTGTTCGCGATGATCCCGGGAATGAAGATATCGTAAAGGGACGGTAAAAATGATCTAATTAAGTGAATTTTAATTAACATATGTTAGTTACTGTATTTTTCTATCTCTTTTGGAATGTCTGGTCGGTTTTCGAAAATGACGATGTAAGTTGAAGAAATCTATGTCCACTTTTTGGTCACTCCTGATTTAATAAGATCAAATGAACATATCTTTGACCAACTTATGTTTAGCCCACTTAAATTATTAGGTTATTAGTTGACACAAATTCATATATATCTAAGTGCCCTGATGATTTTAGAACATCAATATCTTCATTGTTAATTTAAATATTTTAAATATCCCGAAATTATTATTATATACTGTTACAAAATTTTTTTAATGAAGTTTAAAATGAGTATAAGTAGCTTAATTGTTAGAATATTAATTACTACTGGTATATAAATTTAAATATTTTAAACAAATTTTTAAATATATGCGTGTTTGTGAAATACGCTACCATTAGGACACCCTAATTGGTCTTAGGTTCTTATTCAGATACGAACTTTAATTTATTTTTGGGTGATGAAATATGTTAATTCGAGAATGAAATAGCATTCCAAAAAATCACTTGATTTCAATATTTTCACTTGTCCTTTAAGGGAGATGGGTTAAGCTGTGGGTTGAGAGTAAGATACCGTATTAAGTGGGTTAAAGTCGAATAGAATGTTGGGGAAAAGAGGATGCCCCCGATGACGACGACAGCTAAGGGAGAACAGCCCGAGAAATACGACTCTGGCAGCCCTCGCTTAATGACCAAGAAACGTTTTTCCACGAAAAATCTTGCCTCGTGCCTTTACCAAACTAACAGCAGCCGGGCCTCACTCACGTATATAGACAATTGACACTCATAGAATATCACCAAACCCTAGTTTCCCCCGAAGGAATGAGTGTGCTTTCTAAAAATGTAACTAAAGTCACTCTTCTCCCGAAAAAAAGTGCGCGAGAAAATAGGAAAACTACTCTTTCTTTCCTCCTATTCGAGGCCAGTTGACCGATACTACTTTTTTCCCTATGAGGTTTAATATTGTGTATTAATACGCGTTTAATATTTTTTTCAACGTTACTTTAACTCCTCTAGTATTCTTCTTCCTTTTTACTTACACCCCAAAACTGTAGTTTCGGACAAACTCTATATAGAATCTCCTAAATTATAAGTTAGAAGTTTGTCGTTAAAGCTCATAAGCTAGAAATTCTTGGCAAATCATTACACTTCCGTTTCCAAAAAAGAAAAGAAAAAAAAAAAAAAAAAACATTAATAAAAGAAAAAGAGAAATCTATGAGATCTAATGAAAATATGTTGAACTACACTTTTTAGTTTGAGTGGGTGGCTTTATGAATTTGAAATATTTGAAAAATTGTTTGGGTTTGAATGATTTGAAGTAGTGTGATGAAATCTTCCACTATACATGATCTGTTGAAGTGTGGAGCCCATAAAAATACTTCACTGTTACCTAAGACTGTTAACAATGGACATATCTTTATAGATAAAGATGAATAACAAAGCCTGGCGTTCATAAACGTCCTCTAACGGCAAAGAGTGGCAAGAGTAGTAACTAAAAAAATCACGTGTCCTAAGATCGTAGTTTTGTTAGTTCCTTCTTTAGCCTGCAGCCCCGCACTGTTTGCCGTTAGAGGACGATTCTAAAAGGCAGGTTTTGTTATTCATCTTTATTTATTATTAAGATAGATGTCGATTGTTAATAGTCTTAGCTGTCGATTGTTAATAGTCTTAGCTGTTACGTGATTTTTGCTTTTAGTAGTCTGAACTATAGCTGAAGTATGATAAAAGTACGAACAGTGGAATGCAGTCAGGTCACTAGCACAGCCCTCGTATAGGTTAAGCCAATTCTTTTTCTCTCCCCACTTTTCCCAGAAAGTTTCGAGAAACAAAATTAAGTTAAGGTTAAAGTTAAAGTAATCCCTTTTTCCCCTCGGCATCTTTTCGGTAGTGGTTTGAAGATCGAGAAGTTCCGAACTAAACCCGAAAAGGCATTCGTTTGTTTTCGTTGTAAAAAATGTCCAAAAAAAAAACTTTTTGGAATAGAGGTTCGTAAAAAAACTAAACTAAAACAAGGTACACGAGAGGGCACTCTGAAAATCTTTTCGAAAATATACTTCAGATCACGAAAAGATTTTCCAAACTTATTTAATACCTTCTCTGATTTAACATACATTTATTCTTGTTGCAAACTACTGTTGAATAAACTTATTTTAAAAGTAACTTAGAGATTTCGGGAAACTCCGGGTATTTGTTGTTTCGGGGATTGAATTCCCTCCAAAATACTCTACATTTTAGCCTCTTCTATAATCTATCCACTAAATTAGAAGCTTAGAAGCAATATGTAATATAATAAGAGAGATAGGAAACGTAATAGGGTCGTCTTTACTGTCATCTCTTCCTTAATATAGCTTTGAACCTATCGCGTCAATTTCAGTAAACCTAACGAAATCATTCTCGATATGATTGGGTTTCCCAGTTAAATAAATCAGTCTTCTATAAGAACAAGATTCAATCTAAGGTTGTTAGTTAACCTATAGGTTAAGTAGAGAGCTTGAGACCTAATATTGAGAGTGAGGGTTACATGAAGGGGCCAAGAAGAAATAAGAGGCATGGGATAGAAATATATTAGAAAATATATCCGTATATATGAAACGTCCCTTAAGACAGCGTTGTGGGAGGCTGTTGCTATCCGCCCATAAAATGAGGCAAACGATTAAGGAAGTTAAGTTTAGGCTATACGGACTTCACTGCAAGAACGAGTTTGATGATCAGTGTGAAAGGAGTTTGTGAGAATATCTATATCCTCTATCTGTGACTCAAAATTTTTCTTATCGCGTGAAAGAATGGTTTTAGTGCCCAAAAGATTTCTATTAATGTTAGGCCCATTTTGAAATACCCTAATTTTGAATGCGAATTTATTTAAACAATGAACTCAACTTGTTAATATCAGTTCAGTTCGAATTATGACTGGTTTCCTACTCTGAACTGAACTAATCCGAACTTCATTGTTTGAATTAAAAATTATTTTTTGGACTATAAATATGTAATAATAATCAATTTTAATTCCCAAATTTTAATTGCAGAGGCAAAATCATTAAATGTTGGTAAATAGACAATATACAATAACAATAATGCGAATACATAAATTAGGAATAATTTCTAAACAATTAATTTTGTAAACAAAATATTTTTTTTCATCGAAATGACGGGAATAGTTCATGGCAATGTCCACAAATATCCATAGTTAACATTTCCAGGTCCAAGCAGTCCTGAGGAAAAACGAATGTTCGAAATTCAATGTATAGATATATTTATAGTCAACGTCGAATTAATATCCTTAAGTAATTATTTTTATTTTATTTTTACAAACAATTCAAGAGCCAAGACCCGATACTTAAATTTAAAAAGAAAAGTTCCCTTCCTCCCGCCTTTCTTCCCTAACCCTGGGGTAGAATCCTATCTTTCTTGCAAGACTCAAAGATTAAATTCGCTCTAAAGTCCTTACATTTTCAAAATGTCGAAGTTTCCCCCAATATGTTTCACTGTGAAATTACACTGTGTACAAAGCTACACCGCGTCTTTTCTCTAATATAATTTAATCATAGAAATAGTATCGATACTGAACTAATCTCCATTGAAATCAATGATTCAAACAATAGTTGCTTGCCTTTCCTTTTTTTTTTCTTCGCGATTGGCATAGAATGTATCATTTTAAAACTTCAGCAAATGCGAAGCCGTATCCGACTTTAAATTGTATATTAAATTAGAAACATGGAACCTGGCTTTTCTTCCTACTGAAATTTAAACTGATCTGATTTTAGTTTCCCTTCTTTAGTTTTTACTTGGACTGGGGGTCGACCCCCTCCTTACTATTCCTCTATTCAGACAACTATATAATTAGCGATTTTAAAGTGGAGGGATACCTAATGTTAAACACCATTGAAATAAAAATAGTATAGATACTTTCAACTCTACGAATATATACGCTACTCAGCGTAGCAAAAAAAACAAGAAAAAAAGGACAAAACAAAACCCCCTATATAGTTTGAATTAGTTTGATGTTTTCAAACCGTACGAAGTTAAGCATTCTATTATATCTGTTAGGAAATATTCATAGAGATACTTGGGAATCTAAGCTAAAACCTATCGTAAACTCCGTCTGATTCTACTTATAACCTCTCCGACTGTGACTGAGCTAGACTAAAGAAGAAGAAAAAAAATTCCATCAGCTAAAAAGGCTAATCCTGCAAATGGACAAACTTTGCCATTTTCTTGTTTTGGGGTCTTTTTTTTCTTCTTTTTTGTTACTAAGACGATCCTCGGGGTTGCCAAGCATCGCCTAGATCTGATGGAACCTCTCCCTATAGCCTCCAATATATAGAAACATTCTTGGGGTGTGAGGTTTTTGGTGGGGAAGAATTTGCTCCATCACGGATTTTCACGCGGATGTCCATTCGCAGTCTTGTCGGATCGTTAAAGATTTGTTACTGCTTGGAATGAAGAGTTTGCCGCGCTCTAAATTTGGCGCGAAACGTATACTGCTGATGTTTCTGGTTCATTATTCGACCATTGAAACGACAAGATCAAGTAGCTAGAGAAATTCATTCTCACTCAACAACCTAACCCGTTTAAAATTCTCGGAAAGTCTGTGAATGGCTATAACCATTTATTAAGTTTAGAACTAGAGCTCTATAAGATTCGAGTTCGTCGCGGCTGGAAAACGAGAGTTACGAGACTAGGGAGAAACATTGAACCAATTACTCGAGACATTTTACAACTTTACACTTGTTTAACACGTAATTATATTAAGCTTTCAACATCAATTTTTAAACGCAGCGAGATGTTTAAAGAAAAGTTATATTCTTGTCTAATTAGTTTGACTGATTTTAAACAAAGTGCCTTTGTTTTTAACGTTCAATTTGAACATGGTAACTTCTAGATAAGTCATAAAAATCTCATCCATATAATTTTAGAGTTTAATAAATCGTGCTTGAAGTTTTGAACGCGTTCGCTTTAACATCACGTGATCAAAAGGACTGTAAACGATAGTTTTACGTACAGGTTCCGTCTCAAGTACGATTTCTCGTCAAATTGCAGTCTGCAGATGTAAAATTGTTTAATTGAAGCTGAAAGTGTCAAATTTTCTTAATATGTACACGTACATATTGGGAAATAAATAGAGAAGTTACTTTAACACATTGGTCAAACGATTTTTACGTGACAATATAAATCCTTTTTATCCAAAATAGCAGACAACAGTGGTGTTAATAAGCTCAGTCCGACAGGCGACAGGACATTGTGACTATGGTCGACATCTTTCGCTTGCGTCCACGTACAATCACGTACGTGTTCCCCGTAAACGTGAACGGCGCCATAGGTTCGGTCCAATCGCGTGTAAGAAGTCGACAACAAATCGACTCTGTCCCTAATAATTCTACTTTCGTATTTAGTACCGGTATAGACATTCATTGAATCATAAAAATTACAGATTATCTCGGGACCCCCGAAGAGTAGCTCGGTGTGTTATGGTCCCACGTGATCTATGATGGATTCGTTCGTCAGAGTAATGAAATCTATTCTGATGGATCTTTATTGGGGAGATGTATTATCGACAAGATACCAAAACACATAGAGATCTCAAGAGTAGGGAAAAAAAATGCTTTCTCAATCATTTCTAGACAGTACCACGGAGGGAACTATTGAGTATATCTTAATCTAACACTTGTACAGATTGCCTTAAGGGTCCTTTCTTCAAAAGGCCAAGTCTAACGAAATTTTAAGTTTTAGTTACTTGATGTTTGAATGGTTAAGGACGTATTAGCTACGGTCACTTCTAATCGATTTGAAACGGTAAAATCAAACCGATATTCGAATCGCCAGCAATCGTTTTAAGCGTCTTATGTTCACGCATTATCTTTATAAATCGATTTATTGTAGCTTCAACCATCGGTTCTTGAATCCGAATCGGTATAAAACTGGTTCAAGAACTCGAATCAAATCGATTCGAGAAAAGACTGTTTCCCGTTCACTCGACTCCAGCGAATCGTTTTGATACGATTTAAATCGATTCCAAGGCCTAGTATGAACGCCGCTAATGACGCAATATTAGAATTTCCACATGGGCAGAATAAAAAAAATAAGTTTTAGAGTTAGTTTTCTACAAATCATTAGATAGAACTCCTATCCTATATAGGCAATATTTTCTGAATATTTTTTGTACGCTTACCCATGATCTAATACAGATGGTTTACTAACTACACTAACTTCTAGCTGTAGTTGAGTCTATCCCTAGCTTCATTCCATTTACCCAAGTGTCATATATTTGTGAGGAAGACATTCGGTTGGATTACGTTCGCACTATAAGTTAAACCACTCAAAATGCTTTGATATTTGTTTCTTTTTTATATTAGCGGGTCGTCCGAGAAAGTAGAGCCAATGAAATGGATTGCGAGGCAAGGTGGAGTATACGACTGATTGTACGCTGTCTGGTCGAACTGGAACCTAGCCTTGGATCTATTGGCTCTACTTTCTTGGACGATGATGAGGGACATCCCAAATTGATATAGTCAAGTAACATAATTAAGGCCTATACCTACGTAATAGTTTAGAATTAAAATGTAATTGTATGATAGCTAGTTATAGTAGGCCATATACCAAATTAAACGAATTTTATACGTCATAAACCGAAATTACAAGACGTCATATCCATTTTATCTATGCCGTCATGGGCCATTTTATCTATGCCGTCATGGGCCATTTTATCTATGCCGTCATGGGCCTTTTTATCTATGCCGTCATGGGCCTTTTTATCTATGCCGTCATGGGCCCTTTTTATCTATGCCGTCATGGGCCTTTTTATCTATGCCGTCATGGGCCTTTTTATCTATGCCGTCATGGGCCTTTTTATCTATGCCGTCATGGGCCATTTTATCTATGCCGTCATGGGCCATTTTATCTATGCCGTCATGGGCCATTTTATCTATGCCGTCATGGGCCATTTTATCTATGCCGTCATGGGCCATTTTATCTATGCCGTCATGGCCATTTTATCTATGCCGTCATTGTTGAATTTCCATTGATATTTAAAATTGCTCACCCAAGTATAGTTCTATGACAAGTTCCACTGTCTTGATTATGACATTTTAAGAGAAATTAAAAAGTTGGTTTATTTAGTCACTTAGACACTAAAAACTATACGCAAATCCCCTTTAGTTTAATATTACTAAGAAGTTTTACTAATAAATTGATTAATTTTATTAAATTGTTCAACCGTACCGATGTAATGAAGGAATGTGGGGGCAGGATGAAAAACCTAAAAAATTGGTAAGATAGGTTACTATCCCAACCCAGCCTTCGATTCGTATTAATCATTCTTCCACGAATAGACTAACATAATCGGGGTCAATGCGAACTCGTCCACTGTCCGTTATAAGTCCTAATCGGACATAAGGAGAGAGTTTCGGTCGCGAGGGGGGTTATAAGTATCCCTAAGTTACGCCGAAGGTACGTCTAAAACTACCTCCACCCACCCTAACCACCTTATACCCTTAGCCTTAGTTGCCCATCGAAATAGGCCACTTATAGATAGATAGATAGTACGTTTCCAACGTTAGAAGTAACCAAAATTGGCCTAATTCAATTGAGAAAATCGCTACTATTCAAGAATGCGTCCAAACTATATATGAAATTTTACCTTAATTTTGCAGCAGGCTCAAAGATAAGTCTCCCCTTCGTATCTATAAGTAAACGTATCGTAGATATAACTTTGTACGCGTTGTCAACTTAAGGTGGCAAAACTACGGATGTTGGAATTTCTGCTTGGATCGAGAATTCTAGATGGAATAAGAAAGTTACGGTCAATTCGGCCTTTACGAAACAAGGCGTTTAAAGCTTTTATGGGGGGTGGATTAGATAAGGACGCGCTAACCAAGGTTTTCCCTTCCTCGTAACGGTACTTCATTGGCTCAGAAATATCGAACAGATTCTGTTCAGTTTTTCACTTTCGAGTTACACCAAGACCAAAAGCCGGAAGCCGAAGGAAACTGGGTTATATTTGAAATGATATCGGAGTAGCTTTTCGTTCTACGGTATGGCGAGGTTAAGATGATACGAAGGAAGTATCCTAACTTGACCCATCCGTCGTTAGGGGAGTTTTGTCGCAAATTGGCCGGCGTCCGGCGACACTCTAAGTGGCGCGTCCGCGTTCGCCAACCTTCCCTCATTAGTCGGGACCGATAATCTTATTGAGTTTTTCCCGTCGAGCGTCACTAGTTAGTATAGATAGGCGAGAGAGTATATTCGAGAGCTATAGACCAAAAGAAAAAGTACTAGGCCTAACGGGAAAAAGGAGCTATAAGACTTAACTCGGAAAAGTTGTTATAGTGAGCGCCAAACGTCAAGTTACTCAAGTATATACCGAAAAAAAAAGTACTTATTTTCGGATTGAGAGTCTCTATTGGATCTTGGAAACTTTGCCGATATATTAGTAGTATTACCTCGTGTTATCTTCTCATAAGCTATATACGGTCAGTAACACACTAGCATTTCTTAATCGATTTGAAACGGTAAAAATCAAACCGATCATTAAAATCGCCAGGAATCGTTTTAAGCGTCACGTGTTCACGCATCATCTTTATAAATCGATTTATTGTAGCTTCTTCTATCGTTTGTTGAAACCAAATCGGTATAAAACTGGTTCCCGAAGCAGTTTCGAGAAATCGAATCAAATCGATTAGAGAAAAGACGGTTTCCCGTTCACACGACTCCAGCTAAACGTTTTCAAACGGTTTAAATCGATTCCAAGGCTTAGTATGAACGCGGCTATCGTTAATGCCACTATAGAATTTGATATATATTTTAAAATTACCGTATAATTTTGGAAATTGGTAATTTACCATCTCACGGTAATTTAGCCGAATTCACGAAAGTATTTCAAATACGTAATTATTTTTAAAACGCTTCAAAGTTCTTAATTCGGACTAAAACAATACCCACTCTAGTGAGAAATGCAATTTTTTTCATGATATGCTTATCGTTTTGACTTTGTATTCAGGTTTTAAGTGATATCAAGAGATTTCACTGAAATTTTTCTCATTCATTTCATTTATTTTATCGAATATCATAGTTATTTGTATCTTATTCACGTAATTTCGGGGGATTCTCCGTACCGATTTCACATAGTTCCATTCTATTTTTAAACCTTATTTTGTTAGTAGTTAATCATAAAAGAAATTAGTAGATATTTAAAATGGTATAATCTCAATAAGGATTGTTCAATCTAATCTTGTGTTAAACAATCTCAAAATTAGTTAATTAATTAAAGAGCTTCTTGCTTTATTTCTAATTGATGAAAATTTGAAGGTTTATTTGAGATTAATTTCTTGATAATATTAAGTCCAAAAAATTTCAGATTTCAGGGAATTTTTTTTTTTTTTTTTCAAAACAAACCAATCGATATGTAAGAATAATTTCACAAATATTCAGGCAAATATATTTCCGTAAAATCAGATGTGTATTGTTTTAACCAGTATGTAACATTTATCGAAGAGTGTTTTTTTTTTAATGTAAATATTCAATTGTTAATTTTAATTTTATTAATAGTGTGGTTTCATTTCTTATCCTGAATTAATTTTTTTCTTTTGTTTCTTGTAGGGGAGTGCGCATCGGCACGTCATTTCTCAGACGGGGGAATATTCTGACGGGATGCCGCCTCAGCCGACGGCAGGAATGTACGATCCTGGCATACATCAGGTAAGAACAATCGCCAACAGATGTTTATTATAAATACTTTTACCAATGGAGCCACTTGGAGCTAACTTCTTTCTTTTCAATAGTGGCATGTTTAGAATCTGAAATATACAAGTAGAATTTTACTTTAATTGTTTATTTAGGTACTAAAGTTAATATAAATTAAAACCATAAAGCTTTAAATTAAGTTATTATTAGTTAAAAGAAGTTACGCGTAAAATAATTGATGTTTATAACAAGCAATTTCAAGCCGTATTAAGCTAGAAATTAATCTCTAAATTACTCCGTTAGTTTGCATTTTCAATTTACGCATAAATGTGGGGTGCATTTGATTTGTCGGTTTTTTTTTTTTAATTCCAATTCAAAGACACTTCCTGAATGTTTTAGTGTAGTTTATTTAACATCGAATCAAATTTTCAAACCTGATTTATTTTATTGGGTCGATTTCCCACTGTTGACTACAAAATCAATCATAAAAATCCAAATTTTTATTTATTTTATTTTTTTTTAATAGCCATAGGACTTGCATCCGTAAAAAGACTTGTGGGTCAAAAATTAATTCGAGCGAGTTGGCCGAAAGGGCGATTAAGAAGATGGACTTTCGTGGATAAAATTAATTCGCGATTTTCGTCTATCAAGCCGCCTGACCCCTCGATTCTCTGTCGCATTGCGGCCGCGGCGTAATAAAACAATTATAAAAAAAAAATATTAATAAATAAAAAAAAAAAAAACATTTAACGGACAAAACAAGGCAAGAAACAAACATTTTTTCAACAAAAATAAACAAAAAATGTGCGCGATTTTTTTTCACCAAAAAAACAAACAAACAAAGAGTGCAAAAACCAAGTCGGGACTTCAAAAATTACGGCGGGTTTTTTTTAATAAACAAAAACGATATAATTAACATTATTAATTAAAAAAAAACACTCCCTATTTGTGAATGTGAAAAAAATAGACAATTATTTAAATAAATAATAAAAAAAACTGAGATAAAAGACTCTAAAATACCAAAAAATGAAAAAAAAAATTAAAAAAAATGTTTTCTTGTACAAAATTTGGCGGGGATTATAAAATAAAAAAAAGTTCGCGGGAAATTTTTTGAAAACGCGTTCGAAAAAGAAAAAAAACTGTTTTTACCTCGTTAAAACTTTACGGCGGAATTTCAAAATTAAATAAAAAAAAAGCATTTAAGTTAAGGCAAATGATTAAAATTGATTAAAAAAACCTAAAACTAAAAATACCCCATGGGGGAATTAAAAAAAAATGGGGGGATCTAATCGTTTACGTTGTGTGTGCCATGGAAAAAATTTTATATGAAAAAAAAAAAAAAAAAAAATCAAGAAATGTAAAAAAATTAACGTCCGTTCGCCTGCACCAATTTAAATGTTAATTCAATAAATTCGGCAGAATATAAAGAAAACCATCAATGAACAGATAATTTCCCAGAAAAAATCCATGGAAAAAACAAGTTAAAACAACACCTAAAATCATCAAAGTTCCCGAAACGTTTTCATGGACTTAAAAAAAAAATTATGTCCAAGCCGCACAAGTTTAAAATAAACTACAAAAAAAAACTAATTGCTCCATCTTAAAATAAAAATACAAAAAAACAAAACCTTCGTAATAAACAACAAAACACTCCGTGGACATAAAACATTGTACAGAAAGTTAAAAAAATACAAAAACGTGAAGAAAAAAAATCCAAAAAAAAATCCTGTGTATAAAAAACAAACATTTTTGTTTTGTTTTTCCCCGAATTTTTGAACAGTGTTTTAAAACAAAAAATGAGAAAATAAAGAGATTATGTGTAAAAAAAATGATAAAAAACAATTAGGTCTTGTAAACGTTCACCAGAAAACAAAGAAAAAGATAATTAAATAAAAAAATAAAGAGAAAAAAATGAAAAAAAAAAAGTGCAAAAATTTAAATTGTTTGAATTTTGAAAAAAAAAAAAAAAGATGAGAGCGAAAAAAAGGCGCGCGGGTAAAAAGAAAATAAATATTAATTTAATTTTCCCCCTTCCCTCCTTTAAAAAAATAAGTAAACGATACCCCCTTTTATCCCCCAAAACAAACAAACAAAAATTACGTGGATTGTATGTTGATAAATTCGCGTGTATTATAAGAAAAAATGAAATTATAAAAAAAAATATTCTTCGTATTTATTATTAAGATTAAGACCTAATTTTTAATATCATTTAATAACAATTTAGCTTCTTTTAGTAAAAAATGAGCGACAAATAAGGATTAATAATTAAAATGGGTGAGTTTTTATCAGAAAAAATGAAATTATTAAAAAATATTCTTCGTATTTATTATTAAGATTAAGACCTGTTTTTAATATCATTTAATAACAATTCAGCTTCGTTTAGTAAAAAATAAGCGACATTAGTGATTTTTTTATAAAATAGTCTTCGTATTTATTATTAATTTTTAATATCATTTGAGTGTTAAGCTGTTTTATTCTAGATAAGAAATTAGCATCGTTTAGTAAGAAACAAGCGACAAATTAGGATTAATCGTTAAAATAAGATTATTAGTGAGTTTTAATACTGCATGAGGCGGTCACGAATTTTTCACGAGCTCAAAATGGAAATTGAGCAGCGTTTCTGGAAATACATCTAATAAGGTATGTTTTGAAGTATTTCTATGAATTAAGCTTTCGTCTCGGTTATTTTCTAAGACTATTTGAAGACATGCACTTGGTTTTATTGATACTGAAGTTAAAACCTACCAAATCCTAGTTTTAACTCGAAATTATGAATTTAATTAAGATCTTATTTATGTTTTAATGTATCTAAGAGTAAAATTAAACGCCAGAGTGGGCCCTACAGTTTTATTGAGAGAAATCTAACAGACGAATTTTTACTGAAAAGTATCTGAGCATGGTACCAAAAGGCTAATACTATTTTCCCAGGTTCTTATGTATACTGGAATAAGTTATTGATATAATTCGTGTATTATATTTCCATAGTGAAATCGGTGGTTATACCATTTCTCTAAAATCTGTACACCCATTACTTGATTACTTAAGTTTCCAGTCTTTGTTAATGCTAAATACACAATTCACTTTAATACAGTTAAAAAATTTGTACGACGATTACTTGAAGTTACTTGCCGTATCTAGAATCATATTTTTTACTACGGTTAATAAAAACATTAAAGGGAAACTTGGAGCTAAAAATGGAACAGCTTTTGAATCAAACGTATTCGAGAATTTATTCGGAATTTTTAGACGCCGGCCTATTCTTTTAATGTTAGGACATTACAAGCGCTGTTAACGTCTGAAATAATATGATTGGCCCGAATTTGAATCTACTTTTTTTTCAAATTTTAGTTTCCCTTTAAATCATCTTATATTTTTATTTAAATGTAACGATATTATCTAAAGATTATGTTCATAGTATCACAAAATTTAGACATATATAATTTTCGTATCAAATAGACTAATACATATCAAACTATAAAAATCATAGAAGAAACATTCCACCTATCTGGAAAGAAATCATTAAAAAAAAGGTGCACCTCCTTTTGATCATTTGTAAAATGGTTATGTCTCTCATTGGTTTAAACTCCATTATGAAAATATATATGTATAAAATATAGTGGACTTAAATTCGTATATATAAAACTACAATCAAAAATCTCCTCAACATTTCAACCGTTACAAAACTTGCCTTTATTTTATCTTTGAGGTTTTAATATCATATAGATAGATAAGGAGATAAGTTTAGCAGTATTGAAATCTAAGTATGATTATAGCTATAGCATTACTACGTATTAAAAAAATATATATATATTCCCTCGAGGCCCACCTTACCTAAGGTCAGAGGGTCATTTAGAAAGGGGCGGAGTTAAAAGCTTAACTGGACACGCCTTTTTTCCATGTCGAAAAGTTAAGTTTCTCTCTCTCCCTTATTCTCTCTCAAGTAACAGTTTCCTCTAAAGGGAAGGTAAAATTTAAATGCTTTTTTTTTAGGTTTTTAGCTATTAAAGATCTTCGACGAAAAAGATCTCGTCCTTTTAAATAATATTAAATTTAGCTAAGCCTATTAGAACTCTCGCGTTTCAGAGTTGAAAAAGTACAACTTTGAGCTTGTAGTGACTTAACATTAAAAGAATAGCTCGGCCTTTGATATCAAAGGTCTTAGGCATCAAACGCCGGCCTATTTCTTTAATGTTAGGACATTACAAGCCCTGTTGAAGGCAAAAATAATAAGATTTTCCTTTTTGTTCAAATTTTACCAAACTTCAGAAATTTAAACACCAAAAACATGCCTAAAAATTGTCAAAATTTTTTTTTTTTTTTTTTTTTTTTTTTTTTTTTTTTTTTTTTTTGGCATGGTGATTCCGAAAATAAATGCAAAAGCTGTTAGCTTCAAGTTTCCCTTTAATCACATAACCTACCATGATTTTAAGTAGTGTTTAGTGAATCGTTTTTGAATAATTGTATTCGATGCTAAGAGTACAATGAGTTAAATAATTATCAATAATCTGCACCATTATACCCAGGGTATTTTGAAATTTACATATTTTTCTTCCAACTATAACCAAAAGCTTCATTGCTAATATTTTCATTTCGGATCTAATTTTGACGTAATGGATCATACTTTTTGACCCTTCCTTTAACTTTTTGGCGGGGCGGCGGTTAAAGTTACATGACCAAACTGCCAAACCAAAAAAGAAAACGTACACGCAGCTAGAATGCTAAATACTTACACAAACTTTCCCCTCCCCTTTTTTCTAGGTATGTATACTCTATAGTTTTAATACTTTTTGCCTGCACAAGAACTAGAGAGAGATAGAAACAAAAAATAACCCCGGAGGAACATTAGCTTCAAATAAAACTAAGTCGTGCTACGAATATTAAATTAATAGTCTTCTCAAAACTGATTCTTACATTTTTCTTTAATTTTATTTAAAATACTTAAAAAGATATGAGAGTCGAAGTTTATATTTTGAAGATATGAAAATGATAAAGTTATTGATTTTTATTGGGATTAAATATTTATTAATAATCATGATTAGATTAATGTAGCTATATATTATAATAATTTAAATTTCAGTTTGAACATAAGCTACGGTCAGACTAGCATTTTCTTATACGGTTTGAAACGGTAAAATCAAGCCAATATTCAAATCGCCAGGCATGCTGGTCATGTTTAAAACTGTAAATAAAGTTCAATTTCATTAGCTCTCTAAATGGCTGGATACCTCTGACGTCATAGAAAAAGTGCGACGTATTAAATGCCGCCATTTCTTTTGAGGCCAATCATCCGTCTATGTTTTTAAAATATTTTTAAATTTATCAGAGGCTTCTTAAAAATTTCCTTATAATTTGTAAATCATAAACCTATATTGAATTGAAGTTTACCAAAGTCCGTGTGGTGAAACCATTCTATTGGGACAGATATTAATTAGATTAATATTTAATCATTAAGATCATATTTTAAATAAAATTAGCAAGATAAAGTACTTATTTATAATATCTAACCATATCAATCTTTCTACCCTTTAAAATAAAACTACTAAATTAGGAAGAAAATATTAAAACCAAATATGATATTCTCACAAACTTGACCTCCACGTAAAAACCCTTGAAATTCCTCTCACCTCACCAAATTATAACTAGACCACATGCGGTGATATTTTACCACTCAACACGCTAAGCAACACCACTGGATAAAGAAAATAAGAGGACCAAGGCAAAAATATCCAAAAAATAAAAAATAAATAAAAATAAATGAAATATAGAAAAATCTATTTAGCGTCGTGTGTAGGGGTTCGATTTGTTAAAAAGGTATATTAATCAAAGAAATACACAATAGGAGAAGAAAAAAAATATCGTTCCATGTACTAGTCAGATAAATGAAAAGCTTGGATCGCGTCCCGAGGTTATATTATACATCAACCACACGCTGTTCCGGAGATACGGAAAGAGAGAGCCTCCCAAAACTGAAGTAATAACGAATTCCCTCCCTCTATAACTAGCTGACTGCGCTGCGAGGATTTCGAGAACGTTATATTAGAGCTGTAAGCAATATTTCACTTGTTTTTCACAATAGGAATATCGGCAAAGCTGTCATTGCTTCGTACGTATAGCTCGACCACCGCAAAAGTAGAAAAATAATTTTTCGTCCGAACTTACCCCCCACATTTCCCCCTAACTATAGTAGGAATAAATTTGAGTTTACAACAGCATCTACCAAGGCTTAGTTAGTTTTACCTTTTAACCGTAATTTTTAACATTTTATATATGTAATTGGTTTTGTAATAATTCGCGATTTTGATATTTCAGATATTTTAAGGGAAACTTAATTTTTTTTTTATTCGGAATTTTTAGACACATTTTTGATGTTTCAATTAATTTCTGAAGTTTGTTAATATATTAAAAATAAATGGGTAAATATATAAATTCGGGCCAATTATATTATTTCGAACTTCAACAGCGCTTGTAATTTCCTAACATTATAAGAATGGGAGGGCGTTTGATGTCCAAGGTATTAGGTATCAAACCCCGGTCCATTATTTTAATGTTAGGACAAGTGCTGTTGAAGGAAAAAAACATGATTTTTCAAATTTTACCAAACTTCAGAAATTAATTTCAACACCATAAACGTGTCTAAAAGTTAAAAAATTCCCGAACTTGGTTCCAAGTTTCCCTTTAAGTCTTCAAGTTCGTTTAACAGTGCTATTCAATTCGACACAAACAACCTCTTGCGCCATCTATAGTATGGCGGTACACCTTTTAATTAAAGTGAAATATAGATCGAATGGGGAAAATAACTTCATCAGATCACTTGACCACATCCTGTTTTAGTTCTACTGTTTTTCACCAGGTGGATTGAATTCTTATTCCTGTTAAGTCCCGCAGACCCAGGCGTTTAAACCCTTCTGTCTTTTATTTCCATTTAATTTACGTTAAAAACAATTACTCTGAGCTGTTCAATTAAAATTGGGTTAAAAACTATTTATTTTATAACTTTCTTTCTTCTTACAAATCCCTTTATAGCCTCTATTTTCTATCGTATATGGTGTAGCCGTATCTGAACTAGGAGGAAATCTAAATATCTCCGCATGGGACGGAGGAAAACAGTTGGCAGAGGAGATATACGAAGGTAAATGGTCGCTGGACCGAAAGAAAGAGTTGGTGGCATCTTCCCTCGCCTCTGCGTGCTCCGAATCTCGCTTTATATTAAGGGCTACTGGGAGAAATAACAAAAACTTTTTTTTCAGTTGACATATTACGAATGGGTATACGTATACACTCGCAAAAGTTTGTAGGACACCGCGGTGGAGTCGACCATGCCTCCTTTAATTCTGACTAGGTTTAGAGCCAAGCTTCTTCTCGGGGACGGGCAGGGAGTAGCTATCCAATTAGGCTGTCATTATCAACCATTAATATTATAAAGAAAGACAACAAACTCGCGCTTAGCGTTAAAGTTGACATAAAGAGGCGCGAAGAGAAAGACCAACCCTTATTACCCCTCCCCGTAACACAACCCGCCTTGTACGCCTTCTAGTAACCGCGCCGTTAACTTTTCGAAGCCATGAAAAGATTAAGTACTATCTTGCTATATTATATACTAGGAAACTTTAGAACTTAGGAAAGTGCAACAAAGGTCAGATTTCTAACCTAAATAGTTAATTTTAATTTCGGAGATGATGTTTGTTTTTATTTATAGTATTGCGTTTTTATGTATTACACTAAGGTTGGTTATCTTAAAGGTAACCTTTAAGTAGATAAGATCACACTATCGCTTTGAATCGTTCACTTATCATCTTCATAAACCGTTTTAATATAGTTTCATCTGTTGGTTGTTGAAGCCGAATCGCTTTGAAACTGGTTTTGAAGAAGTTTCGAGAAATCGATTCAAATCCACGTTCAAATCAATTCAAGAAAAACACTTTTTCGTTCACACGACTGCGGGGAAACGTTTTGAAACGGTTTGTATCGTCTCCAAACATGAACGCAGCGATTGCGTGTGATACATATTCTACTTTAGACTTCAGTATTTTAGAGTCGATAGTTAGATCTTGGATAAATTCGTGTAATAAGATCATTTGAAATAAAATGGTAAAACCTCGTAAGGAAAAAAGCAGTTGTTACAACTCTACAGGATTATATATAAAACTAAAACCCAAAGTCAGCTAGTCGTTTCTAATACATTGCGTTTTCAAAGTGATAAGATTCTATAAGTTTTATTATATACAATACATCTATATGACGTCAGCGCGGGAAAGAAAAGAAGAATAGGGATTACGTATAGGTGTTAGCTCTAACGCGGTTCAAAGATAACTCGGACGACTTCCCACGCGCTCTTTCTCTCTTTCTCTATTTCTAGCTAAGGCCGGTTCAGCTCCGCGTGGCCAGGGTGCAGCAGTCCGAAAATCATCGGTCCAGAAAACCTCGACCGGCTGTTAACATTGACCAGGCTGTTTGGCGGGCGGGGGCCAAGCTATCCACCCTATGGTTGCTATAAAAGAGCTTGGGAAACCTGACGGAAAGAATCCAGAGAGAGAGAGAGAGAGAAAGTCCAGCCATGGAAAAGAGAAAGCCGCGCCCTGCGTCCAAGATGACAAACTGAATAGAATGAAAGTTACGAAATGGTCTGATATATAATCCCAGTCAATAACACGATTTTTCTCACTTACAATTCAACTTTGTTTCGTGAAGTAACTTTAACGCTTTGTCCAACTGGTGTTAAAAGCTGAAAAGTATAGATATCCTTTAACTTAAAATATACTAGCATACTGCCATCCCATAGATTACTAACTCTACTCTTCATTCACTCCAACTTCATGAACATACTACGGTCCATCCACCATAGAAATATGAATACAATTAAAAGCTAGATTACTGTAAAATCTCAATCTACTTTGAATCCGCTTTTCTTCCTTCCCTTATCAGAATTTCATACGCACCAATTTAATGAACATACTACAATCCATCCGCCATTGAAATACGAATACAATTAAAGGTTATATTCTTCAGGAGTATCAAAAATCCGTTTTGGTAGTGCTTTGGTCTCATTTTCGCTACTTTTCTTCATTCGGGTCAATTTAACGAACAATATAGCTTCTAGGGTGAAGGCTGCGGGAAAGAGGGTGGAGTAGGGGTTTGTCCAGGCGAGGGCTAATGACGGAACTAGACAATAGGTGCATGGTGGTGGTGGTGGTTGAGTTGGCGACCGCGCGCGCGGCCGGGCGCATTGTTGCCCAGCGTATCCCAGCTATAGGCGCTGCAGAGACGCGTGGAAGCACCCCGAGCAGAAACGAATTGAGAATTTATTTCCAGTCATCCATCGTCAAAGGCCGCGCCAAGCCTATAGGTCCCCGACGCTTATACGTATATAAGTTTTCTTTATAACTTTCCCCACGTAGGCTACAAACGATATAGACGCCCTGATACTTTTGAATGCCTTTCTTCCCTCGTATACCTTGCCTTTCTCAAAACTTTCTCTCGCTTATAGTCTTATAACAAGGGAGAGAAAAGAGCCCCCGCTTTTTGATATTACATTCAATTGATGTAAGCCCTTTTACGAGTATACTTTCTGTATCAAAGAACGAGGTCGTAATGAGAATGAAGGTTAAAACATGGAAGTTAGTTCAGTTTCAAAGATATAGAAATCGAGGATAAACACCATTAGAAGACTTTTCAATTTATTCAATCGCGTTCCCGGCATATGGACCAGAGCGTCGTCGGTTAGTGGTGGATAAGGGAAGAAACATTATCGAACGATAGCGATTTCCCTTTCGCTCGTCCTTGTCCCCACACAAAACTAATTTGGAAATTATATTTCAACTTTTACGAAAGTTTCTGTTACGAGTAGGCACTGGTGGGTTTGATAGACTAAGAAAGAACGAGAGAAAAGTTAGAATTAAGGATTACCTTTTATCAATGCAGTTGCACGTAGGCTTAACAGCTACTGGCTCCTTGGCTCGATATACCTTGTTCTCTAATATTGAATAGTATGAGAGGTAGCGGATGTCATGGTATATTGGGTTATTTTTCAAACCCTAATATTGGCTTTTATTTTCAGTCGTTTTATTTAATGGCAACTATCAAACGAAAGATTATTAGAAGGCTGACTAATCTCCGAACAACAGGTAACAATATACCGAACCGCTGTCCGCAGCTTCTTTTGGCTTCTTTATTTTAATTTGAACGCTTCCAAATTAAGGTGCGTACTCATTTTTCGCTTATTTTGGCGGAATACCTCAGAAAAATATAGAAGGTAAACCAACATTACACCGCCAATAGAAGCGGTGCAAAAGTGCGGTTCTTTAAGGCGGATTCACACAGACCTATTTTCACGAGTGTCACGCTAGTGCGCTAATAGAAGTACCATTAGCATTTTTGACAAGGGGTACCCCTTGTAAAAAAAATAATATCAAATAATATTATTTATTTTACAGGGGGTGTATTTGATATTATTTATTTTACAGGGGGTGTAATATTTTTTTTTACAAGGGGTACCAATTGTCAAAAATTTGATATTATTTATTTTACAGGGGGTGAATATGATATTATTTATTTTACAGGGGGTGAATATGATATTATTTATTTTACAGGGCGTGAATATGATATTATTTATTTTACAGGGGGTGAATATGATATTATTTATTTTACAGGGGTGAATATGATATTATTTATTTTACAGGGGTGAATATGATATTATTTATTTTACAGGGGGTGTATTTGATATTATTTATTTTACAGGGGGTGTATTTGATATTATTTATTTTACTGGGGGTGTATATGATATTATTTATTTTACAGGGGGTGTAATATTTTTTTACAAGGGGTACCCCTTTCAAAAATTTGATATTATTTATTTTACAGGGGGTGTATTTGATATTATTTATTTTATAGGGGGTGTATTTGATATTATTTATTTTACAGGGGGTGCAGTTGATATTATTTATTTTACAGGGGGTGTATTTGAAATTATTTATTTTTAAGGGGGTGTATTTGATATTATTTATTTTAAAGGGGGTGTATTTGATATTATTTATTTTACAGAGGGTGTATTTGATATTATTTTTATTTTACAGGGGGTGTATTTGATATTATTTATTTTACAGGGGGTGTATTTGATATAATTTATTTTTCAGGGGGTGTATTTGATATTATTTATTTTACAGGGGGTGTATTTGATATTATTTATTTTACAAGGGGTGTATTTGATATTATTTATTTTACAGGTGGTGTAATATTTTCTCAATCTCGATTTTTCTCAATCTCGATTTTTCTCCATCTCGATTTTTCTCCATCTCGATTTTTCTCCATCTCGATTTTTCTCCATCTCGATTTTTCTCCATCTCGATTTTTCTCCATCTCGATTTTTCTCCATCTCGATTTTTCTCCATCTCGATTTTTCTCCATCTCGATTTTTCTCCATCTCGATTTTTCTCCATCTCGATTTTTCTCCATCTCGATTTTTCTCCATCTCGATTTTTCTCCATCTCGATTTTTCTCCATCTCGATTTTTCTCCATCTCGATTTTTCTCCATCTCGATTTTTCTCCATCTCGATTTTTCTCCATCTCGATTTTTCTCCATCTCGATTTTTCTCCATCTCGATTTTTCTCCATCTCGATTTTTCTCCATCTCGATTTTTCTCCATCTCGATTTTTCTCCATCTCGATTTTTCTCCATCTCGATTTTTCTCCATCTCGATTTTTCTCCATCTCGATTTTTCTCCATCTCGATTTTTCTCCATCTCGATTTTTCTCCATCTCGATTTTTCTCCATCTCGATTTTTCTCCATCTCGATTTTTCTCCATCTCGATTTTTCTCCATCTCGATTTTTCTCCATCTCGATTTTTCTCCATCTCGATTTTTCTCCATCTCGATTTTTCTCCATCTCGATTTTTCTCCATCTCGATTTTTCTCCATCTCGATTTTTCTCCATCTCGATTTTTCTCCATCTCGATTTTTCTCCATCTCGATTTTTCTCCATCTCGATTTTTCTCCATCTCGATTTTTCTCCATCTCGATTTTTCTCCATCTCGATTTTTCTCCATCTCGATTTTTCTCCATCTCGATTTTTCTCCATCTCGATTTTTCTCCATCTCGATTTTTCTCCATCTCGATTTTTCTCCATCTCGATTTTTCTCCATCTCGATTTTTCTCAATCTCGATTTTTCTCAATCTCGATTTTTCTCAATCTCGATTTTTCTCAATCTCGATTTTTCTCAATCTCGATTTTTCTCAATCTCGATTTTTCTCAATCTCGATTTTTCTCAATCTCGATTTTTCTCAATCTCGATTTTTCTCAATCTCGATTTTTCTCAATCTCGATTTTTCTCAATCTCGATTTTTCTCAATCTCGATTTTTCTCAATCTCGATTTTTCTCAATCTCGATTTTTCTCAATCTCGATTTTTCTCAATCTCGATTTTTCTCAATCTCGATTTTTCTCAATCTCGATTTTTCTCAATCTCGATTTTTCTCAATCTCGATTTTTCTCAATCTCGATTTTTCTCAATCTCGATTTTTCTCAATCTCGATTTTTCTCAATCTCGATTTTTCTCAATCTCGATTTTTCTCAATCTCGATTTTTCTCAATCTCGATTTTTCTCAATCTCGATTTTTCTCAATCTCGATTTTTCTCAATCTCGATTTTTCTCAATCTCGATTTTTCTCAATCTCGATTTTTCTCAATCTCGATTTTTCTCAATCTCGATTTTTCTCAATCTCGATTTTTCTCAATCTCGATTTTTCTCAATCTCGATTTTTCTCAATCTCGATTTTTCTCAATCTCGATTTTTCTCAATCTCGATTTTTCTCAATCTCGATTTTTCTCAATCTCGATTTTTCTCAATCTCGATTTTTCTCAATCTCGATTTTTCTCAATCTCGATTTTTCTCAATCTCGATTTTTCTCAATCTCGATTTTTCTCAATCTCGATTTTTCTCAATCTCGATTTTTCTCAATCTCGATTTTTCTCAATCTCGATTTTTCTCAATCTCGATTTTTCTCAATCTCGATTTTTCTCAATCTCGATTTTTCTCAATCTCGATTTTTCTCAATCTCGATTTTTCTCAATCTCGATTTTTCTCAATCTCGATTTTTCTCAATCTCGATTTTTCTCAATCTCGATTTTTCTCAATCTCGATTTTTCTCAATCTCGATTTTTCTCAATCTCGATTTTTCTCAATCTCGATTTTTCTCAATCTCGATTTTTCTCAATCTCGATTTTTCTCAATCTCGATTTTTCTCAATCTCGATTTTTCTCAATCTCGATTTTTCTCAATCTCGATTTTTCTCAATCTCGATTTTTCTCAATCTCGATTTTTCTCAATCTCGATTTTTCTCAATCTCGATTTTTCTCAATCTCGATTTTTCTCAATCTCGATTTTTCTCAATCTCGATTTTTCTCAATCTCGATTTTTCTCAATCTCGATTTTTCTCAATCTCGATTTTTCTCAATCTCGATTTTTCTCAATCTCGATTTTTCTCAATCTCGATTTTTCTCAATCTCGATTTTTCTCAATCTCGATTTTTCTCAATCTCGATTTTTCTCAATCTCGATTTTTCTCAATCTCGATTTTTCTCAATCTCGATTTTTCTCAATCTCGATTTTTCTCAATCTCGATTTTTCTCAATCTCGATTTTTCTCAATCTCGATTTTTCTCAATTTCAATTTTTCTCAGGGGGTGTATTTATTATTTTTTTTTACAGGGGTTGTATTTATTATTTTTTTTTACAGGGGTTGTATTTATTATTTTTTTTTACAGGGGTTGTATTTATTATTTTTTTTTACAGGGGTTGTATTTATTATTTTTTTTTACAGGGGTTGTATTTATTATTTTTTTTTACAGGGGTCGTATTTATTATTTTTTTTTACAGGGGTTGTATTTATTATTTTTTTTTTTACAGGGGTTGTATTTATTATTTTTTTTTTTACAGGGGGTGCATTTATTTTTATTTTTTTTACAGGGGGTGTATTTATTGTTTATTTTTTTTTACAGGGGGTGTATTTATTATTTATTTTTTTTACAGCGGGTGTTTTTATTATTTTTTTTTTTACAGGGGTTGTATTTATTATTTTTTTTTTTACAGGGGGTGCATTTATTTTTATTTTTTTTACAGGGGGTGTATTTATTGTTTATTTTTTTTTTACAGGGGGTGTATTTATTATTTATTTTTTTTACAGCGGGTGTTTTTATTATTTATTTTTTTTACAGGGGGTGTATTTATTATTTTTTTTTTTACAGGGGGTGTATTTATTTTCCCAATCTCAATTTTCCCAATCTCAATTTTCCCAATCTCAATTTTCCCAATCTCAGTATTTAGTATTTTTTTTACAGGGGGTGTATTTAGTATTTAATTTTTTTTACAGGGGGTGTATTTATTATTTATTTTTTTTACAGGGGGTGTATTTATTATTTATTTTTTTTACAGGGGGTGGATTTATTATTTTTTTTTTTTACAGGGGATGTATTTATTATTTTTTTTTACAGGGGGTGTATTTATTATTTTTTTTTACAGGGGGTGTATTTATTATTTTTTTTTACAGGGGGTGTATTTATTATTTATTTTTACAGGGGGTGTATTTATTATTTTTTTACAGGGGGAGTATTTATTATTTATTTTTTTTACAGGGGGCGAATTTATTATTTATTTTTTTTACAGGGGGCGTATTTATTATTTTTTTTACAGGGGGTGTATTTATTATTTATTTTTTTACAGGGGGTGTATTTATTATTTATTTTTTTACAGGGGGCGTATTTATTATTTTTTTTTTATAGGGGGGTGTATTTATTTATTTTTTTTACAGGGGGCGTATTTATTATTTATTTTTTTTACAGCGGGTGTTTTTATTATTTATTTTTTTTACAGGGGGTGTATTTATTATTTTTTTTTTTTACAGGGGGTGTATTTATTTTCTCAATCTCACTTTTGCCCAATCTCACTTTTGCCCAATCTCACTTTTGCCCAATCTCACTTTTGCCCAATCTCACTTTTGCCCAATCTCACTTTTGCCCAATCTCACTTTTGCCCAATCTCACTTTTGCCCAATCTCACTTTTGCCCAATCTCACTTTTGCCCAATCTCACTTTTGCCCAATCTCACTTTTGCCCAATCTCACTTTTGCCCAATCTCACTTTTGCCCAATCTCACTTTTGCCCAATCTCACTTTTGCCCAATCTCAATTTGCCCAATCCCAATTTATACAATCCCAATTTGCCCACTTTCCCAGTATTTAGTATTTTTTTTACAGGGGGTGTATTTAGTATTTAATTTTTTTTACAGGGGGTGTATTTATTATTTTTTTTACAGGGGGTGTATTTATTATTTATTTTTTTTTTTACAGGGGGTGTATTTATTTTATTTTTTTTTTTTTTACAGGGGGTGTATTTATTTTTTTTTTACAGGGGGTGTATTTATTATTTTTTTTTACAGGGGGTGTATTTATTATTTATTTTTACAGGGGGTGTATTTATTATTTATTTTTACAGGGGGTGTATTTATTATTTTTTTTTACAGGGGGAGTATTTATTATTTATTTTTTTTACAGGGGGCGTATTTATTATTTTTTTTTTACAGGGGGCGTATTTATTATTTTTTTTTTACAGGGGGTGTATTTATTATTTATTTTTTTTTTACAGGGGGTGTATTTATTATTTATTTTTTTTACAGGGGGCGTATTTATTATTTTTTTTTATAGGGGGTGTATTTATTTATTTTTTTTACAGGGGGCGTATTTATTATTTTTTTTTTTTTTGGGGGTGTATTTATTATTTATTTTTTTTACAGGGGGTGGATTTATTATTTTTTTTTACAGGGGGTGTATTTATTATTTTTTTTTACAGGGGGTGTATTTATTATTTTTTTTTACAGGGGGTGTATTTATAATTTTTTTTTACAGGGGGTGTATTTATTATTTTTTTTTACAGGGGGCGTATTTATTATTATTTTTTTTTTACAGGGGGGCGTATTTATTATTTTTTTTTTTTACAGGGGGCGTATTTATTATTTTTTTTACAAGGGGCGTATTTATTATTAATTTTTTTTACAGGGGGCGTATTTATTATTTATTTTTTTTTTACAGGTGGTGTATTTATTATTTTTTTTTACAGGGGGTGTATTTATTATTAATTTTTTTTTACAGGGGGTGTATTTATTATCTATTTTTTTACAGGAGGTGTATTTATTATTTATTTTTTTTACAGGTGGTGTATTTATTATTTATTTTTTTACAGGGGGTGTATTTATTATTTATTTTTTTTACAGGGGGTGTATTTATTATTTTTTTTTTTTTTTTACAGGGGGTGTATTTATTATTTTTTTTTTTTTTTTTTTTTACAGGGGGTGTATTTATTATTTATTTTTTATTACAGGGGTGTATTTATTATTTTTTTTTTGCAGGGGTGTATTTATTATTTATTATTTTTACAGGGGGTGTATTCATTATTAATATTTTTTACAGGGGGTGTATTCATTATTAATATTTTTTACAGGGGGTGTATTTATTATTTATTTTTTTTACAGGGGGTGTGTTTATTATACACCCCCTGTAAAAAAATTAAATAATAAATACACCCCCTGTAAAAAAAATAAATAATAAATACCCCCCTGTAAAAAAAAAAAAAAATAAATACCCCCCTGTAAAAAAAAAAAAAATAAATACCCCCCTGTAAAAAAAAAATAATAAACACCCCCCTGTAAAAAAAAAAAATAATAAATACCCCCCTGTAAAAAAAAAAAAAATAATAAATACACCCCCTGGGAAAGTGGGAAAATTGAGATTGGGAAAATTGAGATTGGGAAAATTGAGATTGGGAAAATTGAGATTGGGAAAATTGAGATTGGGAAAATTGAGATTGGGAAAATTGAGATTGGGAAAATTGAGATTGGGAAAATTGAGATTGGGAAAATTGAGATTGGGAAAATTGAGATTGGGAAAATAAATACACCCCGTGTAAAAAAAAATAAATAATAAATACACCCCCTGAAAAAAAAAGAAATAATAAATACACCCCATGTAATAAAAAATAAGCAATAAATACACCCCCTGTAAAAAAAATAAATAATAAATACACCCCCTGTAAAAAAAAAAAAATAATAATAATAAATACACCCCCTGTAAAAAAAAAATAATAATAAATACACCCCCTGTAAAAAAAATAAAAATAAATACACCCCCTGTAAAAAAAATAAAAATAAATACACCCCCTGTAAAAAAAATAAAAATAAATACACCCCCTGTAAAAAAATAAAAATAAATACACCCCCTGTAAAAAAAAATAATAAACACACCCCCTGTAAAAAATATAAATAATAAATACACCCGCTGTAAAAAAATTAATAAATACACCCCTGTAAAAAAAATAAACAATAAATACACCCCCTGTAAAAAAAAAATAATAAATACACCCCCTGTAAAAAAATAAATAATAAATACACCCCCTGTAAAAAAAATAAATAATAAATACACCCCCTGTAAAAAAAATAAATAATAAATACACCCCCTGTAAAAAAAAATAAAAATAAATACACCCCCTGTAAAAAAAATAAATAATAAATACAACCCCTGTAAAAAAAAATAATAAATACAACCCCTGCAAAAAAAATTAATAATAAATACACCCCCTGTAAAAAAAATAAATACACCCCCTGTAAAAAAAATAATAAATACACCCCCTGTAAAAAAAAAAAAAAAAATACACCCCCTGTAAAAAAAAAAAAAAAATACACCCCCTGTAAAAAAAATAATAAATACACCCCCTTTAAAAAAAATAATAAATACACCCCCTGTAAAAAAAATAAAAATAAATACACCCCCTGTAAAAAAAATAAAAATAAATACACCCCCTGTAAAAAAAATAAAAATAAATACACCCCCTGTAAAAAAATAAAAATAAATACACCCCCTGTAAAAAAAAATAATAAATACACCCCCTGTAAAAAATATAAATAATAAATACACCCCTGTAAAAAAAATAAACAATAAATACACCCCCTGTAAAAAAATAAATAATAAATACACCCCCTGTAAAAAAATAAATAATAAATACACCCCCTGTAAAAAAAATAAATAATAAATACACCCCCTGTAAAAAAAATAAATAATAAATACACCCCCTGTAAAAAAAATTAAAAATAAATACACCCCCTGTAAAAAAAATAAATAATAAATACAACCCCTGTAAAAAAAATAATAAATACAACCCCTGCAAAAAAAAATTAATAATAAATACACCCCCTGTAAAAAAAATAATAAATACACCCCCTGTAAAATAAAAAAATACACCCCCTGTAAAAAAAAAAAAATACACCCCCTGCAAAAAAATTAATAAATACACCCCCTTTAAAAAAATTAATAAATACACCCCCTTTAAAAAAAATAATAAATACACCCCCTGTAAAAAAAATAATAAATACAACCCCTGTAAAAAAAATAATAAATACACCCATTGGGAAAATTGAGATTGGGAAAAATTTAGATTGGGAAAAATTGAGATTGGGAAAAATTGAGATTGGGAAAAATTGAGATTGGGAAAAATTGAGATTGGGAAAAATTGAGATTGGGAAAAATTGAGATTGGGAAAAATTGAGATTGGGAAAAATTGAGATTGGGAAAAATTGAGATTGGGAAAAATTGAGATTGGGAAAAATTGAGATTGGGAAAAATTGAGATTGGGAAAAATTGAGATTGGGAAAAATTGAGATTGGGAAAAATTGAGATTGGGAAAAATTGAGATTGGGAAAAATTGAGATTGGGAAAAATTGAGATTGGGAAAAATTGAGATTGGGAAAAATTGAGATTGGGAAAAATTGAGATTGGGAAAAATTGAGATTGGGAAAAATTGAGATTGGGAAAATTGAGATTGGGAAAAATTGAGATTGGGAAAAATTGAGATTGGGAAAAATTGAGATTGGGAAAAATTGAGATTGGGAAAAATTGAGATTGGGAAAAATTGAGATTGGGAAAAATTGAGATTGGGAAAAATTGAGATTGGGAAAAATTGAGATTGGGAAAATTGAGATTGGGAAAATTGAGATTGGGAAAATTGAGATTGGGAAAATTGAGATTGAGAAAATTGAGATTGAGAAAATTGAGATTGAGAAAATTGAGGTTGGGAAAATTGAGATTGAGAAAATTGAGATTGAGAAAATTGAGATTGAGAAAATTGAGATTGGGAAAATTGAGATTGAGAAAATTGAGATTGAGAAAATAAATACACCCCCTGTAAAAAAAAATAAATAATAAATACACCCCCTGTAAAAAAAATATAATAAATACACCCCCTGTAAAAAAAATAAAAATAAATACACCCCCTGTAAAAAAAATAAAAATAAATACACCCCCTGTAAAAAAAATAAAAATAAATACACCCCCTGTAAAAAAAATAATAAATACAACCCCTGTAAAAAAAAATAAAAATAAATACACCCCATGTAAAAAAATAAAAATAAATACACCCCCTGTAAAAAAAAATAAGCAATAAATACACCCCCTGTAAAAAAAAATAATAAATACACCCCCTGTAAAAAAAAACAAAAATAAATACACCCCCTGTAAAAAAAATTATAAATACAACCCCTGTAAAAAAAATAATAAATACAACCCCTGTAAAAAAAAAATAATAAATACACCCCCTGTAAAAAAAAAATAATAAATACACCCCCTGTAAAAAAAAAATAATAAATACACCCCCTGTAAAAAAAAATAATAAATACACCCCCTGTAAAAAAAATAATAATAATAAATACACCCCCTGAGAAAATTAAGATTGAGAAAATTGAGATTGAGAAAATTGAGATTGAGAAAATTGAGATTGAGAAAATTGAGATTGAGAAAATTGAGATTGAGAAAATTGAGATTGAGAAAATTGAGATTGAGAAAATTGAGATTGAGAAAATTGAGATTGAGAAAATTGAGATTGAGAAAATTGAGATTGAGAAAATTGAGATTGAGAAAATTGAGATTGAGAAAATTGAGATTGAGAAAATTGAGATTGAGAAAATTGAGATTGAGAAAATTGAGATTGAGAAAATTGAGATTGAGAAAATTGAGATTGAGAAAATTGAGATTGAGAAAATTGAGATTGAGAAAATTGAGATTGGGAAAATTGAGATTGAGAAAATTGAGATTGGGAAAATTGAGATTGAGAAAATTGAGATTGAGAAAATAAATACACCCCGTGTAAAAAAAAATAAATAATAAATACACCCCCTGAAAATTGAGATTGAGAAAATTGAGATTGAGAAAATTGAGATTGAGAAAACACCCCCTGTAAAAAAAAAATAATTAATACACCCCCTGTAAAAAAAAAAAATAATAAATACACCCCCTGTAAAAAAAATAAATAATAAAAACACCCCCTGTAAAAAAAAATAATAAATACACCCCCTGTAAAAAATATAAATAATAAATACACCCCCTGTAAAAAAAAATAAAAAGTACACCCCCTGTAAAAAAAAATAATAAATACACCCCCTGTAAAAAAAAATAAATAATAAATACACCCCCGTAAAAAAAATAAATACACCCCCTGTAAAAAAAATAAATACACCCCCAGTAAAAAAAAATAAAAATAAATACACCCCCTGTAAAAAATATATAATAAATACACCCCCTGTAAAAAAAAAAAAAAATAAATACACCCCCTGTAAAAAAAATAATAAATTCACACCCTGTAAAAAAAATAAATAATAAATACACCCCCTGTAAAAAAAATAAATAATAAATACACCCCCTGTAAAAAAAATAAATAATACACCCCCTGTAAAAAATATAAATAATAAATACACCCCCTGTAAAAAAATAATAATAAATACACCCCCTGTAAAAAAAAATAATAAATACACCCTCTGTAAAAAAAATAATAAATACACCCCCTGTAAAAAAAAATTATAAACACACCCCCTGTGAAAAAAAATAAATACACCCCCTGTAAAAAAAATAATTACACCCCCTGTAAAAAAAAATAATTACACCCCCTGTAAAAAAAAAATAATAAATACACCCCCTGTAAAAAAAAAATAATAAATACACCCCCTGTAAAAAAAATAATAAATACACCCCCTGTAAAAAAAATAATAAATACACCCCCTGAGAAAATTGAGATTGAGAAAATTGAGATTGAGAAAATTGAGATTGAGAAAATTGAGATTGAGAAAATTGAGATTGAGAAAATTGAGATTGAGAAAATTGAGATTGAGAAAATTGAGATTGAGAAAATTGAGATTGAGAAAATTGAGATTGAGAAAATTGAGATTGAGAAAACACCCCCTGTAAAAAAAATAAATAATAAATACACCCCCTGTAAAAAAAATAAATAATAAATACACCCCCTGTAAAAAAAAATAAATAATAAATACACCCCCTGTAAAAAAAAAAAAATAATAATAAATACACCCCCTGTAAAAAATATAAATAATAAATACACCCCCTGTAAAAAAAATAAAAAGTACACCCCCTGTAAAGAAAAAATAATAAATACACCCCCTGTAAAAAAAATAAATAATAAATACACCCCCGTAAAAAAAAATAAATACACCCCCTGTAAAAAAAATAAATACACCCCCAGTAAAAAAAAATAAAAATAAATACACCCCCTGTAAAAAATATATAATAAATACAACCCCTGTAAAAAAAAAATAATAAATACACCCCCTGTAAAAAAAAAATAATAAATACACCCCCTGTAAAAAATAAATAATAAATACACCCCCTGTAAAAAATAAATAATAAATACACCCCCTGTAAAAAAATAAAAATAATAATAAATACACCCCCTGTAAAAAATATAAATAATAAATACACCCCCTGTAAAAAAAATAAAAAGTACACCCCCTGTAAAGAAAAAATAATAAATACACCCCCTGTAAAAAAAATAAATAATAAATACACCCCCGTAAAAAAAAATAAATACACCCCCTGTAAAAAAAATAAATACACCCCCAGTAAAAAAAAATAAAAATAAATACACCCCCTGTAAAAAATATATAATAAATACAACCCCTGTAAAAAAAAAATAATAAATACACCCCCTGTAAAAAAAAAATAATAAATACACCCCCTGTAAAAAAAAAATAATAAATACACCCCCTGTAAAAAAAAATAATAAATACACCCCCTGTAAAAAAAAAATAATAATAAATACACCCCCTGAGAAAATTGAGATTGAGAAAATTGAGATTGAGAAAATTGAGATTGAGAAAATTGAGATTGAGAAAATTGAGATTGAGAAAATTGAGATTGAGAAAATTGAGATTGAGAAAATTGAGATTGAGAAAATTGAGATTGAGAAAATTGAGATTGAGAAAATTGAGATTGAGAAAATTGAGATTGAGAAAATTGAGATTGAGAAAATTGAGATTGAGAAAATTGAGATTGAGAAAATTGAGATTGAGAAAATTGAGATTGAGAAAATTGAGATTGAGAAAATTGAGATTGGGAAAATTGAGATTGAGAAAATTGAGATTGGGAAAATTGAGATTGAGAAAATTGAGATTGAGAAAATAAATACACCCCGTGTAAAAAAAAATAAATAATAAATACACCCCCTGAAAATTGAGATTGAGAAAATTGAGATTGAGAAAATTGAGATTGAGAAAACACCCCCTGTAAAAAAAAAATAATTAATACACCCCCTGTAAAAAAAAAAAATAATAAATACACCCCCTGTAAAAAAAATAAATAATAAAAACACCCCCTGTAAAAAAAAAATAATAAATACACCCCCTGTAAAAAATATAAATAATAAATACACCCCCTGTAAAAAAAAATAAAAAGTACACCCCCTGTAAAAAAAAATAATAAATACACCCCCTGTAAAAAAAAATAAATAATAAATACACCCCCGTAAAAAAAATAAATACACCCCCTGTAAAAAAAATAAATACACCCCCAGTAAAAAAAAATAAAAATAAATACACCCCCTGTAAAAAATATATAATAAATACACCCCCTGTAAAAAAAAAAAAAAATAAATACACCCCCTGTAAAAAAAATAATAAATTCACCCCCTGTAAAAAAAATAATAAATTCACCCCCTGTAAAAAAAAATAAATAATAAATACACCCCCTGTAAAAAAAATAAATAATAAATACACCCCCTGTAAAAAAAATAAATAATACACCCCCTGTAAAAAATATAAATAATAAATACACCCCCTGTAAAAAAATAATAATAAATACACCCCCTGTAAAAAAAATAATAAATACACCCTCTGTAAAAAAAATAATAAATACACCCCCTGTAAAAAAAAATTATAAACACACCCCCTGTGAAAAAAAATAAATACACCCCCTGTAAAAAAAATAATTACACCCCCTGTAAAAAAAAATAATTACACCCCCTGTAAAAAAAAAATAATAAATACACCCCCTGTAAAAAAAAAATAATACATACACCCCCTGTAAAAAAAATAATAAATACACCCCCTGTAAAAAAAATAATAAATACACCCCCTGAGAAAATTGAGATTGAGAAAATTGAGATTGAGAAAATTGAGATTGAGAAAATTGAGATTGAGAAAATTGAGATTGAGAAAATTGAGATTGAGAAAATTGAGATTGAGAAAATTGAGATTGAGAAAATTGAGATTGAGAAAATTGAGATTGAGAAAATTGAGATTGAGAAAATTGAGATTGAGAAAACACCCCCTGTAAAAAAAATAAATAATAAATACACCCCCTGTAAAAAAAATAAATAATAAATACACCCCCTGTAAAAAAAATAAATAATAAATACACCCCCTGTAAAAAAAAAAAAAATAATAATAAATACACCCCCTGTAAAAAATATAAATAATAAATACACCCCCTGTAAAAAAAATAAAAAGTACACCCCCTGTAAAGAAAAAATAATAAATACACCCCCTGTAAAAAAAATAAATAATAAATACACCCCCGTAAAAAAAAATAAATACACCCCCTGTAAAAAAAATAAATACACCCCCAGTAAAAAAAAATAAAAATAAATACACCCCCTGTAAAAAATATATAATAAATACAACCCCTGTAAAAAAAAATAATAAATACACCCCCTGTAAAAAAAAAATAATAAATACACCCCCTGTAAAAAAAAAATAATAAATACACCCCCTGTAAAAAAAAATAATAAATACACCCCCTGTAAAAAAAAATAATAATAAATACACCCCCTGAGAAAATTAAGATTGAGAAAATTGAGATTGAGAAAATTGAGATTGAGAAAATTGAGATTGAGAAAATTGAGATTGAGAAAATTGAGATTGAGAAAATTGAGATTGAGAAAATTGAGATTGAGAAAATTGAGATTGAGAAAATTGAGATTGAGAAAATTGAGATTGAGAAAATTGAGATTGAGAAAATTGAGATTGAGAAAATTGAGATTGAGAAAATTGAGATTGAGAAAATTGAGATTGAGAAAATTGAGATTGAGAAAATTGAGATTGAGAAAATTGAGATTGAGAAAATTGAGATTGAGAAAATTGAGATTGAGAAAATTGAGATTGAGAAAATTGAGATTGAGAAAATTGAGATTGAGAAAATTGAGATTGAGAAAATTGAGATTGAGAAAATTGAGATTGGGAAAATTGAGATTGAGAAAATTGAGATTGAGAAAATTGAGATTGAGAAAATTGAGATTGAGAAAATAAATACACCCCGTGTAAAAAAAAAATAAATAATAAATACACCCCCTGAAAATTGAGATTGAGAAAATTGAGATTGAGAAAATTGAGATTGAGAAAACACCCCCTGTAAAAAAAAAATAATTAATACACCCCCTGTAAAAAAAAAAAATAATAAATACACCCCCTGTAAAAAAAATAAATAATAAAAACACCCCCTGTAAAAAAAAAATAATAAATACACCCCCTGTAAAAAATATAAATAATAAATACACCCCCTGTAAAAAAAAATAAAAAGTACACCCCCTGTAAAAAAAAATAATAAATACACCCCCTGTAAAAAAAAATAAATAATAAATACACCCCCGTAAAAAAAATAAATACACCCCCTGTAAAAAAAATAAATACACCCCCAGTAAAAAAAAATAAAAATAAATACACCCCCTGTAAAAAATATATAATAAATACACCCCCTGTAAAAAAAAAAAAAAAATAAATACACCCCCTGTAAAAAAAATAATAAATTCACCCCCTGTAAAAAAAATAAATAATAAATACACCCCCTGTAAAAAAAATAAATAATAAATACACCCCCTGTAAAAAAAATAAATAATACACCCCCTGTAAAAAATATAAATAATAAATACACCCCCTGTAAAAAAATAATAATAAATACACCCCCTGTAAAAAAAAATAATAAATACACCCTCTGTAAAAAAAATAATAAATACACCCCCTGTAAAAAAAAATTATAAACACACCCCCTGTGAAAAAAAATAAATACACCCCCTGTAAAAAAAATAATTACACCCCCTGTAAAAAAAAATAATTACACCCCCTGTAAAAAAAAAATAATAAATACACCCCCTGTAAAAAAAAAATAATAAATACACCCCCTGTAAAAAAAATAATAAATACACCCCCTGTAAAAAAAATAATAAATACACCCCCTGAGAAAATTGAGATTGAGAAAATTGAGATTGAGAAAATTGAGATTGAGAAAATTGAGATTGAGAAAATTGAGATTGAGAAAATTGAGATTGAGAAAATTGAGATTGAGAAAATTGAGATTGAGAAAATTGAGATTGAGAAAACACCCCCTGTAAAAAAAATAAATAATAAATACACCCCCTGTAAAAAAAATAAATAATAAATACACCCCCTGTAAAAAAAAATAAATACACCCCCTGTAAAAAAAATAAATACACCCCCAGTAAAAAAAAATAAAAATAAATACACCCCCTGTAAAAAATATATAATAAATACACCCCCTGTAAAAAAAAAATAAATAATAAATACACCCCCTGTAAAAAATATAAATAATAAATACACCCCCTGTAAAAAAAATAAATAATAAATACACCCCCTGTAAAAAAAATAATAAATTCACCCCCTGTAAAAAAATAAATAATAAATACACCCCCTGTAAAAAAAAAATAATAAATACACCCCCTGTAAAAAAAAAAAAAAAAATAATAAATACACCCCCTGTAAAAAAAAAAATAATAAATACACCCCCTGTAAAAAAAAAAATAATAAATACACCCCCTGAGAAAATTGAGATTGAGAAAATTGAGATTGAGAAAATTGAGATTGAGAAAATTGAGATTGAGAAAATTGAGATTGAGAAAATTGAGATTGAGAAAATTGAGATTGAGAAAATTGAGATTGAGAAAATTGAGATTGAGAAAATTGAGATTGAGAAAACACCCCCTGTAAAAAAAATAAATAATAAATACACCCCCTGTAAAAAAAATAAATAATAAATACACCCCCTGTAAAAAAAAAAATAATAAATACACCCCCTGTAAAAAAAAAAAAAATAATAATAAATACACCCCCTGTAAAAAATATAAATAATAAATACACCCCCTGTAAAAAAAATAAAAAGTACACCCCCTGTAAAAAAAAAATAATTAATACACCACCTGTAAAAAAAATAAATAATAAATACACCCCCGTAAAAAAAAATAAATACACCCCCTGTAAAAAAAATAAATACACCCCCAGTAAAAAAAAATAAAAATACACCCCCTGTAAAAAATATATAATAAATACACCCCCTGTAAAAAAAAAAAAAATAATACACCCCCTGTAAAAAAAATAATAAATTCACCCCCTGTAAAAAAATAAATAATAAATACACCCCCTGTAAAAAAAATAAATAATAAATACACCCCCTGTAAAAAAAATAAATAATACACCCCCTGTAAAAAATATAAATAATAAATACACCCCCTGTAAAAAAATAATAATAAATACACCCCCTGTAAAAAAAATAATAAATACACCCTCTGTAAAAAAAATAATAAATACACCCCCCGTAAAAAAAAATAATAAATACACCCCCCGTAAAAAAAAATAATAAATACACCCCCTGTGAAAAAAAATAAATACACCCCCTGTAAAAAAAAATAAATACACCCCCTGTAAAAAATAATAAATATACCCCCTGTAAAAAAATAAATACACCCCCTGTAAAAAAAATAAATACACCCCCTGTAAAAAAAAAAATAAATACACCCCCTGTAAAAAAAATAATTACACCCCCTGTAAAAAAAAATAATTACACCCGCTGTAAAAAAAAATAATTACACCCGCTGTAAAAAAAAATAATAAATACACCCCCTGTAAAAAAAAAATAATAAATACACCCCCTGTAAAAAAAAATAAATACACCCCCTGTAAAAAAAATAATAAATACACCCCCTGTAAAAAAATTGAGAGTGGGAAAAATTGAGAGCGGGAAAAATTGAGAGCGGGAAAAATTGAGAGCGGGAAAAATTGAGAGCGGGAAAAATTGAGAGCGGGAAAAATTGAGAGCGGGAAAAATTGAGAGCGGGAAAAATTGAGAGCGGGAAAAATTGAGGGCGGGAAAAATTGAGGGCGAGAAAAATTGAGGGCGAGAAAAATTGAGGGCGAGAAAAATTGAGGGCGAGAAAAATTGAGGGCGAGAAAAATTGAGGGCGAGAAAAATTGAGGGCGAGAAAAATTGAGGGCGAGAAAAATTGAGGGCGAGAAAAATTGAGGGCGAGAAAAATTGAGGGCGAGAAAAATTGAGGGCGAGAAAAATTGAGGGCGAGAAAAATTGAGGGCGAGAAAAATTGAGGGCGAGAAAAATTGAGGGCGAGAAAAATTGAGGGCGAGAAAAATTGAGGGCGAGAAAAATTGAGGGCGAGAAAAATTGAGGGCGAGAAAAATTGAGGGCGAGAAAAATTGAGAGCGAGAAAAATTGAGAGCGAGAAAAATTGAGGGCGAGAAAAATTGAGATTGAGAAAAATTGAGATTGAGAAAAATTGAGATTGAGAAAAATTGAGATTGAGAAAAATTGAGATTACTTAATAATAAATACACCCCCCTGTAAAAAAAATAATAAATACACCCCCGGTAAAAAAAATAATAAATACACCCCTTGTAAAAAAATAAATAATAAATACACACCCTGTAAAAAAAAAATAATAAATACACCCCCTGTAAAAAAAGTTAAATACACCCCCTGAAAAAAAAAATAATACACCCCCATTAAAAAAAAATTATAATAAATACACCCCCTGTAAAAAAAAAAAGAATAATAAATACACCCCCTGTAAAAAAAAAAAAAAAAAAGAATAATAAATACACCCCCTGTAAAATAAATAATATCAAATTTTTGATAAGGGGTACGCCTTGTAAAAAAATATTACACCCCGTGTAAAATTAATAATATCAAATACACCCCCTGTAAAATAAATAATATCAAAAACACCCCCTGTAAAATAAATAATATCAAATACACCCCCTGTAAAATAAATAATATCAAATACACCCCCTGTGAAATAAATAATATCAAATACACCCCCTCTAAAATAAATAATATCAAATACACCCCCTGTAAAATAAATAATATCTAATACACCCCCTGTAAAATAAATAATATCAAATACACCCCCTGTAAAATAAATAATATCAAATTTTTGACAAGAGGTACCCCTTGTAAAAAAAATATTACACCCCCTTTAAAATAAATAATATCAAAACCCTTGTAAAAAAATTTTATACCCCCTGTAAAATAAATAATTTCAAATACACCCCCTGTAAAATAAATAATATCAAATACACCCCCTGTAAAATAAATAATATCAAATACACCCCCTGAAAAATAAATAATATCAAATACACCCCCTGTAAAATAAATAATATCAAATACACCCCCTGTAAAATAAATAATATCAAATACACCCCCTGTAAAATAAATAATATCAAATTTTTGACAAGAGGTACCCCTTGTAAAAAAAATATTACACCCCCTTTAAAATAAATAATATCAAATACACCCCCTGTAAAATAAATAATATCAAATACACCCCCTGTAAAATAAATAATATCAAATTTTTGACAAGAGATACCCCTTGTAAAAAAAATATTACACCCCCTGTAAAATAAATAATATCAAAACCCTTGTAAAAAAAATTTTATACCCCCTGTAAAATAAATAATTTCAAATACACCCCCTGTGAAATAAATAATATCAAATACACCCCCTGTAAAATAAATATCAAATTTTTGACAAGAGGTACCCCTTGTAAAAAAATATTACACCCCCTTTAAAATAAATAATATCAAATACACCCCCTGTAAAATAAATTATTTCAATTTTTTGAAGAGGTGTACCCCTTGTAAAAAATTAGATTTTTTTTTTTTTTTTTTTTTTTTTTGATTATTTTACAAGAAGTACCCCTTTTTTAACTGATTTTTATTAGCTTATTTGATTTTTATTCGATTTTTGGATTTGTAATATCGTAAGGGGTGCTCCTTAGGTGTTTTGGATTTTTTTTTTTTTTTTTTCGGAATTTTCGAGAATTGTCGAAAATCGGGAATCGTCGAAAATCGGGAATCGTCGAAAATCGGGATTCGACGAAAAACGGGATTCGACGAAAAACGGGATTCGACGAAAAACGGGATTCGACGAAAAACGGGATTCGACGAAAAACGGGATTCGACGAAAAACGGGATTCGACGAAAAATGGGATTCGACGAAAAACAGGAATCGTCGAAAATCGGGATTCGACGAAAACCGGGAATCGACGAAAACCTGGAAATCGAAGAAACCTGCTGCTCTATCTTAAAGTAGGGTAATATTAATTAATCAAGAATACATTTGTACTTAATAAGCCGTCTGCTTATACCTAATTAACAAACTAATATATACATTAGATAAAACGGTGTTAGGCAATACTGAAGCGTAGACACATAACCAGGAAATCGACGAAAATTGGGAATCGACGAAAAATGGGAATCGACGAAAATTGGGAATCGACGAAAATTGGGAATCGACGAAAATTGGGAATCGACGAAAATTGGGAATCGACGAAAATTGGGAATCGACGAAAATTGGGAATCGACGAAAATTGGGAATCGACGAAAATTGGGAATCGACGAAAATTGGGAATCGACGAAAATTGGGAATCGACGAAAATTGGGAATCGACGAAAATTGGGAATCGACGAAAATTGGGAATCGACGAAAATTGGGAATCGACAAAAATTGACATTGACAAAAACTAGAAAGTTCAAATCGACGAAAATTGCGATCGAGAAAAATTGGGATCAAGCGATCAACAAAAATTGGAATCAAGCGAACGACGAAAATATATCGCAGTCTTTATAAAAGGCATTTAATTCGCCAGGAGGCACTGCAATTGCGGTGCCTCCTTGTAAATTAAATACTTTATAATGGTTTAATCAGCAACAAGAACAGGGATTTTAAAATATTATCAGTCTATTAACAATCTAAGCTAAAATCGTTTCAATAGGCTAAAAGTTTATTTTCGAATGTAACTGTATATAGTTTTTTTTTTTTGGACATTTCATACGTCTTAAGAAAAAAAGCAAAAGAAAGGAGTTAAAGTATATTTTGCGTAAAATTTCTCTCTAAATCCGTGGAAGTTTAGTTTTGAACGCGATGCTTCTACCTTTTGAAACATTTTATATTACGTCCTACAAGAGAAGAGGTTCTAGATTTTTTTTCCTCCGCACTCTGCTCTCGTTGAATTGATGGAAAAGACAAAAACCGTTCAGATTGTAAAAGACGAATGATAGCGTCGATGGAAGGACCCGTTGCTTTTTTTCGTCTTTTCCCGATCCCAAAAAAAAGGTCTTTCTCTGTGGGAAAGAGAGACTATATACCCACTATCCAATAACCGAGGCTTAATGCGTTGAAAGGCTGAAAGAGCCGAATTTCTAACCACCGGTTTACACGGTTCTTCCGCCTGACTTGTAACATCGGTTTATTCCATCTGGATACGTGATCGGAATATCGAGGGGCCCCTCGTAGAAACAATTCGGTAAAACCATCATTCTCCAGTCCTTCTCCTCTGTGCCCGCTCTTCTTCGATGGCCTGTTACAACCGTAATTTGCAATAAAGTAAAAGGATGAGCCCTAAGCTTGGTTATCTTCTCGGAAGATATGTAAAGTTCCGTTCTCACTTTAACCAAAAGAAATTTTACCAATTCAGAGCTTACAATTTGATGAAAAGCTTTATAGAATTGATTCTAAACAAAAGTCCGTCATTTTATTCCGTAAAAGTAAACAAGGCCCCGTAGCTTAATACTATCAGCAAAGGTTCAGGTAAATGTACAGGCAGATTCTGATTCGAAACACTCTAGCGGCCGCAGTCTGTGTAAATAGTGAAATCGGAAGTGCCACTCTTTGGATAAATTGCGGAGTTGGGGGGGAAGCCAATATAGCCGAGCGCGGCCCGCCTAAATTAAGTCCCCTCTCTCCCGACTCAAAATTTCGAGGAAGAGTCCAACCACTTAGCCAGACAGGGGTGATGACTTTTTTTGGGCTAGTTTTAAGTGACGGTCTAGTACGTCTACCTGGCCGTTTGCTGATTAAGCTACGGGGTGATGTTTACTTTTCCGGAATAAAGCGATAGACTTTTGTTCTAAATTAAATCAAATCTAGGACTAATAACAATGGACAACAACCTTTATTGATAAGACTAACCAATTTGGTTATATTACTAATTTTGAACGAATCAGCACTGTTGCCGTTAGAGGACGCTTATGTATTCCTGAAGGTTGCGCTATTCGTTTTGTTTTTGTTTTTTTCTATTAAGATAGGTGTCCATTATTAAAAGACCTAGATAAAAATCGCATTTTTTGGAGAGAATTAATATTTAATTTATCAATATTTTAATAATATTTCTTTTTTCCATGGTTTTCGCGATTTATCTAAAAAGGTTTTGGTTGTCCAAATGAATTAATTTCACATTTCTTTCGTTTTAATTTGAAACTAAATTGAGGAAGAAATGAAAATTTGTCTTCTTTTATACACACAATAAAACCTGAAAAAACCTTTCGGGTTCAGTCTGATTCTTAAAACCACTAGTTAAAAGCGTGCTAACAGGAACATAGGATTATTAATCAGATTAAGATTTTGTATCTAAACTAAAAAACAGAAAACTTTCATGGTGATTTTTTTCAATTCAAACTAATTCGATCAAGCACAAATTGAAAGTACATGCATGTTACAAAATAACATTGAAAACCCAATCGGATACGCAAACGCACCTTGAAACCTAACAAATGTCTAGCCTTAAAACTATTGAAAAGTTTGGTTGTCGCGCACTATAAGCTCGTTTGGTTTTGGCTCTTCCTTTACAAACCTCAGAGTCGTCCTTCTTCATTTTATCCGCAGTTCAATTTGGAATGGAGTGAAATTCACGAGGGGGATGAAATCCGAAGCTTCATTTGACCCTTTGTTTCTCTTTCCCCTAACATTTATCAATTGAAGCTTTTCAAGCGTACTAAACGTATATGTTCGGGGTCCCGATCTAAGCCTAAATTTTTTTACTTCTTTTTGCCCTCCCTATTCTAGAAAACGTAGAACTGTAGAAATCCAATTTAAACATTTTTTTTTTCTATCTTCTTCCTAGAAGACATAAAATGTTTTTCTCCCCCTAAACCTTCACTCTCTTTCTCTCCATTCGCCCAATTTTATTTGAGAAGTTTTGCAACTTTTTGCCAGGGTTTCGTCCCTACGGTCGGGGTGAATGATTTTTTTAAAACTCGAGGGGTACGGACGATTTTATGGCGAGTTTTGAAATATTTTTAAATCATTGGTCGTTTCAAAATTTGAGGTCAATATAATATAGCAATGATTTGGTAAACGAAATTTATAGTTTGAAACTTGTTGGTAAAACGTCATCACCATAATGTTTATTTCGCTAGAACGTTTCAGTGGGAAATGATCGAAGTACACACTAGGAATGCAGGTCTACGGTTTAGAATGGTTGGTGAAATTATTGGCGATAAATTTATATACGTCTTTAACGTCTTGAAATCAGCTTAAAGGGTAATTGGAGCTAAAAATGGAACAGCTTTTATTTTCAGAATCACCATTGTGTTTAAATTAATTTCTAAAGTTTGGTAGAATTTCTATAAAAGTAAATATAAATTTGGACCAATCATATTATTTCAGCCTTTTCTGTTAAGGTTAGGACATAACAAGCGCTGCTGTTGAAGGCTGAAATAATATGATTGGCCCGAATCTACATATATTTTGAATAGTTTTTTAAACGATCTTTCCGAAAAATGCTACTCAATTTCCATTTGTAGTTCATGAAATATTCGTGACAGCCTCACTTGAAACGCAAGCTTTCCAATAACCTTGTGGTAAAAGGCAGTAAAATCATGTAACTTTCTACGAAGTTTTATTGAATGTTTTGCACCATGTTCCTGATTTCCGATGGGAAACTCAAAAAGACTTTTTTTGGGGTTTCAAATTATAGCCCTGAATAATTTTCAAATAATTTCTAATTGCACGCGAGACCATAGCTCTACGCCGGCTAGAATATTACTGGATTAACGTTAATACGAAGGAACCACTTTGAGTAGAATAAACCTCCCAATAATTAGGACGGTCTAAAAATCTAATCCAGCCCGAGAAAGAAAAGATTTTTCCCATTAAATATTCATTACGTAAAACGTTGTATGAAATTAGCCATACCCTTCATCAAAAATCCCAGCTAGGGTACTGTACGAACAAGAGCGGGGGACCAAAGGGATTTAACCACCTTAGAAAATGCGCGGCTCAATTCAGGCACCGCTTTAAAGGGACAGTGTAAATGAAATAAAAGACAATTTGGTTTGTAGCCATAAGCGCAGTTGCCAAAAGAGCAGTTCCCATGTGCGCACTCCCATAAGAACGTTTTCTTGCTTGCGTAGTTTTAACGAAAGAGCAGATTCCCAAAAGTGCGGTTGCCAAAAGAGTGTGTTCTTATAAACGCATTTTCTTGTAATTGCGGGCTTTGTTGTTGGATGCGAATGCTGGAGTAGGGTTGGGTTTCGGTTGGAATGGATTTGCCCTTAATTTCGTGGACGTCTCTGGTGGAGAAATGCGCTTTTGGGTACTATGCTTTTGCGAAAGTGCGCTATTTGCTGTAAACCGAAAATTTCAATAGATTTTTAGCTTACTCCAAAATTAAACTGGTTTGTCCATCTTTAAACCAACTGGAAAATAAATATTAATATTGAAAGATCTTTCGTTAATCTTCTTCTATTAATATTTTATTGTCCTTGACCTTCCAATACTTCTAAGCCAGAACTGATACCACACGACAATATAATTGACCATGTTCATTCATTGCCAGCACAACGTTCACTCTGATCAATATCACAATCTTAACTACAGAGAAAACCTCGTAAATTTACATTTTTTATCTTATCTCGTCTATTACAGATCTAAACATTCTGAGACGTGTTATTAATTCCAGTTTTTATACATAGTGTTTTTTATGATAACACTACAGATAGTCTTTGAATGGTGACATTAAATATTTACGGTATGGCACAATTGATTATGGGGCTCGTAAAAAATTGTCACTTTATAAATTAGTACACATTAAAAATTAAATAATGTGTAAAATTGGAAATCGTACGAAATGTTTGAAAATGATAATTCGAAAATATTTACTGACCTTTTCTTTTTTATTCATTTTAAACTTTTCTCCATTTTCTTGCAGAAATTTTTAACCATATTTCCGTTTTCCCAAAAAGTTTGACCTTCTTTCCCATTCCTATGACGAAAGTTTGACCTTCTTCTCCATTCCTATGCCGAAAGTTTGACCTCCTTCTCCATTCCTATGCCGAAAGTTTGACCTCCTTTTCCATTCCTATGCCGAAAGTTTGACCTCCTTTTCCATTCCTATGCCGAAAGTTTGACCTCCTTTTCCATTCCTATGCCGAAAGTTTGACCTCCTTTTCCATTCCTATGCCGAAAGTTTGACCTCCTTTTCCATTCCTATGCCGAAAGTTTGACCTCCTTTTCCATTCCTATGCCGAAAGTTTGACCTCCTTTTCCATTCCTATGCCGAAAGTTTGACCTCCTTTTCCATTCCTATGCCGAAAGTTTGACCTCCTTTTCCATTCCTATGCCGAAAGTTTGACCTCCTTTTCCATTCCTATGCCGAAAGTTTGACCTCCTTTTCCATTCCTATGCCGAAAGTTTGACCTCCTTTTCCATTCCTATGCCGAAAGTTTGACCTCCTTTTCCATTCCTATGCCGAAAGTTTGACCTCCTTTTCCATTCCTATGCCGAAAGTTTGACCTTCTCCATTCCTATGCCGAAAGTTTGACCTTCTCCATTCCTATGCCGAAAGTTTGACCTTCTCCATTCCTATGCCGAAAGTTTGACATTCTTTTCCATTCCTATGTCAAAAATTTGATGATAAACTTTTAATTTCACTACAGAAATTGTCATATTTTTCTATTTCCCTGCAGTAGAAATATAGACCTAAATATTTACCTTTCCTTAAAAAATTTGCATATTTTTCCATAATTCCAAACTTTCCCTACAGAAACTTTAACCTATTTTTCCACATTTCCTACTAAGCTTCGCATTCATAGGTGGTTTTAATAAACAAACGCTAAAAGACAGTCCTACAACATAAAAGCCAGATTATTAATCCTTTTTAGACTCCCTTTAAACAACAGTTCGGTGTTGGAAATTGCTCGAAAACTCCCCTAATTTGTTTTAAGGGCTAAAAAGACGTTGGTAGAAGCTAACCCTAGCTGGTATTACGCTAGGTGGTAAGGGGGTGATGGGGATGATGTGGGATAAATTTTCGGCCCATTATTTAAAACAAAGTGAGCCTAAGCGTAAAGCGGCGGTGGCGGCGAGAAGAAGAATGCATTGAAAAGAATCTCCCAGCGGTCATTTATAAGGAACCGGCAAAGAAGAAGGGTTCGTAAAGGCGGAAGAGGGTTGTGTTGGGGGGAGGGGGCATAGTTCTCCTTCGCTTTAATCTTGGTTCTGAAATGATTAGAAGACTTATTGGCAACTTCTACAAAAGAAGAGTTACCCGAGTGACAGACACTAGCGCTATATAAGGCTTCGTGAGCTTAGAAATTCTCCTTATACCTTAGAAAAGTTTTAAAAAGGACGACCGAGCGAGGTCCGAAACTTTAATAAGAAAACCGTGACCCCTACTTGGCCCCTTTCCTCTCGCCCTACCTCGTGCCTCGATCGTACAATCCGCCCACCCTAGAGACCCAGACGCCTATAGGTTCGCCTTATTAGCTTCCAAACGCGAAAATTTCGACTATTCGAGTTCTGAGGTTGAATTAAAGCTTAACGATTTTGTTCGGGATAGTTTTAGAATGAAGTGTTAAATTTCAATATACGATAAAAGTAGTTTTATTAAGTATTAGCGAACAGACTTTCGGAAATTTCTGAAATTGTAAGTTCGACAATATTACGATTTTAAATTTACCGCATGGGTGAATGGGAATTCTTTCTTTCCAAAAAATTGTTATTTCGCCGAATAATTTTATGTTCCATGGTACAAATATTAATACACTGTAAAAAATAACTTTTGAAATTTCCCCGAAATTGGCAGAACATTTCTTTAAAGTATTCAAGATATATCACGAGGGTATATTGAGAGGGAAAAATGCTATTTTAATTTCGTTAAATTACGCAAAAAACTCCCAAGTTATTTTTAACAGGGTAGCAATTCAACACAATAGTTTAATTCAGGTTTAATTTTTTAATAAAATTCAAATTACAGGATCAAATAAGTAATTTTTGATTCCTGAGATTTCGAAACCTAGACTATATTTTTTGGTTTTTAAGCTACAAACCAATGCGGTCTGTCTTTTAAGAAATTACACGGATGGGCTTGGCCACCCCAGTCTTCTGAAGGGAGGAAAAAGGATTCTACACGAAGTAAAGCTAGAAAAGGTGACTAAGTCACCTTTATCTCATGGGTCGGAAACAGGTCTAGATCCGCAAATTATTCCTACTTTTGTGTGAAGCTAATTATAATTATTACTTAATTATTATATTTAATTTTAAATATTATAATTGTTGGTAAAGTTTGAACCTTAGAACTGCATTCTACAACGGATCAACATACACCCTTATATTTCTCCTTCCTCTAACATTCCTTCATTAATCCCTACTCCTCGTATATGTACCATAATAGGAAATAATTCTTTTAAAGCTCGGCTGTCTTAGTTTCTACTACGGATATTTTACCGTTATAACTTGACCACAAGTTCGACGGTTATGAACCCTTTATTGAACCTTTGATGGCAATGCCGACCGACATTGGCTCTTGGTGTAGACAATGGCGACCCGAAGAAGCGAAGAAGCTAGTATAGATTGGTGGAGAAGGGTGGGAGAAGGGGACCATTGAAGTAAGGCGGTGAATGGGGCGGACGCCCTCCCCCCTTTTGCTTAGCTTCCCGCCCTCCCTGGCGAGCGTAATTACCGCCTCGGCGTTCTCATAGCAGCCACGTGTAAAATTAACTTGTCAAAAATATAAATTACATGATCCGGGCAATCAATCGAAGAAGCGCCCTCTATATCCGCGAGCCAAGAGCTAGAGCGCCCCCGCTAACAACAGAGAGACACAGAGACGGAGAGAGAGAGAGGGATTCTCAGAGGCTGCAAGCTAAGGTCGCGTTTACATGCACGTATCCGATTCTCTTGAAATTGAGATTATCGTTTTCTCTGAATTTTGATTCGTATTTAAATTTATTTTGAAACCTTTAGAATGCGACCTTTTGAATCAATTTTAAAATTCATTGTCTTTTCAGTTGACCTTTTCGTATCAATTTTACAATTTTGTAGCCTTTCTGGTGACCATTTGAATAAATTTTAACCTCTATTGACCTTTCTCATGATTCTTTGACTCAAATTTAATATTTACTCATATTTTCCTGACTTTTTGATTCAATTTTAACGCTTCAGGATAGGTTAGGTGACATTAACCTTAACCTACTAAATAAATTTTAAAATTTCGTTACCTTTCCTATAAACCGTCTGGTCATTTTAAAAATTTCGTGACCTTTCACGTCGTGACACTTTGAAGCAATTTCTAAATTTTGATTTGGGGGTCACAGCAAAAATTTGATTTTGGCGATTCTTTGATAAGATCTTGCCTTTTGGCGCGCCCCTTTCGCACCGTATTGGCGCAATTTCCAAGATTTTAGGGGGGTAAAGTGTACCCCTGTACCCGCGTTTTTAAACTTCCATGATTATATTCTAAACTAGTACACTTAATTTCCCCAACTTACTAAGGGTTAACTAGTAAAAAAATATTCTAATCTCGGGTTCATTTCTCTGATTTAATCCAATAACTCATTTTAATTTATACCCAAGTATAATCTAGTAAATTTTGAAGATTTTAAAATTAGATATGTAAACTCGCCTTAAAATCTCGCGGGGGAGGGTGGGGCTGGATCGTGTTGCAAAAGGGGTATATAATCCCCTTGATACGCGAGCCCTCTTCTATAAGTCTTCTTTTTCTTTAGCTTCCTTCGTCGGAAAAATAGATCTAGATACGCTTGGGCGCGCGATGGGGCGTCCCCCCCGTTTTGCCCCCTTCATATACCCAGCCCTATCAACGCTATTGTTAGGTTAGATACAACCTGGCCCCTTGTACGCTGGTAACACGGCTCCCTTTTAAAGAAATATATAGCTACGAAGTCGAACGTATAGAGCGAACGATGCCTTCTCTAATTAGATCGTAACCTTGTATAACGTTATCCTAGTTTTGATCGACGTATGGGGAGCGAATCTACGTAAACGGATCAGACGATGACAATCGGGGTTTAGAACGCCTAATTTGCTTATCAGTTTCATCCTTTCGACCCAGTTGCTATACATATACGTAAACAAATTATATTTTAGAAGATATGACAATGTCGATATTGAATACGATAAATATATTTTATCAGTATTTAAGGAGCCAGGATACGATTTAACCGCAATATCTATTGCTTGAATCATAAGTAACTTCAAAAGTAAAGACAATTTTTGGTTGCAATTATTTGTAAAAATGAAATATAGTTGAAATTATTTGTAAAAACGAAATATAGTTGAAATTATTTGTAAAAACGAAATATTGATGCAATTATTTGTAAAAATGAAATATTGATGCAATTATTTGTAAAAATGAAATGCAGTTGCAATTATTTGTAAAAATGAAATACAGTTGCAATTATTTCTAAAAATGAAATGTAGTTGCAATTATTTGTAAAAATGAAATATAGAGTCAATTATTTGTAAAAATGAAATATAGTTAAAATTATTTGTAAAAATTAAATATAGTTAAAATTATTTGAAAAAATCAAATTTGGTTAAAATCATTTGTAAAAATCAAATTTGGTTAAAATTATTTGTAAAAATCAAATTTGGTTAAAATTATTTGTAAAAATCAAATTTGGTTAAAGTTATTTGTAAAAATTAAATAAAGTTGCAATTATTTGAAAAAATTAAATAAAGTCGCAATTATTTGAAAAAATTAAATAAAGTTGCAATTATTTCTAAAAATGAAATGTAGTTGCAATTATTTGTAAAAATGAAATATAGAGTCAATTATTTGTAAAAATGAAATATAGTTAAAATTATTTGTAAAAATTAAATATAGTTAAAATTATTTGTAAAAATGAAATTGTTGAAATTATTTGTAAAAATGAAATATTGTTGCAATTATTTGTAAAAATGAAATATTGTTGCAATTATTTGTAAAAATGAAATATTGTTGCAATTATTTGTAAAAATGAAATATTGTTGCAATTATTTGTAAAAATGAAATATTGTTGCAATTATTTGTAAAAATGAAATATTGTATGATAATTTGCAAAAATGAAATATTGCATGATTATTTGTAAAAATTAAATATAATATATCAAAGCTTCGTATGTTTTTTATGAGACACGTTTGAGATCGGGTAAAAAGTACCGCAACATAAGCCGTATCCTAAAAACCTGGAAACTAATTTCCCAATCAAACAAGTCGATAGGTCAAACTAGAGAATACTCTCACAATATTCCCGTATTCAAATCTGGTATAGGCGTACGGTTCTCACCACAATGTCTGAGATACACACATTCGGATAAACATTAAGACTGGTGATGGTCTGTATTATCATAATCGGAGACTGAAACCTTATAATCAAGGAATTAATGCTGGCTCGAGCCGCGGGTAATTACTTATTTGATGATTCGTCTACCTCTAATACCAGGTTTCACGTATACCTCGAGTTACTTGTGGAGTAAAAGCGCCGTTCACACTACAGAAAATATCAAATAAATTTCCAAATCACAATGAATAAATGTTCTTATATTCTCATTGAATTTCTGCGAGATAAAAATATCCGACCAATTTTAAGTTTCCATTTATTTTTCAATAATACAGATTTCTAATAATTTTCCAATTACATCTCTCTCTCTCGCCACCTGATGACGTTTTGGAGGTATAATTCCATATTATCCACTAGTGTCTCCGAGTCAACCGGGCAATTGAACCAGCTCAACCGGGCAATTGAACCAGCTCAACCGGGCAATTGAACCAGCTCAACCGGGCAATTGAACCAGCTCAACCGGGCAATTGAACCAGCTCAACCGGGCAATTGAACCAGCTCAACCGGGCAATTGAACCAGCTCAACCGGGCAATTGAACCAGCTCAGCCGGGCAATTGAACCAGCTCAGCCGGGCAATTGAACCAGCTCAACCGGGCAAATTGAACCAGCACAACCGGGCAAATTGAACCAGCACAACCGGGCAAATTGAACCAGCACAACCGGGCAAATTGAACCAGCACAACCGGGCAAACTGAACCAGTTCAACCGGGCAAATTGAACCAACTCAACCGGGCAATTGAACCAGCTCAACCGGGCAATTGAACCAGCTCAACCGGGCAATTGAACCAGCTCAACAGGGCTATTGAACCAGCTCAACCGGGCAATTGAACCAGCTCAACCGGGCAATTGAACCAGCTCAACCGGGCAATTGAACCAGCTCAACCGGGCAATTGAACCAGCTCAACCGGGCAATTGAACCAGCTCAACCGGGCAATTGAACCAGCTCAACCGGGCAATTGAACCAGCTCAACCGGGCAATTGAACCAGCTCAACCGGGCAATTGAACCAGCTCAACCGGGCAATTGAACCAGCTCAACCGGGCAATTGAACCAGCTCAACCGGGCAATTGAACCAGCACAACCGGGCAAATTGAACCAGCACAACCGGGCAAATTGAACCAGTTCAACCGGGCAAATTGAACCAGTTCAACCGGGCAAATTGAACCAACTCAACCGGGCAAATTGAACCAACTCAACCGGGCAATTGAACCAGCTCAACCGGGCAATTGAACCAGCTCAACCGGGCAATTGAACCAGCTCAACCGGGCAATTGAACCAGCTCAACCAGGCAATTGAATAAGCTCAACCAGGCAAATGAACCAGCTCAACCAGGCAAATGAACCAGCTCAACCGCGCAAATGAACCAGCTCAACCGCGCAAATGAACCAGCTCAACCGCGCAAATGAACCAGCTCAACCGCGCAAATGAACCAGCTCAACCGCGCAAATGAACCAGCTCAACCGCGCAAATGAACCAGCTCAACCGCGCAAATGAACCAGCTCAACCGCGCAAATGAACCAGCTCAACCGCGCAAATGAACCAGCTCAACCGCGCAAATGAACCAGCTCAACCGCGCAAATGAACCAGCTCAACCGCGCAAATGAACCAGCTCAACCGCGCAAATGAACCAGCTCAACCGCGCAAATGAACCAGCTCAACCGCGCAAATGAACCAGCTCAACCGCGCAAATGAACCAGCTCAACCGCGCAAATGAACCAGCTCAACCGCGCAAATGAACCAGCTCAACCGCGCAAATGAACCAGCTCAACCGCGCAAATGAACCAGCTCAACCGGGCAATTGAGCAGGTCAACCGGGCAATTGAGCAGGTCAACCGGGCAATTGAGCAGGTCAACCGGGCAATTGAGCAGGTCAACCGGGCAATTGAGCAGGTCAACCGGGCAATTGAGCAGGTCAACCGGGCAATTGAGCAGGTCAACCGGGCAATTGAGCAGGTCAACCGGGCAATTGAGCAGGTCAACCGGGCAATTGAGCAGGTCAACCGGGCAATTGAGCAGGTCAACCGGGCAATTGAGCAGGTCAACCGGGCAATTGAGCAGGTCAACCGGGCAATTGAGCCAGCGTACCCGGGCCTAATTGAGCCAGCTCACCCGAGCCAAATTGAGCCAGCTCAACCGGGCAGTTTTTTCTTTATTTTCCATGCGAAAATCAAGTATCGGCCTATTCCAAAACTCGATTTAAATATGTTTTACATATAGTTCGAACAAGACTAATAATAATTACAGAATCAAACTATCTATACTTGCGAACCGCAATAACACTCGGGTAAACCGCGATTAGGCCTAGCTCCAATTTCCATATCTTTGCCAAAATATATAATAGTAATGCGGTGGGAATATTCGATATTGATGGCATTGGGTAACGATTGGATGATGGTATACAACTTCAAACTCGCTGAGGCTATAATAAAGGATCGCGTAAGAGAACCTTAATTCATCAGGTATAATAATAATAAGTATAATAGCTATGGGAGTATAATGGAATTATTTTGAACTAATTTAGCGTGTACTATTAACGTTACTATAGCCTATATACGTAATAGAAGTCAAGTTAAATATAAGAATCTATTTTTAAGATCAGATATATAGCGATTGAAAGCCAATTATGGAGCGGAATATCTTTTATTCAAACAAATCAGGTATACACCAATGATTCATCAATGTATATATATATATATAATACCGATATCATAATGGAAAGCAAAAGTTATTACACACAAAAAACAACCATTATTTATCGAAACATTTTAGCTTTAGAGATGCCGATACTATAAACGTATGTGCAGTAGTAGTTCATTTTTGATTTTAAATAAAATGAAAAGCTAAATGGTGACTTTATTACTTTTTTTAATTTAAATTATATAAAATCACAGTGGATAAAAGATACGACCAGATGTATATAATAACCCCCTTCGGGGGGAAGTATGAAAGCCCCTATACTACCAATGCTAAAAATCACGAACAACAAGAGCCCGCTGCTGACTATCTAGGCCACTAGCTCGCGCTGGACTTCTCAATGTCGCTACTCTAGTAAATGGTCTTTGTATAAACAAGACGGCTCGATTTGTGTTTAGAACTTCCTGTCTCAGGAGTCAGGCTGTCTGTTAAAATGGAGTCTAAGGTTGACTTCAGCTCGCAAGTTCCGGAAGTGTGCGTAGGGAAAATTTAGTGAGGTTCAAAATGGTGTAACTATTTTTTGGGAGTAAAGAGGTGTGTCGATCCGCCGCGATTTACGCCGTGCACTTGTTGTTCGTCGATTTTGCCTACCTTTCATACTTCCCCCCGAAGGGGGTTATTATATACCTCTGATACGATATTGTATTTCCAAATCATCTAATTGAATCAATACATTATCGAAATCAATAAAATGAATACTATATTCGCATAAATTATAAACTATCATCAACATAATTAAAGCCTACCCATAAAAATTCCAATTTATCATTAACACGTAATTAAATCTTTCCCTTTTTAAAACATCCGATCTATTTCCCATCATAAAAAGGGAATCAAACAAAAACCCTCCTTAAAACATTTTTAAATAACATCTCTGTAAAAACTTCGTCAATCACACGCACTCGCTACGCAGATAATTCTCGCGTCTTTTCCTCTTCTAAACTCGTATATACCCCATTGTCACGTAATACGAGTTGCCCATCTTGTTTGAAAAATTGCCAAAAATTCGCTATTAACCGTAACATTATTCCTGACTATAGGAGGAAGGAGAATAAGAAGAAATATGGGAAGAAAACAAAAGAGAGAGAGAGAGGGGGATGAGGGATGAAGGAAGAAGCTCGCGAGAGGAGAGAAGGGATGGAGATTGTGGAAGCCCAAGAGCGAGCAGGGAGGAACGTATATATACACACGAGGGTGGGATCAGATCCGATGGCGTCTACGACTCTCTTGAACGAGAAACGATGCGGACCCGTCGCGACGGCCGACATAGGGTCTTTTCCTCCCTCCCTACGATACCCCCTTCCTTAGTGCTTTCTCTGTCAAAGGATGATGCATTAATTAGAAGAAATCAATGTAGGTTCAAGCCGCGAGGACCCGGAAAACTCTCCCCTGCCTTGTGTCTCTAGATATCTCTCTAGGCTGCTTATACGTAACCCCGACGGGCGCGGGCCAAACTCTGACGCGCCTAACGTATATAGGTTTCTTTTTTAGTCATCGATCTGACAGCCCAGGGTAGGCGGGACCCCTTGTCCACCCCCCCCCCCCTTCTTCTCTTACTCGCCTAGTATTGCACCTAAGTTACAAATATGGGATCAAAATGTCGTAACTCGATTGTATTAGTTTGGTTATGGAGTTTTTTGTATATACTTTTATTCTAACTTAATCACGATTAAAATTAATTTTAATCTACTTATAAATTGGGTACGTGTTACATTTATAACATAAAATGTATTATAAAATTCTGATGGAGGTTCAATTGAATTTATTTCAATTTTCTCAAGATTTGAAGATAAATTAAAAGTTTCTTCTATATCGCATTTTATACGTGTTAATAATTTTGGATTATTTCATATCTACATTTAATGATTACGAAGATACAAGAGCAGGATTAAAATACAGAGAAAATTTCCCATGAAATTAAGAACTTTTACTTCTCAGAAAATTCTTACATTCACGGAGAGAATTCTTAGTATATTTACGCAAGGTTTCAAGGTAATATGGCAATATTATAGAAAGAACTCATTCATGTACCCAAGAAAGGGGGATAAGCTATTCTAAATTCATCTGATATAAAACTACAAGGCAAGCTAGCTTAGAAAATTAGCCTCAAGATTAAAAGAAACGCCAGAGAGTACTTTAAAGGAAGGCTGGCATAGATTTTTCAAGAACTCCAAATGAAAATTGTATATCATTTTCGGAAACAGACTAATTTAGGCTAAGTCTGTAATTCTAGGTAATTCTTATGGGTTTGGTATTATGTAAGGAGTTGAAGAACAAGAACTTCTACTCAGACTTGAACCAACCAACGATTTTAGAATTGACCTGCAGGCCTACAGAGTTTAAAAAAAAATAGCGGATGCACTGGGAAATTCGAACTTTTTCCGTTACTTCATTCAAATTACTTTCAAAAGAATCATTTTTCAAGTTACGCCATTTTGGCGCTGCTAAAAGAAGTCTCTCTCCGTGTTTGAAGCGAGGATGTCACTCCGCGGCAAAATTACATTATTTTTTAAAAGAAAAGTAGTAACGCGAGCGCTCGGATGTCAAAATATTAATAAAGAGAAGCTTCTCGGGAAGCTTGCGGAGGAAAGTTGGTAAAAGCTATGAGGAGGGAGAAAACCAGGCAAGAGTGATTATCAATTATTGATGTTTTGTTCCCTTCCCTCGCTACTAACTATCATACTTTAAGATTGCTTATTAAAGGTAGGGTTAAAACGAAATTAAAAAATTAAGATAGTTAAGGGAGAATGCAAGGGAGAATGCAAGTGATTTTTTATCGATTCCTTATCGTTTAAATAGGCCTAATACAACAGTAAAAAATTTTAACAAATACTAAACTAGAAAGATATTTAAAACTTACCGGGAAAATAGGCTTAGCTGGGTTCACGGAGATCCTGATTTTCTTCCGCAACCAATCGAATGTTATTGCAAATCTCATGGAGATCTCGCCTTAACGACGGGCCTTTCCTCATGATTGGTCACTGACCTATCAGTGCAAAGAAATTCAGGATCTCCATGAATCAAGAAGAGCCTATTTTCGAAGTTAGTATTGAAATGATTTCTAGTTTAATATATATGTTTGTTAAATGTTTTACTGGTGGATTAAGCCTAGGAATCGATAAAAAGCCATTTGTTGTTAGGTTTCATTTTCCTTTAAGCCTAATTTAAAGCGAATAATAGTTAATATTTTCTTTTTCATCCTTACTTTAAAACAGACCTCCTTTTTCCCGCTAAAAATTAGTTAGCAACTGAAACTCCTTCTTCTATACGCCATACGATCGCTTTATACATAAAATCATCCTTAGAAGTTAAGCAAAATATTGTAAAAGAACAGTTTTTCATAAATTAATTGGGCTCCTTCCAAGTCTACGAGTGAAAATATAGAAGTTTGTCAAAATTTTGACGAGCTTCTTTTAAATGAGATTCTAACAACCGTCTTCTCTTTCTCTCTGCCCTCTATTTCTTTCCCATCAGGCCTTTATAGGGATCTTTTCTTCTACACATACTTCATCTTTACACGACTAATTTATGTGCCGTTAATTTTTATGGGATCTTATTCCCTGCCTGTATTAATTATGTGGGATATTTTCAGGGTGAAGATGATATAGGATTAATATTATTTATGTGGGAAAGATGTTTTATATTATCGGTGACCTTAATTTTCAAAGTCACACTCTCATCATTTTTTTCTTAATAATTTGGCGCGATTTTGCGAAACTTCAAAAATTAAAATGCCAACCATTTATTAGTTGTTTCCATTTGATGACGTAAAAGGTTTTTCAATTGTAATTATAAGGAATAGTTTGAAATGAAACGTAGGTATGAATTTCTGGATTAAACTAGACACGCAACCTAACTCATTTCGGGCTTCGTTAAATTAAAACTCACGACAAACATGTAAATTTCCCTTTCAAGAATTCAATAAAATAACTGAATGGTTTGTGACGTCTGTTCTACTTTTCATTTTAGTCGCGTGGCTCCCGCCGTAGGAAAATTAACCACGAAACCTTGATTGTTTTGAAGCATATTTTAACAGTCTAAAGAGGATAAAAATAACTTTTTTTCCAGAGTCTACAGTATTCCTTTAAAGCAAAAACGAAATTTTACAAAATTTTACAATCCCATTAGAGCTTAGAAACGGGGTATTAAAGTCAATAATTTTGTGAAAAATGCCCGGACTTATAAAAGCGACGAAATATAAAAGGAATGTTTCCTTTACAAAACAAGGGAAATCTACAAGACGCGAGTCGGATATGAGAATCGAAGCCTAGCAGGGCAATTCATTACTTTTCTTGGTAATCTTTTATTTATTTATTTTTTTAATTTCAGAGCCCCGAGATTCCGTAATTATTAGCTAATTAATCAACAAGGCGATTATAATTGTAGCACTAAATCACCTCCAAGTCCTCCGACCGCTCTTACGCGCCTTCGAAAATAAGGCCGAGGCCTAAGGCCTATAAGGAAACCGAGCGAAAGGAGAAAAGCAGAGAAACGGAAGTATATTCCGCCTCGATTTGGAAGCATTGTTAAAGCTTCAACTATAAATAAACAAATCATCACGAAAACGGCCAATCTAGCTTCGCGAGTGTTATCAATTCGAAATGAAAAAGACTATAGTCACAAACGGCTCCGTGATTTCAGTTAGTGCTAACCTAATATCATTCCAATAGTTACTTAGACAAATAAAGGTTCCCAACTTAGTATATGGCGCAATCTAAGATTGATTCAGTCCGGGAAGAAATGACCATCATTCATTTACCAAAGCCACCTCTTTTACTGGAAGCAGCGCTAGCCAAAACCGCCATAAATTTTCGTCCGCCTTTCCCTTCGTTGTATACACGTTGACATGTTTCCGCAAGGATGCGATGACCGTATCAGTTTGAAAATTCAGCATGTTTTTAAACAAAGTCCCTCGCTATCTCTAAGTGATAGAATCGTATTGGGATAGCGTGACCCTACCTTTGTATTTAATGATTCGCGTCCCACCACGGCTCGCGCCCCCTCTAGAGCTCCCTGTGCCCCCCCAGGGGGAGCCACCCAAAGGTCGTGACCCATAGACGCCCAGGAAGAGGGCACAACATAGTCTCGCGGCTAGACAACGCTAGCTGACAAATAAGGAAAAAGGGTGGACGAAAGGAATGATGGGTAAGAGAGAGAAAGAGGGTATCTTATAAGATCTTCACCCGTCTCATTACCATTACATGGATTAACCTAAAAAAACGATTTATTTCAGGAGTCTCTGCTTCTCTCTTTCAGAAGAAAAAAAAACACCCTGGAGTAAGGAAAAAAAATGGAAATTAATCCCATTTTTTATGTAATACTATTTTCTTTTTAACTTAAGATTCATAAAGTGCGAATGAAATATCTTTATAACAATAAACATATATTAACGGATATATAGAAACTAAAACAAATACATCAGAAAACATACCGTAAACTTATCTTTCTTAGTTGCCTCTAAGAACAATATCACAACCTTCATAATATCTATACTAACGTGAACTTGAATTTCAAAAATCTCGCTTCGATTCTCGCAAACGCAATATCTTGGCCGTACGTTGCTTCCAGACAATCCATATTTTGGCAGCGATATACGCATCTCAACCTTAGGCCTAAATTAAATCGTTCCTGGCGCTTGCAATATCTATACTAGACCTAGTTCCGCTTTCTCTCTTCCTCCTTTTCCCCTTCTCAATCTCCTCCGCGTTTATAAGGTGGATAGGATAGGAATATCTTTGGCAAGAGGATGGAGGGATTGGAAAGAGGCTGCGAGTTCATGTATGCCGTCCCGGATGTCATTGGGATGACTGATGCATCCTTCACCTACACCTGCACGAGAATCGCGTCTCTCCTCATCCCTTCTCCCCTCATCCCGCAGCCTCTTCCTTCCCAGCATCCCTGCCTTCCCCAACATCTCCATCTACGCAATACCTCTCTCTCTCTCTTCTTCTATTTATCCTCCTTCTTCTTCCTTGGAAGATAGTTTCATCCTGCAGGCGCGTCTCACTCTATAAACTTTTGACTAAAACGGGAGGCAGAGGAGCCCAGTTCGAGCCAACCAGCCACCTTAATGTTATTTTAAAACTTTAAAACTTTTCGAGAAAGATAGAGAAAATAGTCTATTGAAAATTTAAAACGAAAATATGAGCAATTTTCTCACCGATATCGATTCTTTATAAGAGATAAATTTACAAAACAAAGTTTAAACTAAACAACTACAAGGCCTTCCTGAACCAAAAATCATTGATAGGTTTCAAAATTGATCATTTTGGTTTTGAAAACTATTCTGTAATCTAAATTAAAATTTATATCACGCTTAGAAATATTTTTTCATACTGACCAATGATGAGCGAGCTTATCTCTTCAATTGCGTTTAATTGCTTTGATAAAAATAAATTAAATTTATATATACAACGAAGAAAAAGGTACATATACCTTTATTAAACAAAATACCCAACAAATTTTGTCACGTGGCCATTGAATTGTAGAAAGTTTCTTCGTGTCATCTTTTAAACCCAGTTTTGACTATTTTAATTTTGACTGAAGATTTTTCATAATACGGTCTTGAATTATAATCTAAATAATCTAAGATATATTAAACACTAGGGGAAATCAATCAGAATCATAAAATTAAAAAATTTCTTTTTGTCTGCAATAATAATAATAAAAAAAAAAAAATCCGAACGCAACCGTCTTTAGAAGGAAAAATATACCTGTCCGTTAACCAAAACATTCTCGGAAAATAATCTGGCTGCGTGGTTATTCCCGCAAAGAATCACGCGATGGGAAACAACAACAAGAATTGAGTTTGACGTACGAGTCCGTATGTTCACGCAAAAACACTGAATGCAGCAAAAAGGAGTGATAGAATGATTTTCAAAGTATACCCTCTTCCATATGAACCATATAGGGAAAACACAACTATCCTCATTCAACCTATTTCCTTGAACAAAAGGTAACAAATCCAACCAGCAAAGGTCCAAAACATTCTGGTGTAAAGCTTCCGTCTTATTTTTGCAGCTCGTATACTTTTCTAAAAAGGCTAGATGTCTAGCCGGTGGTATGACTTAAATTGAAGAGAACATTCGCGTTACGGAACTAACCCTAAACCCCCTGATTCTCCTATTTCAGACCAGAGTATCCGATACACCTTTAGAGAAGGGAAAGGAAACGAGAGAAGAGATGAGAGAAAATTGGGATATTGTGGTTCTTCCATCACTTCAACGGAGGAGAGTTTATCCACGAATAAAAGCCGAATAAACTGTATAAGCTACGGAAGAATCGCGCAGAAAGGAGACTAAAATATGGTCATATTTGGACCTAATTGGTTTGTCGAAAAGTTTGAAAAAAATTACATTGTGCAAAATTATTCACGCGGTAAATTTGGGACTAAAAAAATTAGAAAACATTCATTCAGGTAGTAGTGCTTCCGCGGAAAAAGCGCTAATTGTTGGTCAAAATTGTATAAAGAAACAATTTAAAATTTTGTTTAAGTACATACTGAATGGATTAAATGTTAGCTTAAATATTTTTAAAGAAAATAATTTAAGGTATTTTGGAAAACATTACTTCTGTAATTTCTAGAAAACTTTTCTTCTCACAAATAAGTTACTTGATTCTACGCGCCTGCAAAAATGTACCAACAGTGTTGAGTGTGAAAATAATGAGTAGGGGCACAATATATTGCATTTAAGCTCATGTTTTAAGCTCTTGTTTTATAATATTAAGATGGCAAACTTCTCATCGTTGATGATATTAAATAAGATGGAACTAACATTTTTAAATAACATTAACTTTTGCTCCGATTATGTCGTACTAATGAAGTTTTCTTGAGGTAAAACGGGTCTAAAACAAGACATACTATAGGCCACGGATTTTGTCTCCTTCCGCGAAGATAGAAGCATTCGGCATTGATTCGTGGCAGATTCTAGCATAGGGAGGGATCTGTTTTCGAGCTCAGTGAAGCGGCAAACTCAGGGGCGCACCGTGCGAGCGTTGTAACCCATTGGAGCGAGCGTTTTTCTCCCAAAAACCAGAGGGACATGGAGAAAAATGTATCTCTTCTTTCTATTTTGAGACTTTACGCCCTCCGTAGCGTGAGAAAACAAGACCATGAATGCGTATACGTGTAAGGATGAAGAAATATAGGAATTGGAATTTCCTCGCTCGCTGCATATAGTGGAAGTAGGATTTTTAAAAGGGATTTTCGTTTTATTTTTACTCTCGTATGGTCGGCGTATCTTTGTCTGACACAAAAACAATTGGAGGATCAAAAAAATATAAGATTCGAACAATAGGGTGGGTTGTTTTTCAAACTCTCAATATCCGTTGTTTTTGTTTTATTTTGGCAATTTTTAAAATTGGTTTTCTTTGGTAACTTGCTCTTGTCAATCGAATTGCTTGGAATATTGGAATCGCTATTGGTTTCTTTTGATACTAAGTGCGTAATAGGTAAAAACGTTTGCCCCAAAATGAATGGAAGGTTATTCATTCAAACTCCACCCAGGTGGTAAATAATATTTATTATATAAGTAACATCTATCAGGGAGCTAACTCACTGAATTCACATAATCCAGGTTGAAGTCTACAGTTTTTTCACTGTAATTACGTGAAAGAGTTAAGTACTGATCATTACCAAAGAGTGCAATCCGTTACGTAATCGCGCAATCAGGAACTAAACCAAAAAACATCTTCAGTGTTAAGATATTTGTAATTAGGCCGCAATTTAATAACTAAACACAGTCATAAATTGGTCAAAACTTTGTGTTCGATATCATTTGCAACGAAGCGAGAGTTGAGGCGGATTACTAAATAATGTTAAACTTCTTTGTGATAAAAGCAATTTTGCAAACTGATCTTGTATATGTATAAAATATATATAATACTAAATAAAATATTAATATAAACAAGCTAAGACTAATCAATCAATATATTTGTACAGAAGTTTTCGAATCGTAGCAAAAACAGACAGCTCTACTAGATAACCAAAATATTCCTCAATAGGTTAGCAATAAACTCGTAACAAAACCTAGAATCAATCACGATACATTGACAATACTATACAGGCTCAGATACGAAATAAAAAAAAAAAAAAAAAATTAATAATAAAAAATTGTATAACGCCGGTTGGCCATAGTTTGTCAGCTAGGGGCGGAAATAGAAATGGCGCGAAAAAACACGAGCTCACCTTCCCTCTCCCTCATCTTCCATACCATATACAACATCCCATATCCCCGTAAGCGCGTGGGAAGCTCAAGAGATAAAAGCGCAGCATCTCTCTCTCTCTTTTTTTTTTTTTTTTTTTTCGTACCAATTTTCAATGTGTCGCCGCCGGTGGCGATTTTGGGCAATTTTTTCACATTTTTTTTTTCTTGTGTCCGGAATTTTTGTCGAATCTCCTCCCGTAAAGTTTTCTCTACATCTTATGTAAAGCTGTTCGCGTAAGCTTAAGGAATGCATGAAAACGTGAAACACCGAAAAATGATCTAAAGGTAGAGTAAAAATGATGATTTTTTTAGGTTTAAGAACAATCAAAACCACGTATATTTAGATTCCTTCAATAAAAAAATGCATGAAATTGATCGAAGATTGAATTTATTGTTCATATTATTTTGTTAAGTTTTAGTAATTCAGTAAAATGATTCAGAACGGATGTAAAAAGAACTGAATTGAACTGAACTTTACTGATTTTTTATGGAGAATCGGAATCTCAATCGTAACCATTTTTCTAATACCGGGGTACTTAAACTAAATTGAAAAAAACCAAACATTAAAATCACCAACGCAATATTAAAAAATAATTATTTAGAAATCGGACAAATTTCTGAAAAATTAATTTTCCTAATTTAATGTTTAATTCTTTTCAAAACTAAACTGCAGCGGTATTTAAAATTGAATTTTGTAAGCGCATAAATAATGAAAATTTACAATAACTAAAATGTCTAAAAAATATCAACCTCCCTTTGCAACGCCGAATAAATTTCACACTATCACCTTTTGATAGCTCGAACTTTATGAGCAAAGTAGACTCGTACAAACTTTACAGGAATATTGTTGTAGCCCCTCTTCTTGTCCCCCTTGTCCCCCATACCCTGTCCCATCCCGTATTCCTAGCTGACTTCCTTCCGAATGGCGGGAAAAAGTGGCGCGTTTCTCCCCTATCTCGTGTCGTGTTTGAGAAATGGATTAAAAAAAAAATCCAGGCTATAGACTCATAGATTCTCTCTCAACTTTTATCCCCACAACCTCCATCCTCTAAGAATGAAGTTAGACGAGGGGGTATCACCCTCTAGTTATACCTTTACATATCATCTCTCGGGTTGAAATATGTACATGTACGTGTCTTTTTCCCCTCCCATTTGACTTTTTTCCTAAAAACAACCATTCTTTACGGAACACTTTGCAAAACTAACAATAGCTAAGGCGTATTAATACGCAATATTTAAACATATAGATATTGAAATAGTTCGATGTAAACTGTTCCTCTTATCTACCCTCCTTGCTTTTAGATATTTGTCCTGTATTTTCATTTTTATTTTTCATACTATAAAGCTTATATAAATTATATTGGACTCTTTCCTGGATGAATTCCTACAGGTATATATGAGGCAACTTTGTTATAAGAGACTAGAACTAACTTTGATTAAGGTTTTGTTCGGAATATGTTTGGCATAGTGAGATGTTGTTTGACTTAACGACTCGGATAGATTATCTTCGTTTCAGCGAATGAATGGATATTAAAAAAAAATAATAATAATAATACTAAAGTCAAGGACAGATAGTAATAGATATAGTATTAATGGGCTAGATAAATTACCCTATCTAATAGCGAATTCCACTGGGTGCTCTACAATCCTTCTGAGTGCAAGTTTTAAATTCCAATAAGTAGTAAATATCAACTATATTTTGTATTCCACTGAGAAGAGCAACCGAAAAAGAGCAACTGATTTGATTGAAGGATGCAATTTTTATAAAATTTTACGTTCCACTGCTATATAGTGAGCGAGGGCAAGAGCAATTATGTTTTCACTGAGAAAAAACTAGTGTTTTTCACCAATTTTTAAAAATAAACCATTACATCTTGGGCACATGAGTAAATCGTCTTTTCCCGAAAATACTCTGCATCTCATTGAAAACCCAATTGCTTTTACCTTATCAATTTATGGATATTGCCACACGCGCACGTGCCTTTGTTGTTCCTAATTTTGCCACTGTTTGACATTAGAAGACGCTTATGAACGCCAGGTTTTGATATTCATCTTTATCTACTAAGATAGGTGCCCTTTGTCTATAGTCCTAGCTAGCTGCCATATTTACGAGTGTTAAACTATCTTTCGTAAAAAATCATTACACAATAATTAATATTGTTATTTTAATGCTTATTTAGAATAGTTTTTTAAATAAATTGTAATCATATAAAATTATAAAATGTCACAAAAATACTTAAATATTAAAATACCTATTCTCAGATAAATTTTGAGTATTTCATGTACTCATATACACAAAATATGCATTATATAGTAATTTATTTAGAATAATTAAAAGTTTGTCGAAAAATTCAATTCAATCTTAATTTCATTTCGGAAATTGATTCCATACTCAATAAACCTTAAATAATTTAGTACTAACTCTTGTTTTACAGCGAATACGCCTATATGGTAAATCTTCCAAACGAGGCTATTTGCATAACTGTTCATATTAGGGCGGAGTGACACTCTGTTTTTCTTTCCTGACTATACGAATCTACAAGTCATTTTTCAATCTTTGAATGATTTTAAATTCTCGTAAAAAACTTCATTTGACGCGTGAATCTAGGTACCTTTTAAGGATGCCACCAACAATACCTAATCTTTATATATTTTCTTATAGGCATTTTCATCCTATCACGCGCGCTTTCCTCCCCGACACGCGAGTTTAAAACTTCCCCTGGTTCAATTTCGGAAGAAGACGACGAGCTATCTTTGGGTGTATATATATTTATATATATATAAATATATACATGGCTGTCCTAGCCGCCCGGAGAGCGCTCTGTCGGAATTTGGGAAAACGCCGGAAGTCAAGTCGCTATCAACTTCCGGAAAGCGTCTTTTGGCAGCTGAGCCTCCGCACCCTCTAGCGCCGATAATCTCCGCGCTATACCTTCGCACCAGCCTCTGCTCTATAGCTTCGTTTTTTTAGTAAAATATAGGAAGGTTATTTCGTGGCTTTGCCAAATATTTGCCAAACATTAGATGGGGAGGAAAAATCTCCGAAGAAGCCAAATTTAAAATTTTTAAAAATATTATTTTTAAAGGAAAACACGAGATATGAAGTCCCCCTTCCTTCTTCCCCACTCTCCCAACTCTTACACTATTTTAATATAAGCAAATGTTGGAAAAATATTAGAAAAAAAATGTTGTTTGTAAAATTATGGAAATATTATTAGGAAATTTGCTTGTTAAAACGTTGGAAAATGTTGGATTTACAAAGATTAAACTTTCGGTAAAAAAGAGTTAAAGCATGACAACATATTTAAATAGAGTATTCCTATTTTAGCGCCTCTTTCGCTGGAAAAAGTAGAAGTCTACATAGACTTATAGAAGAAGCAAGATTTTGACCTTTTAGAGATATAGATGGTCGCGAGTTGGTCAAGTTTCGGCCATCTAAAAGTAAGTCAAGAAATTTGACCGAAGACGAGATTTTCAGTAAACTCATTAGAAGCTAATCAATTTATAATTGAAGTGACAAAAGGAATTAGTTAGGAGAACCTCTCTGTAGATTTCGTGTAAAATAGCCACAGAAAGACACCACTTTACACCAATCCCTCTCTATCTATAATCGGTGATGTATCCCACTGTGATTAAACTCGATTTGAAGCCAATGACGATTAGCACAGAGAGAGATGAGAAACAACATAAATTAGAGTTCATAAGCGTCTTCTAGTGGCAAACAGTGCAGGTTAAATTGCGTAACGAACAAGAAAGTAGCCAAGGTATAACCGCTTAGTATTAAGAAAGACCGATTCAGACAAATATTTCAAATTATTGGTCAATATCTAAAAATGTAATCAATCCAGGATAACGCGCTTTCGTGTGCATTGTTAATAACCCTAGAATAAACTAAACTATGTAGTTCGTGTAACAAGTTGGGGTATAAAAAAGGTTCAATCGTACACACGTCGCTATCTCTTGCGAATTCTAATTAAATTTCGGCATCGCTGTTTATAGGATTCACTGAAAGTTAGTTTATAGAAATTCTCCTAGAGGTATAATAGTACATATCCATATACAGGGATTCACGAATTCAGGGGGTATAGTTCAATCTTTTATCAAAGTTCGGTACGCGCTCTAAGGTGCAGCCGGAGCATTATAAAGGGACCAAAAGTTAGAAAACTCTAATTATCAGAAAGCGATGTCGACCAAAGAGTCTAACAGTAAGAGAGAGAGAGCGATCTAGAGAGAGAGAAAGTGCCCGATTAAAAATAAAATTCCCCCAACAATCTAACTGGAATAAAAGGAAAAGGGGTAAAAATTATCTTTGTACGAGAAGTCGAGACCAAGAGAAAGAGAAGCACCGTGGCACCCAAAATTTTCTCTATTTTCTAATCTAGTCAGTTATAGGGGTTCTATACAGTCGCGAAACAAAGCCGAATTGACGCGTAAAGCACCCGTTTGCGAAAAATTTCCAAAACTACTTTATTTTCAACGAGATAAAACATTGAGTATCAATCCTCATCAGTTTTATTTCGTTTCCAAAACTAAGTGTGGAAATTTTTCCATTAGAAATTCACCCTTTTTTAACAGTAAACTCATTCGTATTCGTCACGTGGAGAAGATTTTAAATTCAGGGACAGGTTAAAATTACATTGTTTGTATAGCTACTCTAGCCTTGACGCAATTTCCTAGGACTTCAGCTTAGCCCGGACTGAAAAATCAAACTGATTCAAACTAGGTTTTGAAAGCGAATGAAAAGATGTTAGATTTAAAGGAGGAAAAAAGGTATATTTAGTTGGGTGATTGGAAATCATTCCATTTGAGGTCTAAAAGTTCAGTATTCGGTTTCAAAGGGTGGATAAAATAGCGAGTTTGCGGGTGAAAATGACGCGGATAAGATTCGGTAGAATAAGAAGAGTGTGTGGTAAGGCTGCTATATCGATGGAAGGAAGAAAAGGGGACCCGGGTCCCCAGAGCTTGCGCGTGGACAAAGAGGGGTAATGGCCCGAAAAGACGATCGGACCCCGCAAGAGTTCGCCATTATATCGATCCCAATATAGGATATACTATAGTCGGTCTCCCCTATCACTGACAACGTAAGCATATCATTCCATAAGTATGCCATATTGTTCAGTCTAATCACTATGTTCGTTTCTGGTGGTGTTTTCGTCAAGTTCAATTGCTTTTCAACTAGGTATTGAAACTCGTGAACTGGTGTTTTAATAGCCTTGTTCTTAAACGTTTTTATTTCCTTCATAAGGTATAACCTATTTCCATAGATACGTCAGACAAATTAATATGATGCTAAGAAAACCTAAGGCGAGTCATCTGAGTTAAAATAAATATTTTTAATAAGCGTCTAAACTTAAGGGTCAAATCGGCGTAATTTACAAGTCATTGTACTTTTCAATGTTTTCTACTTCTTTCCAAAATGAATCAGACGATATAAATATCGAGAGACAGCAACATGACGCAATGGAATTATTAACCAATATATAACCATATTTTCCGAATCTCGCAATTCCGATATCCGTAGAATTTCTCAAGATATGTCGATGTAAACATATTTTTCGAAACTAATTACGATCTAAAATCCTAAATTGTCATTTCTTTCACAATTCCGAAAGCTTATAACAGCACTGGGGTCTTGAGACTTTTTGCAATGACTCTTTGAGACTTCAAATTTTCTCGCGAGCGATTATTTAATTCCAATTTTCCTCATGCTCTACTTATATTTACTCGGGTAGTGACAAGAGGAATTTGGAAATAATCTCAGCCATGTACTTCAGAACAAAACAATAATGTTCTTATTCCTTAACAATAGTTTCATCCATTATAATCCGATAACCATCGATTTTGACTTTGGAAAGCTGGCGATTTACCGTTTGACAACCCCCGAGCCTTGACTTAGAGCACTAAGTATACTTGACCATTCATACTTATACAACGTATGTAACTTAAGCAAACACAATTAGGGCCGGGAGAAAAGGGGTAGGTGAAAACGAGGCGCTTTATAATTAGCAATAGCCTAAGGATATATATATCCACCCCAATGTCTCTTACACATATATACGGTATAAATACTATATGCCCATGTATATAAAACCAGGCCATGTGGTATGGAGAGTTCCGACGATGCTATTCCGTACAAGTCCCTATACTTCGACGGTTCGTTTTCTCACTGACTCGATAGTCAAGGTGTACTAAAAGCTTATCAAAGCAACTCGGTAGCGTTAGGGTCAACGTTAAGGATGGCCAGACATTGGAGAAAACGAGTCTGATAAGAAAGGCGCGAGAAAAGCTAGCTTTTTGATAAGACTTATCTGGTAACACGGACCACGGTGTGAAGTTATAAGGATATAACTACAGCCTATCAGTGAAAGTTGACTTTTGTCGGGGCATGGTTGGAGACGGAGATTGCGCGAGTCTCTCTCTATATTAGAAGAAAGAGCTATAGGGGAAACAAGGCACGAAAAGGAGGGAGTACCAAGATTAGAAACGATGGTCGATGGTGAGAAGAGATCCGGTTATTTGAAGAAGACAAAAGAAAATAAAAGGAATTGGGTATATGATCTTCTTCTATCTACATATAGTTTATTTCACTTCGAATTAGCAGCACGGGCAAAGCTATAGGTAGGACTACGCGTTTGCGTAAAATTTTATGGTTTGATAAGGTGGCCGTGTAAAAAATATAAAATAATTTCATTGGAAATAATAATCGTACTCCATTTTCGGCCATATAATTGTTATCACGAAAAAATCTTTTAAATTTATAAATTAGGACTATTTTTGTATAAATATAATCTCATATAGCAATTGTTTATAAATAATTTTAGTTCAATTTAATCGATTATCCACAATTAACCGCTTATTTTGGTTTATCCGTGGATAATTACAAGACTCATAAGAGAGTTTTAGAGTTAATTAAAAAAAAATTCTAAATATATCGTAGAATTATTAAAACTACGATGGATAGTGTTTCTAACAAATATTTGCCTAATATTTTTGATTTATTTAAAAGACATTTGAGAAAGCAATATTTACACCTTAAGTCCGAATAAATAATTACATTTTTCGAAATAATTCGAAGCTAAAATTTCCTTAAACATATTTTTCACTCTACCTTCAAGCTTTTGTCCAATAGATAAACGTTTAAGCAAAAAATATCCTATTTTTTAACGATAAACCGTTGATGAAAACCGGTGATTTTATTTTTAGATTACTGTATTTAAAGATAAAATTATAATTAACAGAAGTTTTAATGTTATTCGTGAATAATCACAGAATTAGTGGATTATTTATTTATGTAACGCTGAGCCCTAACCTAAAACTAGGTGTGGCAAGCTCCGATTCAAGGGGGTCCATTGCCCCTATGGGGGCCATGATCCTTGTCAAGTTCAAAATGGTTTTCTAACTTAATATAGTTGTTTGTAAGTAATTTTACTAGAGAATAAAGCATTCATTTAACTATATATTAACGATAATAAATCAAAAGAAAAATTACTTTCTTGAAGGGCTGCATTCTCCCTTTCAAAAAAGCTGCGGAGAAAAGAGCGTGAAAGGGTAAAGTTGGGCAGCTTGCTGGATGAAGAGATATTTTTGTAATCTTAGTAGCTATATTGCTTCCCCCTTTATGCGGCAATGGGGTTCGCGAAAGAGATAGGTTTATACGGCCTCAATTAAAAGTCATCTATATTGCGAATTAAAACGCCGGGGAGAAAAGAAAAGGGAAATTGGTTCTTTTTCCGGAGCTGATCCTTAAGTCCAAGAGACACGATTCAATCCAATTATAGCATCACTGCGCGCGTGAAAAAGATATATCGACTGTCAACTGTGCCATGAATGCCCGCCATTCGCTTGCCTATAATATTATATCGTATACGCAATTGTACGCGTGCGATTCTTATTTAAAAAAGAACTATTGTTGGAATGATCTATCATTTGTATAACTCTTTCGGATATGTCGGGAAAAGTATAGGGTTTATAAAGCAACTTTATTTGCGTATTTTTCTACGCTTAAAGGGAGAATGCAACCGAAGTGATTTTTAATAGATTCATTATCGTTTAAATAGGCCTAATCCACCAGTAAAAACATTACAGACAAATATTAAACCAATTTAAAACTTACCTGGAAAATAGGATTAGCTGGATTCATAGACATCCTGAATGGGTCAGCGACCAATCGAATGTTATTCGAAGTCTCACGGAGATCTCGCTTTTACGACGGGCCTCTGCTCATTGGTCGCTGAACATTCAAAGCAAAGAAATTCAGGATCTCCATGAATCTAGCTAAGCCTATTTTACGTTTAATTTTTTTTTAGTTTAATATTTGTTTGTAATTTTTTTACTAGTGGATTAGGCCTATTTAAGCGATAAGAAACCGATAAAAAAATCACTAAATATATAAAATACTTTGCTCTACTTGTTTCTTTGACATGACTGATTACATCACTTGCCTTCTAATACAGTGACGATTTCGGCTAAACTCAACAAGTTGAACGATCGAGTCAAAAAAGCATTTTATATATTTGCCTATGGCGAAGATAGATATCATAAATGCATGAAAGAAACTAATTCTATTCCGAAACCAACTAATAGGTCCACCATATTTCAATCCCCTTCGAAAAGGTTATAATAAAATGTAATTCATCATCGATTATTAATGGTAACCATTACTTTCTATTCTAGTATATCACAAGCACTAAATTTCTGTATACGCCACTTCAAGCCTATAGCAATACTTATAGTAAGAATTGATTAAAATTTTCATCATTTACATATCTAGTCTTCATACATTTCTCACTAACTAGCTTTGCGTTTAATGAAAACTTACTGCAAGCTCTGTATCTAATTACATCCTACTCTTTGCGAGAAACTTCTTGAACTATTTCATTCCTTACTATGATTAACATTACGTAACCATCCACCTTATCTTTCGTAATATAATTTAGAAACTATAGACGTGATTCTGCAGCTCGGAGAAATTAGGAAGTCGATGAACTGCAACGACGATTAAAAGTATAAGCTTGAGAAAAAGAGAAGATGGGAAGAGAACAACTTATATTCACAAACAACCTTAGAAGGAATCGAAATTCCCATAGAAAAACAGGTTATTCTATGGAAATTCATATTCGTTTAAAGATTATAATCGATTATATAAGAAAATAAAGGAAGACCGAAAAAACTCTCCCAAGTCTCTCCAGCTAAAAAGGGGAGGTGCCTAAACTGCTTTGGCATTCAAGTTCGTACAAACAATTTAGATGAATATATGGAAAGGCTCAAAAAGGGTGATGTTAGCCATACCCGTATATCTCTCTTTCCTCCAACATTGCTTCATTAATCGTAGTTGGTAGGACGAATCGAAGCGTGAGAAGAGTTTGTCGGTAGTATGATTGAAACTATAGGGAGCCTGGGATTATCTCAATTAAAAGACCATTGCTTATAACGAGAACCTTCGAGAACCTCGCCGCGCGAAGGGTGGAAGATTCCTCTCCCAATAGCTAGGTCTTTTGTCTTAGGTTAAGGACCGTTCACTCGACAAAATTCATTACCCCTCTTTTTTTGAGTTCCATGTTCATGTCTGAAAGTTATAAACTTTTCCAGATTAATTCTCTGTTCAGAACTTGTTTAAGTACCAACAGAACATTCTTTCGAATTACATAGACTCCGGAGAACTCAGTACTTGTACAAAATATTATTGCACTAGCTGAATTCAGAGTTCAAGAGAAATCGAATTTATTGCACTGTCAAATTGGCACTCATGCAATTGAAGAGTAAGTCTTTGGTACAAAAAAAGAACGTTTTATTCAAATGAGATAATTTAATAAAAATGCTTTTACTAATCTAGAGTTTGGCCCTCAAAACTTACTCCCCGCTTTTCTTAGTATTATATTGTCGTGTTCAGCGACGCATACCGAAGCGTCCGGTAGGCTAGATCGATTAATGTCGAGACAGAATATCCGGTATGCATCTATGACCTAAGCCATAATGCTCAAAATTTATAATATCAGAAAATAAGCGCCATTATAAATCCAATCACAGACTTCTATTTCTTGAAATTTTGACTAGCTGGTTTCCAAATTAAATAACTTTTTTTCACACTGATCTCTTATACAATAGGAAAGTTAACAATGCAAGGAAGTTGGCCAGACTGTCATTACGCAAGGTTCCATCTCATATCATCTCCATGATCTCGTTTTGAAAATTTGTATAATTTGTTTAACAATTCTATATTTTTTTCCATGTTAGGCACTAACCTAGAGTATTTTGCTCTTGACATCTCTGGCAATTTCCGAACACGAGCTCAATTAAATAAGAAAATGAGAATTATATACACTGTCGTGTTAAGCAGTCTTTAAGAAGCTGGGGTTAGGGTGTCGAATAATGAGAATTTGTAATAAGACATTAAACAACGTTGAATCTTCTTTGGGGTTTCGTCATTAATCAAAAGAACCGTTGACATGGCGTAGCTCGAATCAAAACGCGCGTATATCCCGAAAGGGGGACATCGGCATTAAGCTCGCTTTTCTTAATTCATCCCCCTGGGGTTTCTCGGGGTGTCTTAAAAACAAGCCTCTCTTTCTCTTTTAATTCCTTCATCTCCCGCCACCCAACCTGATCTCGACAGCCGCGACTAATTTGACTGGAATGAGTCGGATTCGTTTAAGGCAAAATAGCCACAAACACCCCCCCCCCGCGCGGTCGTGGCAGCCCGCAATCAGATCGGAATTTTGGACCTTTAAATGATACGCAATGAGGCAAGCGAGAATTTAAAGACAAGGTTTTCAATTAAGAATTAAGCCAATGTCAGTATAGATATATTGTTTCGGATGTTTCGTGTGATTAGCTAAATCAAATATCATATCTAAATGAGGACAGTATTCACTATACTCCAGTAGCATAGATAAAATACTATTTATTGATGTTTTGGTTATTGTTGAAGGGTCAAACTTACTCAAGTTTGATGGAATTAGCAATATAAATTTAAATAAACGACTTGAGACATCCTTTGCAAAACGGTATATACCCAATTGCTTTTAAGCTTCATTTGTTATTAAAAGTTGAGCTCACTTTAGTAATTAATTTTAACTTCAAAAGTGTTTGACACTTCTCAAAAACGTTTTTGAGCATGGTGATTCCAAAAATAAACGAAACAGGATATTTTTCCTTTTAAATAACTTAAATATCATCGTTGTATTTTGGAAATTAAAGAAATTCCAGGCCACGCATGATCATCGTTTTCCTAGAAAACGGACCCCAAATTTGAATTTTGTTCAACTGGACTTGGGATGGTACAAGACACGTACAACGGGATATCTCTAAAATGCGCTCGGGAAATCACCTACCCTCTCTTTGAAATCGAAAATTCTCAAGCCCTTCGTCCCCCCTAAAAAAAAACCTTCGTGTTTTCCAGCTTGGCAAAAATGTTAAGCCGATATGTACGAGGAAACCCGATTACACATCCTTGACAAGAATGATATTGCCCTTTTGGCTTCTCTAGATACCAGCACAAGGTACCAGCTTTGATACGCTATTTAGTGTTTAACTCGCGAAGTAGAAGAAGTAGAAAATATTTTTAAAGTGAGAGTGAAAAACAAAGATTTTCTAAGTTACCTATAAACGGTATTTCGTTCTCGTTGCAACTATTATATTGCACAGACCAAAATAGATTTTTTTTGGACTAATTTATTATTAATTTATTATTTTCTCAAAAGAATTTGGTCATGGGCCAAAAGGGTGGTTAGCACTGTCTAATCGCAAAAGTTAGTTATACATTATTGGAAAATATGAGAAATTTATCATATTAAACATTAGGAAAAATTAATTTACCATCCACTAAGAGATTTACCACTCATTCATAGGAAATTCATCGCTCATTCATGGAAAATTCATCGCTCATTCATGGAAAATTCATCGTAAATTCATGGAAAATTCACCGTAAATTCATGGAAAATTCATCGTAAATTCATGGCAAATTTATCGTAAATTCATGGCAAATTTATCGTAAATTCATGGGAATTTTATCGTAAATTCATAAAACATTAAAACTACCATACATTTATGGAAATTTACCATAAATTTAGGAAACGTTTAAAATTAATTAAAAGAAAAATCTACCATTTAAAAAAAATACAAAATTCACTAAAAATTTATAAGATTTTAAACAAATTAAAATATAGGAGAATTATAAAAATTGTACACAATGAAAATATAGAAAAAATGGCTACCTCCTAATTTATCGAAGCATGGAATATATAAAAATAAGCTGATTTTTGTTTTTAATCTCCCTTTGAAAAGACATCTCGGGATCCCCACAGTCTTCCTCTACATCCCGAGAAACCAAGAGAAACAGAAGATTCAGTAGGATTCCATCTCTCTTTTCCCCATTACTAAATAGTTGTCTGTTTCTCTGACGCCGAGCATAAATTTTGATTCGGTTAAAGTTCAGCCTCGCCTATCTTAAAGGTCCCCCCCCCCCCTCTTCCTTCTGCCTTTCTCCTGGAGTTTTAAGTCTTCAATTCCTTGTTTCGTTGGCTTTTAAAGGGTAGAGAGAAAGAGAGAGAGTCCGTGTTTGGCGGGATCGGCTCGCCATCTGAACCGGAACGGATCCGCGCGCGAGCGCCGCTCGACTGGAACGGTTTTGGCGCTAGAATTTTTGGGAGCGCTTTCTCTCCTATCCTAACCTATAAGGCTATATGCTGGAGAGAGAACGATGCCAGGAGCAACAAGAGAAGAGGAACTTTTAAAGAGTCCATCCCACTACCGTTAAACAACGCGTTAACCAACCCTACAGACCTTTTCCCTATCGATATAAAACAATTTTAAAGGAATAATGAAATTTATATATTTAATATGATTGCAGGATTGATCCTCATTCCTAAAATATGAACGAAATATCAGTATTCATTATACCATCAACGTAACACACACTTCAACTACATAACGCTATTCAAAAAGATTGACCTTACGGTGGACCCAAGTTTCAACAGATTTTAGGTCTTCTCAGTAATAAAAAAAATTAAGTTCATAATTAATGTTTAAATTCTTTGAATTTCTGGTTTCATATAGCTGTATTTTTCATGAAATCACCAATTATATACCTTTGGTCACGAGATGAATTAACGATGTCACGTGGCTGACGCGTTTCCCAATATAAAAATATTTAGTCATACTATATCAATATTATTTAATAGTTACGCGTAATTACCAAGACTTTTGAAGGATAATAACTTCAATTTCATAACACGGACGCTTTTTTTATTGAAATCTACAAATATTTCACGATTTTTTTAATCCTAATAATGTTGCAGGTAAACTTATTTCTACAAGGAAACACTGCACTTCGTTCAATAAAACTATAATTATTTTATTTTCACTACGTTTTGAAGCTATAACTTCATCATAAGTTCCGCTAATCAAAGTTTCATTGAACAAAGTGAAGTGTTTCCGTGTAGAAATAAGTTTACATAATACATTTCATCATCCCTTTAAACCTTGTTCAGATAATATTTTAAGCAGCGCATTCTAGTAAGGGGATCAACTATCTCCGCTTTATCCCGCGCGGAAACCTAGCTCGACGGCGTAGCAGCATCCTTTTCCGCTCTTGAGCCTCCCTCAATCGCGCTGCTGGGTTTTAAGCTTATCCCACGCGACTACCAAGCATTCGAGCAACCCGTCCTCTCTCTCTCTCTCTGGTCCGCTCTCTTTCTCTCTCTCTCTCTTCTCGGTATTCTAGATTTGATTTATTGTCCAATTTCAAATGTTCCCTTTCCATTAAAAAGCTTCGGTGGTCCCTAGAAGCTTTTCTCTCTGTATAAGGGGATGTTGCCCCGAGCCCGCGTTCAAAAACTAGCGAAACGAAGGAACATTCTCACCCTCCCTCCTTTACAGCTCGCAGCCAGGCATGGTCTCTTTCTATCCTAGCTCTTCGGACTATTTCATGGGTCACTGAAGATTACCTATACCCCCCAAAAAAAACGTTTTTTCTATATAGGTCTCTGGATGCAACCTTTACCAGTACTAAAAAAATTGTAGGATTTTTATATCTTCTTATCTCTTTTGCGTGTTTGGAAGCTATTGGTTGTGTTATTCTATATATCGAATATAGGACTTTACGGTTATAAGTTGTTAACCCAACCCAGACCTTACTTTAATCAAAGACATGGAGCTGAGGTGTATCGTGTTTTGGTATAACCAATCCATGATGTACCCATGATGTTGAGAGATTCTTAGGGGGTTATAATCTGTACTCCAGAGAGTAATTCAACCTTATATAAGCGACTTAAATTTTCATAAAAAACTTATATGGTTTTAGAGTGGAAATTTCGCTTATTTTTAAGATTGAACTGAGTATGCAATTCAGTTCAAAATTCAGGACTTTTGAGGACTCAACTTGTTGAGTTAACTCTTGTTTTTAGTCAAGTTTCTGAATATAATAAGTTGGATGAGTTGAATCACCAAAAATGTAGGTTGCAGTGATCCATTTTTATGCTGACTCATCTAAGCTGCGTTTATACTATACGCCTTGGAATCCAATCAAATCGTTACGCTGGAGTCGTGTGAACGGAAGGAGAAAATCTTTTTTCTCGAATCGATTTCTCGAAGCTGCTTCGGGAACCAGTTTCAAATCGATTCGGCATCAACAACCTACAGATTAAACAATGCGAACAGGTGGCACTTAAACCGATTCCGAGCGGCAATTTAAATATATCTATTTGATTTTATCGAATAAAATCGACTAGCATAGGATAGTTAGTATGAACGTAGCTCTAGTTAGGGAGTTTTAACAGTCCGAATAACGTTTTTTCTGTATTTACGCCTATAGTCTCTTTAATGAAATTAATTTAACAAACTGTAATAGACCCAGAAAAAGATTAAACTACAACTTTGGTTTCCAGCAAGTACTAAGTACGAGTTTTCCAAGTAATGTGGGGTGGAAATCACAGCTTAAACTAAAGTCGCTTTTTAAATTTTTCGAGCGATTAACGTTTGTTATAATGAAAGGTGTCACACGTCTTCGATCATTTTAAAGCGTTACACTAAATAAATGTAAGCCATTTTAATTTTTCGGGAGGAATTCTGAATGAGCTGACCAAAATTTTGACTTATCACGATGGTCCACATTTTTGGACCTTGGGTGAGCAGAGAAGTATTGCTTAAAATGAAACACCTGAAGGAAATTTCTAAGGGTATATTATGTTTAATATAATAATAACTAACATTTTAGGTTCAAGATGAACTGAAAATGAAATTTTCTTCAATTTTATTCCTGAAGAGATTAAACAACGTATATCAATCCGAGTCAGCTTTTTATATTCTGCCAAACCATCTTGATTAAAATAAAATGCACATTTTATTCCCTATATAAGAAGATTCAAAATTTTTAAAAATTAAATTTGATTCATATTATACGGCGAACAAAACCGACAAATTGCGACTGTGGCTTGGAAAATTTGAGAATAAAATTAAATATATATATTTAAGCTCTAGATTCCCCGAGGCTCATTCGATTAACAAGGGGATGGGACCCCGCAAATAAATTAAACTCGAATAAATTCCATCTATTTAAAACAGCATTTTCCTCCCTCCCACCTTCGAATCCGAATATACCTCCCATTCTCCTAGACCAAATAACCCTTTCAATCCAATCACGAGCGCCAAAAATCGATCGCGTATAAGGCACGAAACGAACCATTTAGGTTCCTACCCTCGAGAAGAGGATCGTCTTTAAATTAAACGTCCAAAAGATTTCCACTCCTGTACCCCCTCTCGCCTCTCCTCCTCCCTTGTTCGTATAGTCACAGAAAGTATTCTATAGCGTCTCTCTATCTCATTCTCGGAGAACGAGAAATAGCTATCAATTTCGAAGTTGTAACATAAATCGCGCGAGCATCAAAGGCAAACCTGGCACCGCTGCTGCTGTTCTGGATAACACCGCGACGTTTGAATTAAAAGTTAAGATTCTCCCCTCCCTTACACCCTACCACCTCTAACTTTCTAGTAAAGCTTTCTCTATCTTTTAAAATACCTCGACCCTGTTAGAATTAGTTTCGAGGCGGATCTTGGATAAATATTTTAGCTTTTAAAACTTTAAAAGCGTCACCTTAGACTGTCTCCTTTTAAATTTCGGATTGAGAGAAAGTTTCAAGGGATGGTGGAAAAATGGTGAAATTAAAATGATATTGATATTTGAATTATTATAAACTATAGGTGTCCTAAATTCAAAGATTAAATAAATGATTTTATCTCGACTATAATGTAATTAGTTAAAAATAGTAAATAGTTAGAAACATTAATTGGTTTAAAGTAAATTGTTGAAAATGGTAAAAAGTAATTAGTTCAAAATTGTAATTGAAAATAGCGAACAGTAAATATTAATTTGCTAAAATTAGTAATTAAAAATAGTAAGAGTAATTAGTTAAAAATAGTATTTGAAAATAGTAAATAGCAAATAGTAACTGGTTACAAATAGTAATTGAAATAGTGAATAGCTAATAGTAACTGATTACAAATAGTTATTGAAATAGTGAATAGTAAATAGTATAGTTAAATACTGTAATTACTAATTGTAAATATTTGAAAAAATGTTTTTTTATTTTATGTAAAAAGCCTTTTAAACTATAATTAAGGTTTCCGAATGTTTATGCTCTCGAATAGTTTGACGTAAATCAGAAAAATTTACAAATTGTTCGAAAATATAAAAATATATCTTATACCGAATTCGTTACAGTTGGTTTAAGTTACCAGCTAGTTCCAATGAAAATGTTCTAACCATGTATTATTATGTATTTTAGGATTCCAATTGAATCTAATAAAATGATATGGATTCCTTATATAGAAAAATAATCTTCAACCATAATAATTTAAATATGAAGTCGATATAGCCATAATACATAAAAATTCCTTGAAAATCCTTCCATTTCGCCCTCCCTTTTTAAACCACTTAAATTTCGTTCTAACGAAATGTTTCAACTATCGCTATATCTCTTTTAATGTCGCCTGTGTCCCTAACCTGACCGTTAAGCGTAATTGTTATTAATCCGAGTGGTGTAAAAGAGTCCAGTCAGACACTTTTAATTTAAAACTAAGTCCCCCTCCCACGCATATACGACCCATCGAAATGAATCCTGCGTGTTTAATATAATCAAAACAAATCCCAGAAAAGATTCCCCATCCCAATTTCCTCGTGCCGTACTCAATTCTTCCAAAATTCTACCCAATTTTAAATGCCGAAAAATTGCTTGTTAAATAATATAAAGATTCACGGGCCACTGAAGATCCCTTTTCTAAAATTTATATATAGAGAGGCGCAAGCTGGAATAATTAACTTTTACCCCCGGAATAAAGCGTACAACGTACGAAGGGAATATTACATCACTGATGTCATTTTGGCGCGAAACTTTGGCGGGAAACATCGAAGAAAAGTAGTCATAGGACACGTTAATGTTCAAACACCCATCTCTATCAGTATTACAATCGCGAGAAGTCCGAATTTACATCATTTAGGAAGCTATAGTTACATTTCTGTCTTTGAAATCATTGAGTAAAGATTGTTCGAACTGTATTTCGTTCGTGATACAAGACTGAATATAAAACTGGTATAATAATATGCCGATACCAACCTTAAACTTTAATTTTGTACCATGGAGTTCTATAAATTAAATTGTAAATGTAAGAATCATCCTTAAAGCTTGTATATCGATGACGTCATTAGGTAAATGATTACAGCTTTTCGTAATGCTAAATACGTATGCAGTTCTATAATTACTTTAGTACAGTCCAAGCTATTAAGGATTGAAAACCTATAACGTGAAGTGATCAGCCCTTATCGCTTTATGCGAATGTAAATAAGTGTCGAAGTTCTTAAGATTTGACCTTGTTGCAAACTCAATTAGATTCCAACAATATTTATAATATTTGTGCCCTGTTGTATATTGTTTTCTTTATTTATTTTTTAACTCATTCTGCATGAAACTCTCTTCCTTTCGCAGTTTAACGATTTGGAATTCGTGTGTCGTTAAATTTGAAAGTTTATATTGTTTCTGTCGAGTTTTGACATAAACTTGAACGTTGATTTTGAATATTTTAAATGTTTGTACGCGACAATAATTCTAGCAATATTCTTTAGTAAAATAACAGTTGAGATTATTCGGGTGTAAACATATTTCTAGTAGAGTGAATTAAATTTTTAATTAAAAGTGCCACATATTGATACTTTATATTGGACGTATATTTTACGAATATAAAATTTGGGTAAATATATTTCTGACAAACGCGTATATAAATTGTCATAAAAGTAGATTAAAATACTTTTCATTTCCATTATTTAAATGGTTAAATACCTTTTCTCCTATAATATAATTTGGCATATCATTTTCTCAGCAAAATTACCTGATTTTACCTTATACTAATTTGCTAATTTATCTCAATTTATAAATTTTCTAATATTTTGTCTCAATTTAAAAATTGTTTAGCCTCTTGTTTTAATCTATGCATTAAGAATATTGCTTGACATTTGGTCTCAAATGGACAATTCCGACTCTTTCCTGACCTTTTGGCTCAAATGGACAATTCTGACTCTTTCCTGACCTTTTGGCTTTATTTTTAAATCCCCTAGCCTTTTGGCCTAATTTTTAAATCTCCTAGCCTAATTGGATTAATTTTTAAATCTCCTAGCCTAATTGGATTAATTTTTAAATCTCCTAGCCTAATTGGATTAATTTTTAAATCTCCTAGCCTAATTGGATTAATTTTTAAATCTCCTAGCGTAATTGGATTAATTTTTAAATCTCCTAGCCTTTTGGATTAATTTTTAAATCTCCTAGCCTTTTGGATTAATTTTTAAAACTCCTAGCCTTTTGGATTAATTTTTAAATATCCTAGCCTTTTGGATTAATTTTTAAATCTCCTAGCCTTTTGGCCAAAAATATCCAAATTTCGAGACTGTTCCCTGACCTTTGGTCTCGATAAAAAATTCCATGGCTATTCCCTTACCTTTTGGGCCAGTTTCTAAATTCTCCTTTTGAATTAATTTATCAATGATGTGGCATCTTGATCCAATATTCAAATTTCCTGGCCAATTGGCTTCATATCCACATCCGTCAAGATTTTATTCACATTTCGCTCCGGATATAAATCTAAAGATAAGATATCAACGAAGAATAAGTGATATTTAATGATATATTTTCGACTTGTCTAAAGTAAGGTACGTGATACCATCACTAGTAAGTAACATATGCGGGGATACCAAAACCATTATCGTGTGTTAGAAATTTCCACACTCTCTTGGCTCGTAACATCGTTCAACACAATCAAATAAAAATAAGAAAAATAAAGTTTAAAATTTCAACAAGAATTTTAAAGTTTTAAGCAATATAGTTGATACATTTGATATATATATATTTTATAGTAAGCGTAGTTAGTGTTAGCCTATATAGTAGAGATTCGAGGCTATAGCTAGCTAGCTGTTTATTTGTCAATTTTCTTTCTTTCCCGGAGTTTGATACGAGCCTCCGTAGGCCCATTCTTATACCAACCTATCGCAGTTATATACCCCTAAGAAAAAAAGAAGCATTTCCTACATACGTAGAAAAGTGCGTCATCGTATACTTAGTTGCATCCTTAGAAAGGTCCTAAAAACTCCGTATTAAAAGTGCTTTTTTAATGGGAAGTAAGGATCCTTCCAAAGTCGCCCGTGAGTATATTAGTACCATCCAGTTATACACACCGCGCTTTTATAGCCGTTGGGCTCGCCCTCCGAGCGCCATATAAATATAGCTAAGTCTGTTGCACCGTTTAATACTAGGGGAAACCGAAGAGTACTCTTGGGGGCCGTTATTGCCTTTTGCTTCCATCATTGATGCGAATAACTATCAACTATTTCTTCTCTTATACGAATAGCTCCTATTTCCCGCGCCCCTCCCCGCCCAGTTTTATAGACGCCGCCCAAGCAACGTCGATACTTACAACACGTGGTCACGTGGCTAAGATGAATAGAATTTAAGGTATGGCGTATTATTTGATAAGCCACTTCGTGTTTGTCGGGTTCTAACATTGCTTAATTCATATTAGTTTCATGGGCGTAATAATATGGTTTGTTCATGGAGAAATTGATAATTTAAACTCAAACAGTATAGGCTAGAATGTAACTTTAATTTAACTACTTGTCGAAATCCGTGTATACCCTGGTGTAATCGTGGCGTAATCGCAGCGGTCGCTTCGTAATCGCCTTGTACTCGCAGCGGAATCGAAGCTAAATCGCCGCGTAATCGCTACCCAAATATTGGTATAAAATTTTCATACGATAACCACCAATTTTGAAGAAATTAGTATCAGAAATTACTCGCAGTCTACGTAAAACTGAATATATTGGGTTTGCATTATGGCCGATTTCTATACACTAACATATCTTCATTCGTTTCTCTTTCCACGCGAATCTAGGCGTCCCTAAAGGCTATAGCGGGCGTGGAGTAGAAATCGCTGACTTTTTATATACCCTACGCGATCTTAATAAATGATTATTATGTTTATAGTGATGTCTATTCGATATTATACCGCCTGCGCTACACTGGCATCCCGAGGTTTTAAGCGCCGAGCTTTAATATCGATGAGATTCTATGGGGAATAACATGTTGATCGCCACGCTACGCTATAAATTTATATTCTTCGGGTAAAGGCCAGTTGTATAGAGATATATTGCAGGTGTGTTAGATTATATGGAAGAAGATTAGGTTATAATTTTAGTTGTTTTTGAACGCAGTACTACAGAATATGACACTCGCTTTCTGTCAATATATATAGGAAATATTTATGAAGCATTTCTATCCAAATCTATCTAAGACAGCAGAAGTAAAAAATACATCAGCACAATATGAAACTTCGTGAAATCAGTGTGCATGAAGAGCATCCGCTTCTAGAAGGCGCCCGGGAACAGCAAGGGGTTTATGACTACGCGTTATTAGTGCAAAAGACTGTAGCTTTGACTGAACTAAAGTGATTACATAACTGACTACGTACTTAGTACTGCCAAAGTTACATATGTAGGTTTACAGATTTACAGGTTTGAGTTCATTTCAGTCAAAGAATTGACATCTACAGAAATTTAATATCCTTAACTAACCAAATCAAGGGATAGTTAGTAACCGTTTGATGTTACATATGTACCCACCTGTAAGCGGAAGGTTGTGGGTTCAAATCCCGCACGTGGCCCAAAATCTTTTTCACGCGAATGTGCATTTGTAACTGCAGAAATTGTCATCCTTAAATGGGGTCTTTACTGCTTCAGGAGAAAACGTCAGCTGACGTTTTCTCAACCGGTGTATTTATCGAAATCTATTAATTACCAAAAAACACTCAAATTACCACTTCCCTGGCAAGTTACCGTGTAATTACCTATTTAAAACCTTACTTTGAATAGAAACCCAACAAATTTCACGGGGCATCGATTTAAAATATTTTTGTTTAATTAAATCCAAGCGTTTGAAATAAAATTATCGATTCTATATTTAAGGGGAATTTGCACGGATTACTTTTTTTCCAATGAAGTTTAACATTGAGTATCAATTCGCTACAGCTTTTCTCATTTTGCTATCGTTTGGTATAAACTTCAGCGTTCCCGCCTGCCAGACGTACACAGATAATTATATATATTGATGATGAATTTCGAGTCTTGATAATAAAATTATATCTACCCTTGCATATACGACAAAAGTTCTATTTTATTTTTCAGAGGCTTGTTGAGTTTAACAATTCTTCTATAAGACCCAAAAATTGTCATTCCAAGTAATCCTAGCTCTTTCTCTAAACCCTGATAATCCAATCAATATAAAATCAATCAAAACAACACTGCATATACGCGTATATATAATATTGAGAAAAATAAAAAGAGCTAAAATTTTAAAACAAATAGGATTTAAAGTATATACGACGCATCACGGCATGCACTGGCTTGAAAGAAAACTTTTTGATGGATTAAAAACAGATAGGCCAAGCTATATAGCCCGCGCGTCTAAAACTTTGACAGGGTGCTTGTTAAAACTTTTGTCTATATAATCCGGAAACTTTGAGACGAAGAACAAAAACAAATTAAAGGTGATTTTCTAAAGTAAACCCTCTAGTACTTATATCAAAGCTTCGAACGTAAAAGCTTTGTGGAAAGGTATAAGCTCGGGCGCGGGGTTTTAGCTATTATTGTTAGCCCACCCCTACTCTAATTTAGCGTTTATAACGGGGCGTTTTATACGTAGTTTTAATTCCCGATGGGAAGCGAAAAAAACTTTTTTTGTCGACCGAACTGAGTCCGTCCCCGGTGAAGAAGAAGAAGAAGAGGAGGAAATGAGCGGGTTTCACTTATATGCCATTCTTGGCAGGCAGGCTCATGCCAGCCACATATCGAGTACACCCTTATACATATAGAGATCGGCTGCGCAAACAATGTTCATTTTACGTTGGAACGAAGTGGTATCATCAAAATCAGTAAACAAAATTAAACCAGCGCGTTTGAAATATACGTGGATACTTCAAGCTAACGTTAACAGTACTATATACGTCAGATTGAAATGGAGCGTGCCTGTTCTAAAGGATTCTTGGAAATTAAAGTTTTGAGGTTGAAACCGTATGAAATTAATTGTAGTATCAGTCTTTTTAAATTAAATTATTTTAAATATTTACAACAAAAATGTACTTAACCAATGTTATCACGCAACCGAACTCGCTCCAAGTACGACCCGAATTTCCAATCTACTGTATTTAGGTCTAAAAAGGTTTTGATAAATCGATAAATTAATATTTGTCTTTTACATTGATTTTGTATTTGATATGGGGCTACAATAAGTGATATGCTTTCTTTTCCCATTTATTAAACTAATTATAATTACTATAAATTGATTATGTATCCCTAATTAAAAAAAATACTATTAACATGATGCTGTCAACATTTATTCGTGATTCACGATAAGTTTAAAATGAAAGGATTCTACAATATAGGCCATCAACTCGTGAATAAGCTGTAACTTCTATCCCAACCAGTCCCGTTAATTTGCTAAGTTAAGTCATCGTAAATGCATGACATTCTGTACGAAGAAGTACTTTCAAGATTCGATATTATCCGTGACATATTCATATATAAATGTTAATGATTTTTTTTAACGTTCTTTCCGAAATTGCTATTCATACGGCATTACGTTTTCGTGAAAAATCTGTCCTCTGATAAAATGAAAAATCTACTTTCATAAACGTTAACATTATCGCGGAGCGCAACGCGTTTGATTCGAAGCTCAGGGTGATTTTGGCGGTACACCCTAGCTCGGTACACGTTGAGTGACGTCCCATAATCGGGTATGGTTCGCTCTGTAATTAGATCGCGCATCTAGGTTCCTAACGGACGCCTTTCCACCCTGCCTTCCCCTTTCCCTTCTACCCCCTTTAGGCTTAGCTATAGCTGTACCATTTTGTGATACGCGGAAGATGCCTTTTGAGCGGGCCGCCCTTAAAACGATCACTTTCAATTGCCCTAAGAGCGCGAGCGGTTCGCGTTCGAACCACCCGGACCCTCGCGTTAAGCTAGTTGTTCCCCTTTGCCTACGTATTTCAGGCCTAACTTGGCGGGGGGAAACGTCGACCGAGTTCCTCTAGCAATTACTTAATTGCTGAAATATAGAATGCCAGTCGAGAGACGAGCTCTAGAGCCGCTATACAAGCTAGAGCGCTTCCGCGCGGGTTCACTATTATAACGTCACTTAGGTTATGAGCGAGGTTCTAGAGATATACATAATGTATGAAATATCTGATATTGAAAACGGTTTTTACTCGCGTCGCGCGTGGTTATATAGTTGTTCGGTTCTTGCAACTGTAGATTTAAGAAATAAAAGTTGGTGGAATCATAGAAAGGATTAATAATTAATGGAGAATTGAGATAAGATTCATCGTCTCCTGTATTTCATCTATATATTGTTTTAACACACGAACGCTAAGCCTAAATGAACCCAGGGATATTAACAATGGACCTGGCGTTCATAAGGGTTCTCCAACTGCAAACAGTGAGGGCCAAAGTAGGATCTAGCAAACCACATGTATTTTTGCGTTCATTCTTTATCAATAGTAATTCCACGCACTAGATTTTGTTAGTTCCTTCTTTTGTTGTTTCCGTTAGAGGACTCTTATGAATACCAGGTTTTGTTATTTATCTGTATTAATTAAGATAGGTGTTCATTGTTAAATATTCCTATATTGAAGGATATGCTACTTGCGCGCACCACCTTTTTTTCGCACAAAAAACCTGGGGTGGTAAAAAGTGACCGTTCACGCAATAGTTTCTCAAATCCTTGTGAAAAATTATACATTAAATTTAACTAATTTACTGATCAATGTAATTTTGTAACGTAACTAACGATGTTTCAAATCAAAGGTGGAACATTCTGGATTAATTAGTACTTCCACGAAAGTAACCCTGTGAAAGAGACCATATAACGTCACGAAACCCCGCGAGAATAAAAAGTAGGTTCTATAATAGCCACGATACCATAAAGATGACGTAGTATTGCTGGAAATCTTTTGTTTTAAGAAAAATTCTAAGATGGCAATTATTAAATATTAATTTTTCCCAAGACATACATATCTTTTTTTAACGATCTTTCTGAAAACATTACTCATATTCCATTTGGTATTCGTGAAAAATTCGTGATAACCTCACTTTAAATAGCGTGAACCCTTAACCGCAAACCAATTCGAACTTAACCACAACCTGTCATATTAAAAAAAAGCTTTAAAAGAAATATAAACCTTTCAGGTATTGTATTATTCATTGTTTTAAGGGCACACACGCACGTATCATATATGGAAAAACCTCACGGAGATCAAAATACGCTACCATGCAGAAACTAATTACTCTAAACCGTTTTCAAAATAGGATGGAGTGGAAAAAAGTTCAACGTTAATAAAATATGAAGTTTTAGACGCGAGAATAAAAAAAAAATATCCAAAAAAACTGTTAATAATTAACGGGTCTTATATATTCTAAAAGAGCATATGTTCTCTTTACATATTTGATACCTAGCAAAAGAAACTTGAAGCCTGTAGACCTCGTGGATCCCAGGCGGTTGTCAAAAGAACCTTGTTTTTCTAAGACTACCGTACAAGTTTGTCCACGGAACGAACGTGAATAGAGTGGAAGGTTTCGACGGTAATATTTCAAAGCGCAAATAGAATGTTTCGTTAACTTTTCTTCATTCCCTTTCATTTATATTACAAGGATGACTCGCGGGATAATTTTGCGGTTGTACATGGTTTTAGGAGAAACATTACCTTATTTTCACAAATAGGAAACGAATACTGGAATATTATGAAAAGAAGAATAAACATGCATCGATAAAATTGTATTGAATTCTACTTTCCACTCTATTCAGTTTCGTTTCGTGATAAACTATGACGTTTGTCCAGCATGCAACTCCGAATTAAGTAAAATATGGGGGATTTGCCGATAAAACTTACTTCAATGTAAGAACTAAGCAACTTTATATAACCCTATAGATATTACGATGATGTTGCCATTAAATTTATAAATTAACATAAATTATTTATCTGCTTAAACTTATTCCAAAATTAAATAGAACAAGATTTTAAACAATTAAAAACTTTTTAGCCATATTGATAGTTAATGATTAATTAGGGTCTTGTGATAATGATAATAATATTGTTATTTCGCGCGCAATAGAATGCAGAGATGCGTAGCCTTTACAGGATGGTATACCAGTACAAAACAAACATCACTTAATAAATTAATAACACAATTGAATTAAAGATTAAATTCGATAAATTAAATTAAATTAATCTACAAATTTGGAAGTAACCAAATATCGTAGATTTAGACTAATATGAAAACCAAAAACGTCGTCCAACAACCAATAAAATTACTGCCATTGAAAAATGCAGAAAATTTGTAATTTCAAATTTGAAAATTTAAAACAATTGTAATCGAGTCTAAATTTAAAACAAACGACTTGCCTTAGTGTTAAGTGATGTCGGTCGCACGAGTTGCTTGTGTTTTGCTTTCAAGTGACGACCCGTAAACGTTAAGCGTTACTTTGGAATGGTTTAAGACTCTATTCAACGCGGTAAAGTGGATAGACAATAGACAGCTAGGGATTTGGCGAGTGGTTTCGGCTTATGAATAGGTAATGCGTAATCATGCAGATGCATTCTGGGAGTCTCGTAGATTCTCTCAAGTCTATGTGTGTGTATGTGTATGTAGCAAATTTCGCTCGGGAGCTTGAAGATCATCTGTCAAGTTTGCTCCTCGGCGATGTCCGTCTCTTTCGGCGGAGGGTCCTGTCCAAATATATATAATACTATGGCCCGTGCCGTTCTTAGGCCTAAATGGATGGTACAACCTCTTTCGCAACTCATCTCTCCCTACATCGTGTATAGTATCGCTGGCACATGTTCGCGTGTAGCCATGGCGAAGTCTTTTCTAGGCCTGAAGGGTCGATTATATTGCCATATTTTATACATAATTCTTATATTATAGCCCTTCATTTCCTCGTATAGTTGTAACACCTTTAATATAAATGTCTGTTTTACTCTACAAGTAATTCGTCTTGTGCTACAAATATGTTTAATGGTTTTCGAGCAGTAAAACTTTCATTCAATAACAAATTTTAAGATTACCTTAATTTTTTCATCATGTTTGATATTAGTTTTTAATATTTTAAACTAAGTTATTACGAAACATAATAATTTCTTTTGTGGTCTTTATGTAAGCAGAACCATTGTGACAATGCTTCAGTTTGATTTGGAAGAAAATAAATGTTGAAAATGTTTTGGCAAAATGAATATATGCTCAAACGAAAAGGAAAACCTGATTTTGTCATTTTTATCAATGTTGGACTTCTTATTTTTCTCAGGAAAACCATAATCAAAACCACAGTTTAACCAAACTTAATGAATCAAAGAGAAAAATGTTTTACAATTATTTACTAATTTATTTAAAACATTCGAGAGCCAGGTATAATTTCGTCTAATATATGCAAACAATTGCAATCTCCCTTAGCGATAGGTATTCTTCACTATTCGTTGAGACTTTTAAAACCCAATTTGTACCCATCAACCGTTTTGGATTTATCTAATTACCCGCGAATACCCGAAAGCATTCTTTTACCCACCCTGATATACCCGATAAGAAACAATTCTAATTACCCATAGCCATCAGTATTAGGCTATCAGCACACCCCTACTAAAAACATTAATATTAAAACTCACCAAATGTATATAGTATAAATTTCAGGATATTCAGACGGAATTTGATGCAACACAACTTAGAACTTTGAACTTTGAACTTTAAATTAATATAACTTGAAATATAATTAACATTATTATAGATTAACAATAAACTGGTTATAAGGTCCGGAGAATACTTCTAAAAAGGTACCGACAATTAAACAATGACTGAGCGTCGCGAAAATAAATTGAAGAGTGAGATTGAAGAGTGCGATTATGTTAAAGATAACACTATACCTTATCTAAGCGTGTTATCTCTTCAACGCGGCCGATAGGCAAGTAGATCAAAGTGAGATTTTTATATATATCAAGAATCAGCTGTAATCGAAGAGAAATCTTAAAACACGTGGGTGTCCTTTTAATTTTTAAATTGTGGCTCGTAAATTTTTTTTAGAAGTTCATTAATTAATTGAAGAAATTCAAAACATTTGTATCAGTGTTTCTACCCAGCATTACTGTCACCTATCTCTTAAGTAAACCAAATGGAAATTGCACAGCATTTAAAAAAAGACTTAACGATTGATAAATACACGTGATATTAACAATTTCCAGTAAAAAATAACCAACTTTAAAATTTATATATTTTAATAATAGAATAATGATAATTTTTAATACTGAACGTCCGCCTCTTTACTTTGTTTTAGGTTTTTTACAAAATTACCCTTGATAGGTACCAAAGCTGTTCGAAATCATGTTTTCCTTCACTTAAACTTTGCCATTATCGACCGACAGAAAGACGTACATGTTAAATTATATATATTGATATAATTTTAGTGTATCCTTAAAAATGTGTCAACCAAGAAAAAATGAGTAATAGTAAGAAAAACAAAATTTTTAAACATCAAGAAACTTTTCAGGAGCTATAATACGGGTAAAATTATTTAAAAAACCTAATTAATCGATTAAAAATGACATATTTATCGTCTTCATTATCCTTTTAAAGGACAACTCGAAAAAAAAAAAAAGAAAAAAGAGAAAAAAAACTAAAATAACTTAAGAAAATACTGGAAATAACCCTTGCAACCCGGTGATGCTTGTCTCATATACAGAGATAATGGAGTAAAACCAAGAAATTACTCTAGGCAGCCAGCCAACCAACCAATCTAGTCCAGAGTTCTCAAAGATGAAAAACTAATTACTAAGATACCATTAATAACAATTTCCTCGAGGGAACGAGAGCAGCTAGTAAGAAATAAAGAGAGAGAGAGAGAGAGATAGAGAGAGGGAAGAGAAAGAAGAGCGAGTCGACTTCGAAAAGAGACATTACACAATACTACAAGCTCGGAGAAATACTTCATTCTTCGAAAGGGCGGGGTTGCGCGCCGAGAAGCACTCGTGAGAGGACGTCGAAATAAACTCGGAAAAACTACACCACAATTACTCCAACGATATAATTAAAACAACCGCCGTGCGGGAGATAAGAATTCGTTAAAGGAAAAAAAAAAAAAACCTAGACCTATATCAGTGTATTTTTGAAAACTAAATTTCAGAGCCCTTAATGTATGTGATGTCACGCGAAGCTAGTACGACGAGTTACAAGATTAACTTTTTGTCGGTTTTAAATAGTGTTGATTCATCTATCTTCTAAAGGGTTGCGCTAATCCTACACTTATACTTAGTTGCAATTTTAAAATCCCTTTCGCAATGACTGTAGATTCGATGATTTTTTTTACTGGTTAAAGTTCCTGGTTAACAATGTTGGGTTGTCCCAAAATTTACCGCAAACGAAAATTATTGTAAAATTCATGTCTTAAAAAGGGTTGTGGTAATTCTACAAATATATTTAGTTTTAATTATAAAATATCTAACGAAATGTCTGTAGATGTGTTCATTTTTCATTGGTTTAATGATTATGTCAACATTTTTAGGATTGTCACAAAAATGATAAAAAATGTTTTGTAAAATGATAATTTTGCGTTAACTTAAAATGTTCACAATTCTATAAAACAAACGTTAGAAACATTCTACGTCATCATAAATGGTGCTGGCATGGTTAGAGTTAATTTTTTTTTTAATATGAGCATAATTTAATGCCTCTTAGTAATTTGCAGGTATTCACAAAATTATTTGTATTTTAATTTATCGTCATCACTCAAACTCTTTAAAATTCTTATTTCTGACTTATAAAACCCTACACTAGTGAAAAATGCAATATTTTTCACGATATACATAACAATCTGACTTTGCATTGATAGGGCAAAGTGATTCAGACATGAGAAATTACAATAAAATCTCCTTAACGATGCCAAACAAAAATAAACATTGACGATTTAAAATGTTATTATTTTGACCTCTTTTAACAATTTGTTCACTTTTTAATCCAAAAAGGTTTTACCTATTTGGTAATATTTACAACAATAGACGTGGTTTTTATAGCCGGCCAACATATACTGACAGGTGATATGGCGACTTTCACGCCGTCTCTTTTGGGAAAGTACTTAGCCCCAAAAAGTCAACTTTCATTTTGAAATTATCATAAATCAGCATTTCCCAGATTCTACATCATCAAAATTTTACGATTAACTCCATATTAATTAAAAGTAGTCCCCTGAAACGTTTCGTGAACAGAAAGGTAAGTTTATATTCCTTTGACCAGGCATTTCGGTTACGCAACAGAAATTTTGAAATAATTTAAGAAAAACGAAAAACTTGAAACCATTATCATAAACAACTCATCTCTTTACACATGCAGAAAAATAAACACAAATCAATTACGCATTTCCTCAACGACCGCTAAATTTGCATAAACTTCGTGTTGCTGTTGACGCAGGTAGGTGAAGGTTACCGATTCGGCGCGTAATACGATATAAATAATTACTCCCACTCGAAAGAAAGAAAAACCCCACATTTTTTCAAGCATTTAGATACGTAGGAACCGAAATAAAACCACCATATTCTAAAGAAACCGATTTAAATAATATTTTATGGAATAAATTTAAGGTTAGGTTGTTTTTTTCTTTCGTTTAAATAAGGGTACTTATTGCGGAGGGAGGAGACAGAATTTTTATAAGAAATAAAAAAAACAACGAAAAAGTTGCTGTTGAGTTTCTTTTAATTTGGGGAATAAGCCCAGTCCCGAAGAGAAGCGAGGACTTTTACGAGACCCGAATACGAGATTCGTTTTGGTACGAAAACTGTCCTGGGATGAAGATTTAATACAATATAAACCTAGAAAGGGTGCATACTAATACCCCTGTTTCACACTCCATCCCTTAACCTCGTAACCGTTCAACATTAATCCATGTACAAAGAATAATTCATCCCATCTGAGTGATTGAATACATTTAAATAGAATATTTCTAATCAATTCGCTTACCATCTTACTTTTAACTTCCCCTAACATAGTTTCATTAACTTTTCGTAGGAGTACGAAAAACGAAAGATGAGGGGAGGTGGTGCAAGAAACGAGTCGGCATAACCAATCGTCGTTTGGATTACAAAAAAAAATTCAAACGTAAAAAAAAAAAAAAGAATTTACAAGAGTCTATTAAAGCGAGGAAGAAATAAGAAGGTTGAAGAAAAAAAAAGGAACTCAAATGTTATGTTTCAAAAAAAAATGCGAGTTTTTGCGGGGCTTTCGGGCGGGAGGGGAAAAGTTAAGACTTAAGGTCATCGATCACAGCGGGGAGGCGCAATGGTCGCTGGTTGCCCGGGATGGCGTGACGAGGCCCACAAATGTATAAATTTACGTCTCTGGAACCAATGATGTCGTTTGTAAGATTACCGCGTTTTTTATTTCTCTTTAAAAGCACTGCACTGAGTGGGGAAGGAGCTATCTTTTTTTCCCTATCCACCCCGCGTTGGTTTTTACCTGTTCTAGAAATACCCCCTACCTTCTTCACCTTAACTTTTAGAACAACGTATAACTGGTATAGTACTCTCCTGTCCGTCACTCTTAGTTTAACAATCCCGAAATGAAATTCTGCCCGTAAATTCTAGATGAGCATATAGAGTTTATCAGACTAAATTGAACTTAATTTGAATACATTGTCATATACCGCGAGTGTATCTTTAAGTTGAATTTAACTATAATAGTATAAATCTAGGAAATCATAACATTTAAATTGCAAGATATCAGAAAATCAGATTGAAAAACAAAACTAAGACAACAGTCTGACAAAATTCAACCCACGACAAAATACGAGACTATAGGGCAACTATTCTGACCAAACCAAGACAAGAGTCCGACAAAACCAAATGTAATTAGTTCGGCAAACAAAATACAATCAGATCTAGAAACCCAAGTTAATCAGAGCCCAAGTCAACAGTGGGAAAACATTGGCTACACTTTTGCCCCGTGTTACACTAAATCAAACTAATGGCACCAGAGTTACACCAGATGTTTTCACATTGGAAAATGTTGGCCAGGGTTTTAAAAAGTGTTTTTTAAGTCCTACAAAACCCAAGGTAATCGGTCCTACAAAACCCAAGACAATCATTCCTACAAAACCCAAGACAATCATTCCTACAAAACCCAAGACAATCATTCCTACAAAACCCAAGACAATCATTCCTACAAAACCCAAGACAATCATTCCTACAAAACCCAAGACAATCATTCCTACAAAACCCAAGACAATCATTCCTACAAAACCCAATAAAATCAGTCCCACAAAAAGTTCGTCCAATTAACCCAAGACAGTGTAAGGAAATTTTAACTAGGTTTCTTTTCCTTGACTAAAAATTTAAGTTAATCTATAGATATATCATGGTCCGGGTATCCGCTAAGTGTTCACTATTGGGGCTTGCGGTGGGAAAAGATAATTGGTTGGCTCGTTAGTTGTCTAGGGATTTAATTTATATTTAAATAATGGAAACTATTTTTATACGTTGCCAAATCAAAAACTAAAATTTAATTATCACACTTCTAATACAAACCTTAAATTAACAACTAAACTAATACGTACGTATACTAACTAATATCTGCCCTTTATATCCCTAACCAAAATAAAATGAAATACACTAACACAATAAAAACACTAACACAAAATAAATACACTAACAACATATATCAAGACTTAACCCATTAACAAAATATAACTTCTAATCGAAATTGTTAACTTGATACTTATATGTTCCGAAAGAGAGGAGTTCATCCTGATGGGAGATCCTGTGTGCGCGCACAAACACAAAAACACGGAATTGAATTTAATCCCAAAATTGGGAGAAACTATCGCGATGTGATCGCGTAGGTTTTAGGTAGATGGATTTTCTTAGATCCATTATCATGATAGAAACGATAAAGATGTCCGCTTAGATGACTCGGTTCTGGGACGACGGCATGGTACTATTTTTGGTCCGCGTGGTTCCCGTTCCAAATCGTAGGGTACTACGGGAGATGGTCTAAGTTTTCATAAAAACCTTCTTGACCTTCCTCCAAAGTTACATATCGAGAAACTCTTCGATCTCCTTTTTTTCTTATTCCTATCTCATCTTCTTGGTCGTTCCAGTTTTTCATATCAACACCTGGTCAACCTACGTCATCTTGCCCACGTGTCTTTTTCGCGCCAATTTCTCACTTTCGAACCTTTTACTTTTTCATTTTGGAATATAATCATTCCGAGAATTGATTTCGCGAATATTCAAGTGCATTCAAAGCTACCCCCCGCTACGTGTTTAACCTGGCAACGTTATTTTATTTTTATTGCAAAAGGGAAAGAGAAGTTGGTAAATCATAGTAGGGGCAAGCGGGGAAATATCTACATGATGGGGTTGGTCAACGTGCTGAGCTCTAGCAACGCTGACCCACCCTCGATTGAATTTTTGGATTCTTCTTACACCTGCATGGACTAAGCGCCAGCGCTTAGAAACAGGCATAAGAAAAGGAGATAACCTGTATTCTATTCTAATGTATTCTGCTAATATTATTTTAAGAGAACGAGAGATTTAAGATTTCTATGAATTTAATAATTATAATGGGTTAATTTTGATTATACCTTAAATCACTCGTTACAACTCTCCCCCGCCTAATGTCTCATGTCCCCATGAGATCACTAACTATGCTAATATTGAAAAGATAAGCTAGCAGGTCAAATAGCCAGGATTATTAATACATATATACATACAAAATAGTCACAGACAAGGGAAATCCCTTAACAAGTGAGTAATAATAATAATAAAAAAAAACTTGCTGCAGCAGAATAACTCATATATATACATGGCGCCAATAACAATTAGAAAAAAAAAAAATATATATGAACAACTAAACATGAGGCCTAAATAGTGGACATACGTCCATATGATATTGCTGGAATGGCGAGGGTCACGTGCTTCACGCAACCATCCAGACGTAATATAAATTATCCCAGGGATTTTATCTAACCCCCTAGAGTACTGAAGTTCAGGGTGTTATGTCACCTTAAGAACAAAAAAAAAAAATTATAATAATAATGTGGAACTATGCCCAATAATAATGTTGTTACTAATCCTACTGGGGACAGGGACACTATCGCATGACCTTTCCAGAGGATGGGTTTCGGGGTCTTAAGTGGTGACCTCCAAAAGGTTTATTTTCCTTTACATTAGGAACGTGGATTTCGGGAACACATGTCCCTGTGGAGAAATCTGAATCTTGGAGGACAAGATCAGTTCGGGGCACAACTGGCTTCAAATCGCGGATATGATAAGTGCCTTTTAGAGGACGTCCTTTCATATTTTCTAATTTATAAGTGAGCGGGGATAATTTGCTCAGTATGCGAAAGGGGCCTTCGTATCGAGGGGCCAGTTTACTAGAAAAATTATCGGACGCTTTGGATAAGAAGTGGGTCTTTTTATACACTAGCAACCCGGCTTCCAATTCCACATCTCGATGATGCTTGTCGTATTGCGCCTTCTGGGAGGCTTGAGCTTTACGGACATTATCTATCGCGATCTTTAATGAATCGGTAATTGTGTTCTGAATTGTCAAACCATAAACTTTGGACGTTTCGCCATTGTCGTAATAATCGGGGTCGCGAGTCTCCGTGGGACTTGCAGCGGTTCGCAATTCGCGCCCAAACATAAGGAAAGCTGGGGTAAATCCCGTAGAATCTTGAACAGCTGACCGAATGGCCATTGCAAATTGCTGTATACCGCGATCCCATTCCTGTTGATTTCCTTGAATATAGGAAGAAATCATGGTCCCTATCGTCCTATTATATCGTTCGGTGGGATTTGACTGAGGGGAATATACCGAGGTACACCTATGTTTAATATGAAGTTTCTCAAATACGTTCTCGAATAAATTACTAACGAATTGACTTCCGTTGTCACTAACTACCGTGTCAGGTAAGCCATATCTGGTGAAAACGTCGTCTACAAGGTGTCGGACTATAGGGGGAGTGGTTGCTTTCCGTAGCGGAAATATTTCAACCCACTTAGTTAAATAGTCGCTAATCACTAACAAATATTTGTAGCCTCGTTTTGAACGGGGAAAAGGGCCTTTCAAATCTAAAGAAATGACTGACCAAGGCTTAATCACGTGGCTAGGTTTCATAAGCCCAGGGGGCGCTTGGTTAGTAGCTTTAGTCGTTTGACAGATTGGGCACGAGCGACAATAATTAACAATATCTAATGTCATACCTTCCCAAGTGTATTGACTTTGGAGACGTTTGGTGGTCTTTTTTATTCCTAGATGACCAGCTGAGGGGATGTCGTGAGTAACGTGCAATAATGTGGCTCTCAGACTAGGGGGGACTAAAATTTTAAAATTGTCCCAACCGTATAGATCAATTTTGCCTGTGTCTTTGTATAAAATCTGATTTCTAATATCACAATGTACAGCCGTATCTTCTACCCAAGCTCGCAAGTTACTGTCCTGGGGCAATTTATTATCTTCGAGGAAGGAAATTAGTGGGCCTAATTTTTCGTCCGCGCGTTGAGCGTTAATTAGTTCCTCATTGTCAAATCTCACTAATCTGGAAGGGTTTACTTTGGGGGTTAAGGCGGAGACATGACCAACTTCCGTGGATTCGGGAATCCGAGAGAGTGTGTCGGCCACTACATTATGGATACCTGGGACATGGGAAATATTGAAGTCGAAGGCTTGAAGCCGCGCGTTCCACCGCGCAAACTTGCCAGTTGGATCGGGGGCTTTATGCAACCATTTTAACGCGCTATTATCTGTAAATAGTTCAAAGTGTGTACCTTCGATGTACGGGCGAAAGGTTTCGACAGCGAATAATACTCCTAAAGCTTCTCGCTCAACGGCTGAATAGTTTCTTTCGGCGGTATTAAGGGAAGTACTGGCATACTGCACGACGCGCCGTTTCTTATCTATGTTTTGACTAAGTACCGCGCCTAAGCCTACATTGGAGGCGTCTGTATGGATCATAAATGGGTGGTTGTAATCTGGAGTGCATAAAATTGGGGCAGAGCCTAACTTGTCTTTGAGTACGGTGAAGGCCGCTTCCTGCTCTGGAGCCCAATGCCATTTAACATCTTTCTTCAATAAATTATTAAGGGGACTAGCTACTTTCGAGAAGTTTTCGACAAACCTACGGTAATACGAGGCCATTCCTAAGAATCGCCTCAGTTGTTTTAGATTTCGGGGCGCAGGAAAGTCTCGGATTGTAGCTGTCTTATCCGGATCTACTTTAATCCCCGATTCTGACACTAGGTGGCCTAAAATTTTGGTTTCGGTTTGACAGAATTGGGTCTTTGAAGCCTTTATGGTTAGGCCTGCTTTTTGAAGTCGGTCGAAAACTTCCTCTAAAGTACGAAGGTGGGTATCGAAGTCTTGGGAGGCTATTATTAGATCATCGAGATAAGCACAAACGCCACGCCCCGAAAGGTCCAAAAACAAGGAATTGACCATTCTCTGAAAGGTAGCGGGAGCGTTGGTCATTCCGAACATAAGTACCTTGGGTCTAAAGAGACCTCTATGGGTTACGAATGCTGCCATATCTCGATGGGCTTCATGGAGGGAAACTTGCCAATAACCGGCCCTCATATCTAAGGTTGTGATATATTTTGGGTGATGTATAGACTCCAGGATATCATCGATACGGGGTAGAGGGTAAACGTCACGGCGGGTGACGGAATTTAATTTACGATAATCAATACAAAGGCGGACTCCGCCATCCTTTTTAGGAATAATAATTATGGGACTGGCCCAGGGGCCGTTACATGGTTCAATGATATCCTGTTGTAACATCTCGTCAATTGTGTTATCAATGAGAATACGTTTGGGGGTGGAAACTCTATAAGGGGGAACGGAAATGGGCCTGGGGTCAGTAAGGTCTATATAATGTTCTACATTGGACATTCTACCTGGGACGGTCGAAAAAATATTTTTGTATTTATAAACTAAATTCTCTAAAAGTTGTGATTGATCAACAGGAAGGCAAGCCGTGGTGAGAGCTTTAGCGATACCCTCTTCATCAATTAGGCTGCGGGGATTGGCTAAAATTTTATCTTCAGCGATTAATTGCTGAATTGCGGCTAGCCGGCAAACACTACCATGGTTATCGGAAGCTATTCCTTTAAAATAAAAATTCCTATCTAAAGCATCTCGATAGCAAAAGCTATTAATTCCATAGTCAACTAGCATGCCCACATGACGTAAAATGTCCTTACCCAGAATACATTGGTAATTAATACCTGACACATATACGGCTTCAAACTCGGTTCGTTTCCGGGGCAGGCAAAAGGGGAGGGTGACAGCTCCGTGAGTTGCTAAGAGGCTGCCATCGGGTTGATCAAGCGCTAATACTGAGGTGGTAGAAGTAACAAAGCCTAAGTTCTCTAAAAGGGGTTTTAAATCTTTGTGGATAAGGGTGTGAGTGGACCCCCCGTCTACAAGGGCCGTACACGGAAGTGTTCCTAGATAAATGTCTAAAAAATCTTGGGCCTCGGTTATAAATTTATTTGAATTAATGGGGCCTACATAATCTGATAAAAGTTTCACGTTAGTGGAGTCAGGGTCATTTATTGCGGAACAGACTGGTTGCTTACCCCGTTGGCGCCAGCCCGATTCGCGTTTCCCGAATCAGTATTGTTAGAATTACGATAGTTGGACTGTCTAGCGTCATAGGGAACCCGACGGGGGCAGTCCGGGCGAAGATGTCCAGTTTGGCCGCACTCATGGCAAGTTGGTACCCACGCCTGTCGGTTACTATTACTGTAGGCCGGGGCTTTTGGTTGTGTGTGTGCGTTTGAAGGGGTATTTCCAGGGGGGCGATAATTATTGGTCGGAGGGTCGTTGGATCGTCTCCACTGGCTAGAGGATGAGCTGCCTTGGTTTTTCGAACTATTAGAGGAGGTATTGTAAGGGGCAGAAACGTTAGGGTTTACGACACTCCGTTTTTGTTTGTTTACCGATCTTTCAACACCGGAGGCGTCGTCTAACAAATCTCTAAGGGTAGTGTACTTTTTCGTTTCAAGATAAGGCTTAATGTCCTCCCGAATATTCCTTAAAACATATTTAATCTGCTTAGTGTCATTAGGGGGTTTCACTAATTGGCCACATAGTTTTAATATAGCTTCCGCGTACTCATGTACGCTTTCTTGAGCTCTTTGGAATCTATCGCTAATTTTTGCCTTAACGTGCTCATCGTTTTCCTTTCTCTCGAATCGTGTACGTAACGCCGTTTCGAACGTCGCTAGATCACTAAAAGGGCTCAAATCATTGTTAATACTAAACCAATCTAGAGCAGGGCCTGTTAACAGAGTAGGGACCCATTGCTGAATAAATATGTTTTCGGGAACGTTGTACGTAATTCGCATTTGTTTAACCCTGCGCAAAAATAGTTTCGGGCCAGAATCTGTGGGATTCCCGGCATACGTGGGGGCGGGTAGTGGGTTAGAAAACATAAATGGCGTGGTCGGCGGGCAGTACATGCCAGGTTGAGTTAACGGGGTGGTGCTATTGGCTGACGTAACAGAAAAGTTGGTAACACTGCCCGAAGGCTGGCTAGTGGATCCTAGGGCCGCGCTACTTTGACTAGGGGTCGGAACTAAAGTGATAAGAGGCGCTGGAGGTGGATTAACTTGCGTAATAACTGGCAACACTGGAGTTATCCCAACCTGTTGGGTAGAGGGCAATACTGGGTTAATGGCTGGGCCTAATACATTTTGAGATGGGGCATTCGGAAGATTCCCAGGCGGCGGAGTTGTGGCGTGTAAATTAGCAAACATGGCCGCAAATTGTTGATTTTGGGCTGAGAGAAAGGAAAGCTGATTCATAATTTGAGTTAAAACATCCCCTGGAATTACTACGGGAGCCGAACTAGTCGTACCAGAGGGAGCCGGTGGCGTAGAATTAGGCATCGTGGCCGGGCCTGGAGGGGGTGGTAAAACTTGGTTAGCCCCTGGAGGTGTATTTTGAGCCGGCGTGGTTGGAGCTAACGAGAAAGGAGGGAAGCTCCCGGGCAAATTGGTAGTAGGGGGGGTGTTAGACTGTTGCGATGTGGAAGGTCCAGAAATTCTAGAGGGTGACGTATTTCGCGAGGAGCTATTACTATCAGCCATATTGGCGGGTTTTGATACGGTAGTTTTACCTTTTGGGTTACTTTTAGGTTTTTTTATAGGGAGAGATTCTCTACGAATATTACGATTATCTAACCGTTGTGATCGAAGACGATCGCTAAAGGCTTTATGAGCTTGGTCACTTTTACTATTCATATAAAATATTTATACCTAAGTAGGGATCGTGTTCCGATATGGTGGGACTTTTAAAATCAATAGGAAAATAATTATATTTGTATGGGAAAATCGGGGATAATTAAAATATTTTCTGGAAAGGTCATACCAATATAATTATAACAAAACAAAACAAAACCCAAAAAAAATATATGCCTGAAATTAAAAGCAATAATACTAGGTATTGGTTATCCGTAATATGTGAGTTACTCTGCAACGTAATTTAACCACTGAATTAGTTAAACAGATTAAAAAAAAATACTAAGAATTTTGAAAACTGAACTATATATGTATATATACATGAAAATCTCGGCTAAGGGCCCCCATTTGTAAGGAAATTTTAACTAGGTTTCTTTTCCTTGACTAAAAATTTAAGTTAATCTATAGATATATCATGGTCCGGGTATCCGCTAAGTGTTCACTATTGGGGCTTGCGGTGGGAAAAGATAATTGGTTGGCTCGTTAGTTGTCTAGGGATTTAATTTATATTTAAATAATGGAAACTATTTTTATACGTTGCCAAATCAAAAACTAAAATTTAATTATCACACTTCTAATACAAACCTTAAATTAACAACTAAACTAATACGTACGTATACTAACTAATATCTGCCCTTTATATCCCTAACCAAAATAAAATGAAATACACTAACACAATAAAAACACTAACACAAAATAAATACACTAACAACATATATCAAGACTTAACCCATTAACAAAATATAACTTCTAATCGAAATTGTTAACTTGATACTTATATGTTCCGAAAGAGAGGAGTTCATCCTGATGGGAGATCCTGTGTGCGCGCACAAACACAAAAACACGGAATTGAATTTAATCCCAAAATTGGGAGAAACTATCGCGATGTGATCGCGTAGGTTTTAGGTAGATGGATTTTCTTAGATCCATTATCATGATAGAAACGATAAAGATGTCCGCTTAGATGACTCGGTTCTGGGACGACGGCATGGTACTATTTTTGGTCCGCGTGGTTCCCGTTCCAAATCGTAGGGTACTACGGGAGATGGTCTAAGTTTTCATAAAAACCTTCTTGACCTTCCTCCAAAGTTACATATCGAGAAACTCTTCGATCTCCTTTTTTTCTTATTCCTATCTCATCTTCTTGGTCGTTCCAGTTTTTCATATCAACACCTGGTCAACCTACGTCATCTTGCCCACGTGTCTTTTTCGCGCCAATTTCTCACTTTCGAACCTTTTACTTTTTCATTTTGGAATATAATCATTCCGAGAATTGATTTCGCGAATATTCAAGTGCATTCAAAGCTACCCCCCGCTACGTGTTTAACCTGGCAACGTTATTTTATTTTTATTGCAAAAGGGAAAGAGAAGTTGGTAAATCATAGTAGGGGCAAGCGGGGAAATATCTACATGATGGGGTTGGTCAACGTGCTGAGCTCTAGCAACGCTGACCCACCCTCGATTGAATTTTTGGATTCTTCTTACACCTGCATGGACTAAGCGCCAGCGCTTAGAAACAGGCATAAGAAAAGGAGATAACCTGTATTCTATTCTAATGTATTCTGCTAATATTATTTTAAGAGAACGAGAGATTTAAGATTTCTATGAATTTAATAATTATAATGGGTTAATTTTGATTATACCTTAAATCACTCGTTACAACAGCAATTATCAAAACACTACACACCAGCCCGACAAACCATAGACACCGAGCGACAAACTCAATACACTAAACGACCAAAACCCAAGGCTTAATAAAGCCTAAACCAAAGATACTATAGTGCGTCGAAACCCAAAAGAATCAGCAGACCGACAGGACAAAAGATAAGCGCCAAATTCAAGACACAAATTATGAAAGCCTAATCGCCAGAACACTTAAACATTTTGTCTATCAAAAAAGCGCGGGGGGGGGGGGAGAATGGTAATAAAAGAGGCTCGAAACAAAATGAATTTTATAATCACCCAAAGGTAAATTTTGTAGTTTCTGCGATTTGTAAAAAGGGCATTGGGGGGTGAATAAGAGTGAAAATTCGGTATCTACCTGCGGGCTGAGGTAGAGAACAGCTAGAATATACATGACGACTACAGCCCCGGGTAGATTAAGGGAGGGCGGATTATGGGGGGTTTCGGCGTAATTCTTGGTTCGGGTACCGAGTAAGGCTGTCCGGGTAATGACGTTGAGGGGGTCCTTGTAGTGTTTTAATGACTTTCCAAATAGGAGGGGTTCTGCTAGGTCACCTCCCCCGAGTAACTAGAGAGAGAAAAAAATAAAAAACAGCGAGAGAAAGTAGCTTGGAAATGCACGCTCAATCTCTCTCTCTCCCATCCGTAATGTTTTAATATAATTCCGTTTGCGCGTCTCGCCCCGGGCGCCCAATTCTTTCTTTCTCGCCAAAGCAAAACGAGCATGCACCGTGCCATTGCCGTGGCGCAACCAGATCCGTCTCCCTGAATATTACGTTCCTCCTAAGGTCGCGCCGCCAAGGGAGAGTGAACCCAAATCAAGACGTGCCCCTTTCGATTCAAATTTGATTCTAACTTGAACCGACAAACGTATCAATCGTATCGAAGTTGACAACCGATTCGTTGACTAAAAAATTACATTGGACCAATTTACAACTTATAGAAACAATTAGGATACCCTTGACAGACTTCGCTAAGCCTACACTTTATGCAACGTTTTAAGCCTAAGCACGAGAAAGTATGCTTAGCTTAAAACTTTAGAAACATTGCTAAGTCTAAATCTCTAGCATCTTGCTATGCACGAACCTAGAGAACTTTTCCTAACTCTAAACTTTGAGATCCGCGTTTGTGACTAATCATTGAGAAACATCACTGAGCCTAGAGAGAACCTTGAGAAGTCGCTGAGTCTAAATCTTAACAGAAATCACTGCTTTTAAACCTTGAGAGACGTCGCTAAGCCTAAACCTTGAGAGAAGTCGCTAAGCCTAAACCTTAAGAGAAGTCGCTAAGCCTAAACCTTAAGAGACGTTGCTAAGCCTAAACTACATGCAATTATTCTAAGCATAAACTTTGTTGAAATTACTGAGCTTAAACCTTTAAGTTTACATCTCATTCCATATGCACTTCATCCTTTATTACTTATATAAGCCTTAGACCAATCAGTTTAACTGTTAACCAACGCCTTTAAGACACTAATTCTTATTCAGTAGGTACCATACCGATATATAGTTCAGATTAAATTATCAAATTAAACCAGATTTAGGTTTAAATTAATCAAAGTGGTTTTATCCTCTCTTTAAATAATTCGAAGGCGTATATGTTGGAAATGGTAGTTTGCTTAGTTTTTATTATTATCTCGACTCTGGGGGCAAAACGTTTTGTTACGTGCCTGCTAAGGGAGTACCGAGAAAAATCGTTTAAATTTGACTGAGTATATATATACGCCTAGTGGATGGCTTCGGGCACCTAAAACCTCCAACTTCGGCTATCATTATGATAATGCGAAATGTGTTTCGAGGACCTTTTTTACCATTGGACCAAACATATATAGTACGAGGTACGATTTAATAAAGATATACCTACCTATACCTATAATGGAACGGGAAAAAAAAAGATAAATATATGCCGTGCATTTAAAATATTAGTTCTTTGGTTTTAATTATATAGGTTGGTTTTTCGCCCTTCTTAATTAAAGACATTAATTAGAAGCTTTGAAATGATCAGCCAAATTGCCTCTCACCACTCAAAATATATATTTTTTATGGTTATATTTAGTACGACCATCTGTTCAAATTATACAAATTTTGATAAAAGGGTTTCTATATTTGAAAGATTAAGTTTGAACTAAGTATTATAAAACAAATATTTTTATCATTAAATTGAGATTAGTAAGGTATAATTTTAAGCCTTACAGTTATGAAAAGTCATCTGAAATAAACCATGTTTTTAGGAGCTTAGGAAAAATTAATTTTCAATGCAGATAATCGAATTAAGGTTCAATTCAATTCAATTTAATTTAAAACGTAAATCTAATAAAAACTGATCGAAACTAAACTTTTTAATGAGTTAGGAAACACAAAGTCGAGAGTTTGAAAAGATAAAAAACATTTGTTAAATTACTATGAAAGGTCAAATTAAAAATAAGAATATCAAAATCTCAAATATGTAGATTCTGGATTCGTTTCAAATCATTTGTAACTACTTAAAGACTTAATTTGATGAAAATTAATCTTATTCCAATCAATTTAGAAACTCGTGCACATCTTTCGGATATGAGAAGAATTGAAAAAACTATTTGCTAAAGTCCATAATTAATTGTAAATAAAAATTCAACGCTATAACAAATTTAAATAGATTTATACATTTAATAATTAATTCATTCTAGTTCGTTTATTGAACTTGATATATTAGTTCAGGAATCTTGAAACGAGACGTATATGCGAAGCTGTACTTAATTTATACATTTTCAAGTTTTGTTAAATTAAATTTTCATTTACTCTTTCGAGTTCAAAGCTCTATTTATCAAAAGTACACTAACATAATGTTGAAAAACCTATATCATAAACTATTTTTACCCATAAGTTTTAACATTACGTATTCATCCAATTCAGACTTTTACTATAATACAAACTACTCTTAATACAAGCATAAATACTTTAAAAGTATATCGAAGTTCAAGGTCATATTATATTGGTCTTAATCCGGTAAAGTTTTAGACATATTAGACAAGTAATACCGTAATCCTGTCAAATTCGCCAAAACCATCTGTTTCATTTGAACGTCTAATACCTAAAATATCTCGATATAATCCAAACCAACTTATGCATAATTCAAAACAAAACCAGGGCGGCAACCTTTGCTGAAATGTTTCACCAAAAAAAAAAATATATACATATATAAAAAACTGCTTGCGAACAAATAATAGGGTATTAAATTAAGTGTCAACGCGAGTTAGTTCAGGTAGATCCACTGAGTTAGAAACTAATCCTCTCTTTAAGAGTATGGGTATAAACTTTGAAATATTTTCGATCTATGGAACAACTTGGAGACGATCTCCTGTCAATTCTTATGACACTAATAGCGGGGCGTAGGTCAAAGCGTATCAAAGAGAAAGCAACCAAAGAAAAAAAAATGTAAAAATCGACCAAAAATTCGACCTTCCCGATTTTTTTTTTTTTTTTTTTTTTTTTTTTTTTTCGGATTATTTCCCCCTGAGCGAGTCGAGGGGAATCTCGGATATAAAACGTTGTTTTTGAAGATTTGCCGACTCTTACACATATATAGTTAAGAGAATTCAACCAAAAACCGACCTCAAGATACTTATCGAGTTGCAAATTTATAAAGTAGAAACCTCGAGCAAAAAGTATCAGTAACGATCATAAAGTGACGGTGACTTAAATTATATGGTTTTCATAATTAACAGTATCAGAAGCTTTCTAGATTTTTACGTCTATTTTCTCTTCAATTTTTAATAATGATTCAAATATTATATATATTAAATTTAATCTCAAGAATCGAGTAATTGTAGTTTAATTACAATGAAGATTACCTTTTCCCGGACAGTTACGATTAAGATAATCTGTAAATTTCCATAGTATTTAAGGTCTTATAAGTACTTGATAATATCATATATTAACCGATGATGAAACACTTTGAAGTCTTTGTGCCAAATTCAAAAAGTTGTTCCGTGCAAAAAGTTTATGAAATATCACGCTTATGATTTCGACAATCATTCCGTATATGAAATACAATGCAGATTAATTTCCCATCCTTAAGTTCAACTCTGTCTTAAACATAGGGGCACGACGGTTAGGATAGTTCTAAAGGCGTCCCGTAGGGCTAAAAAAGTAGTTTTACCCCTGAAGTTCAGCTCTGCCAAACACATTGGTGCGCGACAGTTAAGGCATTCACACAGACATAGTGCAGAAAAATTAAATTATTTAAAATTATTTAAACACCACAGTTAATTTTTTCCCTCTTAGTTCAATTCAACTTGAAGGATGACCACAACAAAAAACTCAAAAAGATAAAATGAAAATAGGAAATTTACCAATTTTTTTAGAAATATAGGAAAATTTATTGTCTATATTATAGGAACCACATGTAAATCATGCTTCCAGTTAACAACAAGGCATATTATGATTGGTATGTGTTTCTGAAAGCTTTGTCGTCAGAGCTTTCGGCCGAGGAGAGTGGAAAAAATCCAAAAACTCTAAACGGTCGAGATACGGAATTCGAAATTGCTCTTTCTAGTGGTGGAGATTTGAACTAAGTAGGTGGTGCTAATATTGGACCGAACTCTCTAGGCGTTTACGGGGGTGAAAATGTATCGACGGAAAACAACTCTCCCCTCTCTCTGGCGAAACGAAGGAGCGTGTCTCGCCCGGCCGTCGCGATTTGTAGTCTGTACAAATTTCGTAATACTTAGGGTGAAACCATGAACTGAAAAAAATCAGACTCACTTCACTGTCACCCGCAGTATGTCGTCTTATAAACTTGAAGGATGATTTACTTGTGTAGGAACACATTGAAAATATATAGGAGAAATTATAAAAATATAGAAATTGTGGTCAACCAATTGGATTTAAAAAAAGTGGCTAGTTTCGTACAGTCACCGTCACTTGAAGATTTTTGTTTTCTAGCCCTTGGTACGTATATGGTACTGTATCTGTATCCGAGACAGTGTCTATGGTGGGCCCCCTAGTTCTTGGTAAACCACGCAGCGCCGCCACTTATACGAGCGCCCCATAAAATCCCAACGCAAACCACACGCTGGTTTAGCCGCGCGACAAAAGCTTTACTTATTTTTACGTATTTCTTTTATATTTATTAAATATATATATATCTCTTGGAAGAGTAAGTTTTGAAACTACGGGAATCAAAACCGTGAAATTTAAACGGAATAGTAACGTATTTTCTTAGGTATTTCGATGGAAAGATACGACCATATGGTATCGAGGTATCATTTTAATACTGTTGAGAAACCAGCGGGGGTTACCTATATGGGTATATATTTTACGGGGCGTAGGTACCGAATAGTCTCCCACTAGGAGGCGGAGACCAATAGACGCGATACCAATTCGAAGAAATACAAAATATTCTTGTTTTTCTTCAAATTAAGTTTTCGAATTTCACGCGTACTGATACTTTATTTCCCCGTTATTATACCATAAGTTCATATCAATAAGTTTAATATTTGAATTTACCAAAAACTAATCCAACACGCAATCAATTGGTAATTGAAAAATTTCAAGAACATTTGTCAAATTTTGTCTATTTCGAATAAAAAAGGTTTATCTTTAAGCTAGTTCCCACATAGATATAAAAATCAAAATTATCGCGATCGAATTAAGGCTAGTTCCCATATTTCCAAGGGTTTCCAACTTCGTCGACTAATTAAATGTTTAATTAATACGAAATGAAGCTGTTTTTCGCAGTAAATAACGACATTGTTTCGTCATATTATAACTAGTCAAAAAACGGCATTTTCTCATGCAAATTCTTTCCCCAGTTCTTAATCGGTAATTTACCAGGGTGATGGTAATTTACCGTTTTTGTTGTGGTTAAATTACTAAATAGGTAATTTATAATTAAAAGTAATCAAATTCATCAATCAGGTCAAAGTTTAACCTTTTAAATCGTCGAAAAGTCAACTTTTCAATATTATTTGCTAGGGGTCCGACACTCTTGAATTCGCTGTACACCTGAGTTCAGCTTTGACAGTGCATTGAGTCCGAACTCTTATGAACTCCGAGTTCAGATTTTATAGCGCAAAGAGTTAAAATATTTTGTACACCTGAGTTCTCGAGTGTCTGCCCCCTCGTCAAAGATAGCCCTTCCTTTTCTTCTTCTTCTTCTTCTACCCGCAGACTCTCACGAACTTGCCCTCGCCTTGGGATTATTATTAAGAAACATATTTTTTAATCGCTTAATACCACAGTGGAACTCTCTCCTTAATGTTGTCGGTCATACTCCACCAAAGTCTTCAAAAAGTTTGTTCAACATTAATTTTCCTATTAACTTTCAATTCATATAATTTATTTAGTGTGTGTATAATTGTATTTGTCCTGGAAACCTCCAGAATAGGCTATGACTTTGTGGTAACGCTACATATCATGATCATCATCGGATTATTCAACTTCCGATGAACTATAATCATTTTGATCAGAATTCCCATCATTTGTGTCGCTTCCCAGTTCAAACTCAGGACCGGATTAAGGGGGGCAGAGGGGGCACCTGCCCCCGTGCGCTAGCCAAAAATTGGCGACCAAGAAATCTGATGCTAAATCCGAGCGCGTATAATTTTGCACCCGGGTGCCAAATCGCTTCATCCGGCTCTGTATAGGGCTGTGTTTCAGCCGTTATTGTTTTTAACACGTTTGATATTAGATAATATAATAATTTAAGATCTATTTAATATTAATAAAATTACCGCGAAAAGTTTTCGTTTAAACTTTTACCAGGAACCAGCGAATCGAATCAGACTTTTTAGCATTATTTTCTATGGCGAAAAAAAATTCAATCGTAAAAATGACGTCACGCGCGCGCCGACAGCTTCGGGATTTTTTCAATTCTTGAAAAGGAAATTCGCATGTATTTTACGATTGCACAGTGTAGAGGTATATCAAATTTACAAATAATGCTTGGCGCGAGACGAAGTCCGAATAGAGCAAAGGTTGCATGAGTCCTAGCCTGCTCGATCACGCGCTCGCCATAATTCCAACCGTTATTTTAAAATCACGCGCAGGCGCCATTTTGAAGTTAAACTCTACTCTGAACAGCTAGCTCTCGTTATAGCTCGGTAAGTTTTTAAATTTGTTTAGTGTTATACAATAACCGTAAGACTAACTCTGAATTTCTTTTTCTTTTTCCAGATTGACGAATCTTTCAAAATGGATTTAAGGCTATGTCCTCAATGCGGGAATCCCAATGTAAGTGACTTTTTTGATCTAACTAATGCGGGGTCGTTGAATAATGGTTTCGACCAGCTAGGGTTTCCCCTGTTAGGCCCGCCAGGGTTTCCATTTCTTAGCCACCCAGGGTTTCCTTTTCTTAGCCACCCAGGGTTTCCTTTTTTTAGCCACCCAGGGTTTCCTTTTTTTAGCCACCCAGGGTTTCCTTTTTTTAGCCACCCAGGGTTTCCTTTTTTTAGCCACCCAGGGTTTCCTTTTTTTAACCACCCAGGGTTTCCTTGTTTTAGCCACCCAGGGTTTCCTTTTTTTAGCCACCCAGGGTTTCCTTTTTTTAGCCCGCCAGGGTTTCTCCTCTTCAGCCCGCCAGGGTTCCCCGTTTCTGACCCGCCAGGGTTCCCCGTTTTCGCCCCGGGAGGGCTCCCCGTTTTCGCCCCGGGAGGGTTCCCCGTTTTCGCCCCGGGAGGGTTCCCCGTTTTCGCCCCGGGAGGGTTCCCCGTTTTCGCCCCGGGAGGGTTCCCCGTTTTCGCCCCGGGAGGGTTCCCCGTTTTCGCCCCGGGAGGGTTCCCCGTTTTCGCCCCGGGAGGGTTCCCCGTTTTCGCCCCGGGAGGGTTCCCCGTTTTCGCCCCGGGAGGGTTCCCCGTTTTCGCCCCGGGAGGGTTCCCCGTTTTCGCCCCGGGAGGGTTCCCCGTTTTCGCCCCGGAAGGGTTCCCCGTTTCTGACCCGCCAGGGTTCCCCGTTTCTGACCCGCCAGGGTTCCCCGTTTCTGACCCGCCAGGGTTCCCCGTTTCTGACCCGCCAGGGTTCCCCGTTTTTTCCCCGGAAGGGTTCCCCGTTTTTGCCCCGGAAGGGTTCCCCGATTTTGCCCCGGAAGGGTTCCCCGATTTTGCCCCGGAAGGGTTCCCCGATTTTGCCCCGGAAGGGTTCCCCGATTTTGCCCCGGAAGGGTTCCCCGATTTGGCCCCGGAAGGGTTCCCCGATTTGGCCCCGGAAGGGTTCCCCGATTTGGCCCCGGAAGGGTTCCCCGATTTGGCCCCGGAAGGGTTCCCCGATTTGGCCCCGGAAGGGTTCCCCGATTTGGCCCCGGAAGGGTTCCCCGATTTGGCCCCGGAAGGGTTCCCCGATTTGGCCCCGGAAGGGTTGCCCGATTTGGCCCCGGAAGGGTTCCCCGTTTTTTCCCCGGAAGGGTTCCCCGTTTTTGCCCCGGAAGGGATTCCCCCCTCGGGCCCGCTAGGATTTTCCCCCTCGGCCCCGCTAGGATTTTCCCCCTCGGCCCCGCTAGGATTTTCCCCCTCGGCCCCGCTAGGATTTTCCCCCTCGGCCCCGCTAGGATTTTCCCCCTCGGCCCCGCTAGGATTTTCCCCCTCGGCCCCGCTAGGATTTTCCCCCTCGGCCCCGCTAGGATTTTCCCCCTCGGCCCCGCTAGGATTTTCCCCCTCGGCCCCGCTAGGATTTTCCCCCTCGGCCCCGCTAGGATTTTCCCCCTCGGCCCCGCTAGGATTTTCCCCCTCGGCCCCGCTAGGATTTTCCCCCTCGGCCCCGCTAGGATTTTCCCCCTCGGCCCCGCTAGGATTTTCCCCCTCGGCCCCGCTAGGATTTTCCCCCTCGGCCCCGCTAGGATTTTCCCCCTCGGCCCCGCTAGGATTTCCCCCCTCGGCCCCCTTAGGATTTCCTCCCTCGGCCCCGCTAGGATTTCCTCCCTCGGCCCCGCTAGGATTTCCTCCCTCGGCCCCGCTAGGATTTCCTCCCTCGGCCCCGCTAGGATTTCCTCCCTCGGCCCCGCTAGGATTTCCTCCCTCGGCCCCGCTAGGATTTCCTCCCTCGGCCCCGCTAGGATTTCCTCCCTCGGCCCCGCTAGGATTTCCTCCCTCGGCCCCGCTAGGATTTCCCCTTTGGACCCCCTAAAAATAGTTTGAAATTTTTATTCTAGGTATGGACGTTGTTGAAAAAAAATCATCGAAAAAAAATAATACTAATTAAAACAAATGATATAAATAAAAAAAAAAGATAAAAAAAAAGCTAAAAATTAAAAAAAAAGATAAAAAAAAAGCTAAAAATTAAAAAAAAAATAAGAATATATTTTAAAACCACTTCTCTCATGACTCTGAGTGAGGGAAGTGGATTTAAAATATATTCAAATGCTCTCTCTAAGTGCGGCCTCCCCGTGGCGAGAGCGGATAACGTTACTTTTAAAGGTGTCTAGAAATTAATTTTAGAACCTTTAAATCTAACGGCTAACGGCACTTTAATTATACGAGTTTTTTTTATGTTAAAAGTCGAGTTAAAATTCTGTTGTTATTACCCTGTATAGAATCATGTTTCTAAATATAATGTTCTCATTTAACAATAATTTTATTATAATTTAAGAGTATTATTGGGGTCAAAGCGTTGTTAAAATTCAACTGTACTATAATTTTCTAATCCATTTGTAAATTAGCTGAAAAAAATCCTACACCCAGTCTGTCCAAAGAAGTCGAAGGAATTGAAAGCACGAGGCATGGAAAAGCCAAGAACAAAAACCCAAACTTGAACCAACAATAATTTTCCATCCCACTCCTTAATTTGTCGTTAGTTTTCCCCTATACTCTTAAAGAAGTAAGATATGGGAAAATCGATTAAAAACTCGCGAGCTCCAGTTGGCCCCAATTTACTCCTCAACACTCTCTCGCGGCATGTTTCAGTCCGGTTCTATCAGATTTAAGCTCTCCCCTTTTCTAACGAACTAAGCATAGAATCAAGAGATGCCCCTTGAAACTTTCTTAGAGTTAAAATTTCTAGAGGAATAGTGGTTTCTGCTCATAGAAGGGTCAACAGAATGATGATATTTCTCCGCCATGAATGACTCTAATCGTTGCCTACGTCAATTAACGTGATGTATCATTTGGTACATCACGCGACAAACATATCCTAACGCTGCTGATCTGGAATGAATTGGCTTTTATTTATTAATAGTCAAAGATCGAGGATCCGACACCCTTCAATTCGCTGTACACCTGCGTTCAGCTTTGAGACTGCAGGGGCGTCGGAAGTTATTACTAAGTGGGTGGGCTGAACAAGTTGGCTAAGGTCAAATTATATGGGGCTCAGTTACCCCAGGTCCGACGGTCGAGGGGGCTTGAGCCCACCCTGCCCCCCCGCTTCCGACGCCCCTGTTTGAGAGTGAATTGAGTGAGTTCAGCTTTTATAGCGCAAAGAGTTAAAAAAATTTGTACACCAGAGTTCACCAGTGTCTGCCCCCTCGGTTATTTGGACATGCTAATATATTTTTCATGTGTGAAATCAATGTAAAGTCAATTTCTAGACTGAGTGAAATTTAATTTTAAATCAGCTGATGAATTAGACACGGTATTTGATTTTTATCAAAGTTTCAAAATATAAATACATACTTTAAACGCGATTAAAATTTTTAATCATTCGAGTTCATCTTTTAAAAATATGTGAAAAAAATAAATAAAAAATCCAATAAAACTACCACAATTTATCGCGCAAACACTCTTAATCGATAAAATTAAAAGGCGACTAAAACTAGAGAGAAAAAAATCTTCCTCAATTTCCATATAAAAGAAGTGTTTTTGTTGATCCCCCTACCCTTCGCTGTTAATTTCTTTCGGATCACATTTTTTTTTAAGTCCTAGTAAAATTACAATAAACGAGGGAGGATGGGGCAGGAGACCTTTTTTTGTACGCGTGTGAGTGTGTCCCTATCTTCATTTTTTATATTATTCTTCACCCCTTTCCTTTTCTATAAGCTTAATTCGTTCACCCCCCTGGGATACTTCCCCCCGGGTTGGGGGCTATGATCGGAACACGGTAATTAAGCACTCGTCATGCACGATCGTTAATATTCGCTTTGCGATGATGATATCTTCTTCCGCATCATCTGAGAGCCGCTCGCGTCTCCTCAACCCCTCTTCTACCTCTTCCTTCATCCCAAATTTCCTCCCGAGCTTCTCATCATTTCATCTTCCATCCTCCCTCATTCTTTTTATTTTTTTATACGAAAAATCGATGAACCAGTAATTTCAGAGCAATCAAAAAAATGCTATTTCTCGGTTAAGTTCCAAATAAAGATCCCGAGTTTTAGAAAATTTGGACTTATTCGCATTGTAGAGTGATAAAAAGAGTTTCTACAACACGTAAGAGCTTTGCGAAGTTTATCAAACCTTATACCAGTACAATTATGATGAACAAAACATATTTTTGCGCTACAAAATTCCTTAATCGAAATATAACAGAGAGCTCGGTTACACTCGAGTGTAAGGTGCTTTTTTTATAAAGCGTTCTTCGTCATCATCTTCCTAAGCGCTGTTATGCGTTGTTTATTCCTTTTCATTATAGGAAAAAGACTCGGTTACATGATGAATGAAAGATAGAACGGTTTTCGACCTTATGTAACACATTTACATGACGACGAAGAACATTCCATCGGTTAGAGCTTGGTTAAAAGCGGGTTGTAAGAGCGCTTAATCTCAAGTCACGTTTGGAGTGACAATATAACACTCTTCCAACCCTAACTACTCGTTATTTCCCAATTTATCAATAGCAACTTTAGCTTTGATTTTTTAACATTCGTAAAGCGCTAGGAAAGGTTTATAATTTTATATAATGAGAGTCAATTTTATAATTCAACTTCATTCAATTTTTCCTGACGTAACTGACACGTTTAATTTTAAATTGTTTTAACATTATTATTATAATAATTATCGAATGGAAGATACTCATATAATTCATGGAGATCCAAAAAGCCATTTAATTATTTATTTTAAAATCATTGTGCCTTAACATTTTGTTTCATGTTAGCCAATCAAATTTTATTTTGGTAAATATCTTATATTTGTGAGCTTTGATTAATCGAATTTAGATGAACACCTTTGCTAAAAAAACATATTTGCTCGACTTGGTATTTGAACGTTTAGGTTAAAATTGGTTCGATATTTTAGGGTTCAATAAAGCAGAGTAAAAATACTATATTTGATTGGCTCCCATGTCCTTTCCTCAGATTTTAGAGGGTTTTAAAATGTGAGTCGATATTTAATAAGTACTTATATTTAAACACTCTTTCTTCGCAATTAAACTCTTTTTTAATTATCATATTTTAGGATTTAAGAAAAATAAAAATTTAATTATCGCGTATTACACTCCATTTCATTCAGCCTTCAATTTAAACCTAAAATTTCATTCAAATAATAACTTAACAATCAAAGATACTCTATATTAAATTAGTAATAAGAACATAACCTTCAAAGACCAGGACCCAAAAACAAAATTATATAAAAAAAAATAAAAAATTGGAATCCAAATGTAAAGACAAGATGCTTCTGTTTTTTCCCTCATGATCCTATATAGCTAGACTCTACCCTCTTAACTCGGATATCTTAAATTGGGAAGTGTTGTTGAGGACGGGCTCTTCGTTTCACCCAAAAAAAAACGTGTGGCGTTGATAGCATCATCAATTCGACGCCAAACTCTTTCTCCCATCCTCCCTGAACACAACCCTTTTTTTTTTTTCATTCAGGGTCCCTTAAACTCGAAAAAAAAAGGTCTTCGGAGAAAGGGTGCCATTAGAAACAGGGGAGAAATGAGGATGGCGGACATAAAGCAAATTGGTGAATGATTCGTGTAATTAGCTTCCACGAGATAGCTAGCGCGGCCGGGTGAGAGTGAAATTCACCAACCAATATCTTTCAAAGCCTTCTAGATTTTTTTTTCACACGCGAGGGAGACAAAATAGACCAGGCATAAAATTAAAGATGGGGATTATTACGAGCAACAAATGAATTAAAGTAATTTTATTATATTTTTAAAGCCTATGTTTAAATTTTAATTTAAAGGGATAGTGAATGGTAATTGTAAAATAGAAAATAATTTAGTTGAAATTTAATAGATATTTCATCCTAGTACTATTCACGACAACTCTATAGGTAGAAAGTCAAAAAGGCACTGAAATTACAGTACGTGGATTTTTCCGCCGTAATTACTTTGATATTCAAACCGATTCTAATTTAAATTAATTGTTAAAGCATCATCAGCTTTCCAAAAAGAAGTTTATATCAAACGCATTTACATTCCCGCTTCTCTGTCACTCGAAGTTAACTTGTGTTAAATGAAAAGCTAGATTTAATTTGTTTTGACGCAAAAGCTTGGTCAAAAAAAATCTCGACTGAAAACCAGCTTTAAGAACGAGGCTAATGTAAAATCTGCGAAAGCGATTTTGTTGGTGCTACATGAGATTTAGGTGAACTTTACCGGAAAGCGAACTTTCCCTAAAGCACTCTTCAAAGATTCAATGATTCAAGTGCAGTTCTTAGATTCAAACACTTAAACGTCATGAATTTATACGAGTGTCAAATGGAATTTGAGTAGCATTTTTGTAAAGATTGTTTAAAAATTATTCAATAAAGTTTCCGTAAGTATGCCACAAAAAAGATTACAGTAAAAATAAATATTTTATAATTTTATAATCGCCATATAGTAATTTCTCGTGGCTTTTATAGAGCTTACAGTTGATTTTCGCGCAATCTGTCACGTGATATGGTTGCTTTCACGTGGTCTTTTTCTTGAACGTACATAATCCACAAATTCCTTTCATTTGAAACTTAACGAACTACAGTCTACGTCGAGATAAAGCCGAAAATTTTAATATATCTTTTTTTGCAATTTAATGTTGAAGTTTTTTTTTAACGCTTCAACCCATAGACGTAAAATTATAAATAAAAGTTTTAAAATTATGGAAGAACTAAAGCCTTCCATAAAATGGCGACAATAATTAGAAAAAGATATCCTTTTGAATTCTTTCTAAACAAAATTGAGCATTTCTTTGACGACTAACAGAAACAAGAAACTATTCGGATATCACTATCTCTTGAAAAGAGGAAATCAAATCCTTTGGCGAATTGAATTTTAAATATTTAAAAAAGGAAAACGAGCCCGCGTGACTTCACGCGGAGGGATCAAAAAAATAAAAAAATAATGTTTAAAATAAAAATGATTCTTGAAGCTGGGAGTTTTGAATGGGAAGTTGATGGCTGACAATTAGGGGATCTCGGCACGCAGTCGTCACGGAAAAGTCACGACGACTCAATCAGATTTCTGACAGCCATCTCATCATTTCCCTCTTTTATAACAATCCCAACTTCAACTACTCCCCGCGCATCTAACTCTCCTCTACGAGGCGAGATTTCTCTCTCTCTCTCTCTCTTCTCTCACGGACTCCCATGTTTCCAATCTATTCGCGTAGTGCCATCTAATAAACTGCCAGTCTACAAATCAAATCACCCTTAACCCATTTAAAGTTACTTCAAAGCTAAAACGAACTATCTCTAGTTACTCGGTAAGAAGTTCAATTGAAGATTAATGTTTTATGGGAAAGATATGACCTATTTTGTATTTCATTAACTTTACTAATCTATTTTCCATTTTTCCTCAAACACGATGGCTTATTTATCATTTCAGTAAATTCTCCTCGAACCTTAAGTGCTATTCATTATTTCTCATACGTCTCCTAGAAGATGTTGGTCTCTTTTATATAATTCAGACTCATTCCTAAATATTTAGGCCAATTTTATATTTCTCTATCTTCACTACTTAGCTACTTTTAATTTCCATTAGGCCTATTTTAATTTTCTTAAACTTTTAAGGATTTTACAAAACTTTTAAGACATTTGTTTCATTTCCCCAAAAACCTTTAGGCCTATTTTTCAGTTCCCTAACTTTTCCTTCAAACATGCTACAAGTACCCAACAATTTTGGCGACCTCTCCTCAACCTTTTGTACTATTTTTCCTATTTCTCTGATCTTTCTCTCAACATTTTCACCATTTTTCCATTCCTTATATATATAACTGAACTAACCAGGTATTATTAACGAATCAATCAAGTTAAACCACATCAGATACATCATTTTTGAATTCCAGTTAAGATCTTATTCGTGAATCTCGTTACCGGTGCTATCACGAACGGGGTTTGAAGAAGGACTCTCTATTGTAGGAGAACTGGCGGGGGTAATGAGTCACGTGGCGTCACTCACGAATGAAAGAGCGCGCGTGGGTGGCAGCCATCTTGAAGCTTTTTCCCTGAGCTGAACAGGGGTCCCCTCCCCCCTCTTCAAAACTTACTATACACCCTGGCGCTTTTAACACGAGACTAAATCGATTGGCAGTTGTAGGATTCTTCCTGTCGTTTGGAACCAACCCCCTTATATGTATTTCTTTAGACCAGGAGAGTTATTTCCGCGTTGTACTTTTTTTATAGGGTGAATGCCAGTAAAATGCTTCTAGTACATGGATTAGAGTCGAAGGGGGTGTATGTATAGGCAATGCCTGCCTGCATTAGGTACAGGAAGTGTAGTGTGAGTGTGTGCCGATACTTTCCTTCAAAAAATGCGATTTTCACCCCAAAGAATATTTTTAACAATGACGTCATATCGGTTATAGTACTTTTAACGTTTTTTTATAAGCAAATACGTGAACTCTAGGGGTTTTGAAAGTTTTTGTAATTAAGTCATGTGTTGAAATTGTTTTAAACTCGTAGTCATATTCATATAAACTCATTTATAAATAGAGTTTTAATGGAAATGTTTCCTTTACAATTAAGATTTAACATTAGCTTTCGATAATTTCTATTAAAGGAAGAATGCCACCTAACAACAAATGATTGTTAATCGATTCCTTATCGTTTAAATAGGCCTAATCCAACAGTAAAATTAAAAACAAATATGAAAATAGAAATAAATTTAAAACTTACCCGGAAAAAAGGCTTAGCTGATGGATTCACGGAGATCCTGAACTTATTCGCATTGAAGAAACTATGTGGATGATTTCGACAAGTTTGACATCTAAACAAAAATATTTTGACATTACATATGTATACTTTTAAAATAATTTAACAGCCCTATATAATTTATTATTTAAATTGAATAAAACTGTGCTTGTTGCATATGCAAATCAAAATAAGACTGTCTCCCCAAATCATTTTAACCGGTTTAAAATAATTTTGTTTGTCAAAATACATAGTCATGCGTAGTTGTATTTTTTGTTAATTATATAGGAAATGAAATGTAACATTAAATTCACTTAATTTGACTTTACATAATGAGGAAACTTTTAAGTTAAAACAATAAACCAAAGGCAGAAATCTTCTTAGATAATAGCTAGTGACAGCCAAATGTCTTAAAGTGTGTCAATTAAAAAAATCACCAATGTGCAGACCGAATCAAATGATGGTAATTATTTCAAACAATAAGAAAAACAGACGACATCAAATTTCCTCATACGATCATCTATAATAGTCAATTCTACGCGAAGCTGATTTCATTTATCTCAAATAAAACAAATCAAAAGATATCAGGGGTGCATCCTGCAAATTCAAGTTGAAAATTTGGGATATTTAGAACGTAAGAAAACGGATAATTCCGAGCCATTAAACCGGGTGAAAGATTTCACGAAGCGGACAAGACAACCCTCGATAATTCGTATCAAAATTATCTCCGCTTGATTATATTAAAAATACTTTTGAAACTAAGGAGCCGGCATGGCCAAGCTCGGTATCTAACCTTCTAGCTAGTCGTTTTTGGGTACAAGGTATAATTAAGGAAAATATCGGCAAGCCATCTGTCGGAAAGAAAGAAGCTTAAGGCCGGGGAAAACAAGGGGGAACCGGGATATAGGGAGGGACAAAAAAAGCTTTTCTCTTTTCTACTAGCAATTAAATTTGTCAGGAGAAGGATGGGCGTGGTTAGGTTACGTCACGCGAAGATTTCGATATTTAATTATAGTGTGGAAAGGAAAAAATATTCGCCTATCATCGTTGGGACCGACGACTGCGTATGCACGAGGAGCCAGAGGAAAGATATAAGGAACGTTTTCCTTCTGGCAAAAATTAGTCTACAATAGAAAAAAAAATGTTTTTGGTTCACAAATTCGGGGACGCCAAAATTTATGTTATAATATGGACCCACGTCTGTAAAAAAAGATGAAAAACAAAAGAAAAAACTTGAAAGACGATTTTACGGGTTTGAATTAATTAAAGGGATAATGTAAGAAGAAACTTAAGTTCAACCTCGAGTTGAACTATTAATTCTAAAACGCGTCAATAGCTCTCTAAACCAAATCTTTTTCCATGAAGTCTAAGATTTATTTAAGCTACGATCACACTAGCCTTTCTTTTTCGATTTGAAGCGTCACGTGTTCACGCATTATCCTTATAAATCTATTTATTGTAGCTTCATCTATAGATTGTTAAAACCGAATAGGTGTGAAACTAGTTCACGAAGCAGATTTGAGAAATCTAATAAAATCGAGTCAAGAAAAGACGGTTTCCTGTTCACACGATTCTAGCGAAACGTTTTGAAACGGTTTAAATCGATTCCAAGGCTTAGTATGAACGCAGCTTACAGTTCTTCTTCAAGCTACACGTATACGTACACGGTCCTCGTTCAATTTTTCAAACTCTCTTAAGCCTTGCTAAGGAAATCTCACGCTTCTATGGAAGTTTTTCAGAACCTTAGTCTCCTTCTGAGCGAGGGATGGTGGGATTTTACAATACACTAATAAATAGAACGGACTATAATATAACAACAAGTCTCGTCTGTACTAAAGTTATACAACCAATCTTTAGAAGCAAAGACGCGATATAGGGGAAACGCGTGTCCCTTACGATCAAAACAGTAAAAAGCGTGAAAAGTTCCCCCTAGGCCTAGTTTAGGGAGGAAAAAAAAAGCATTCGAGTCGTGGACTGGTATGGGAGAAGAGAGAATGGTTTCCATATTATATTTGATGGGAGAGCTTATGGTATTTTGAGACGCGCCACCCCTTCACAAATTGATACTTGAGGCTTTTTTATATATATAGAAAAGTATTTTCGCTCGATCTCCCCCCTCGATTTTCTCTTCTCCGCGAGACCCGAGCCGAGGCTTAAGATTCCTTCGCTATAATGCCGAGCGGCTTCGAGAAGGAGAGGTCGGGAAAGTCCGAAAATCTTTTTAGAGTCCCTGGTCGTTCCACCACGGGGTCGGAAGGTCCCCAGTGACCACTAACTTCTCGCTAAAGGAAACCAACTCAAGTATAGATAGTTTTCCCTAGCTTCAAAATATCCCTAACCACTTAGAGACGCGACCGTCTTCCCGCTCTTCCACTACACCGACCATGGTCGCAAATATTAGGATCTTGGTTATTTTTAGCTTAATCCCCCTTTAGTGGGGTGTAGGTACTATGTTATCTGAGGCGTCGGCGTCGTGGAAGACGACGAAAATCGTCATGGAATCGAAAAAATATTCTCTCTTATCCACCAGACTTGATTTCCGAGCAAAGTTTAAAATACGAGGTGTGAGAAAATGTAAAAAATAGTGCATAACTATATTGTATAACTACCGTTTATAAATTTAAGACAAAATCATAGATTAGCTTCAGCAAGACAACCCTGCTCTTGGGCGGGAATATCGATAACTACCGTAATGGGAGCGAGAAGGGAAGCTGTTAATAAATCCACTAGACTAAGACGAATAGATTTTAAGGCTCCGGGGAATATATTTCTATAATCTCTATAGATAACCATTTTTATCCTAGTTCCCCTTACAATCCTTCGTTACACCTTATTCCTCGATCGTATCTCTCTAAATAGGAAGAGAAATGGGGATACGCGCGGGGCATATACTTGAACCCGTGAAAAATGACGATAGAATTGGTGCTAAAATTCACGCCGTGACTACCTAATTACCTACATTTTCAGAGTCTTTTAAAGAGAGAATGCAACCTAAAAACAAATGATTTTTTATCGATTCCTTATCGTTTAAATAGGCCTAATACAACAGTAAAGAAATTTAAAAACAGATATGAAACTAGAAAGAAATGTAAAAGTTACCATCAAAATAGGCTTAGCTGGATTCATAGAGATATCCTGAACTCCCCGTATAAGGACTACCGAACAATGATATTGATCGATGGCTCTTATACGGGGAATGCAGGATCTCAATGATCAATGTCATTGGTCGCTAGTCCTTATAAGGGGAGTTCAGGATATCCAGCTAAGCCTATTTTGATAGTAAGTTTTAAATTTCTTTCTAGTTTAATATTTGTTTGTAATTTTTTTTACAGTTGGATTAGGCCTATTTAAACGATAAGGAATCGATAAAAAAACACTTGCTGTTAGGTTGCATTCTCCCTTTAAGAGATAGCGCGGGAACCGAAATCTCCGCTTATAATAAAGAACGTTTTTAACTAGATCCCCCGACATGCCTCGCAATTACGAGTGTGTGAAAATGACGTTTCCAAATTACCATAGAGAACAGGAACAATCTACACGCCGAATAGCGTCTTCCATGCGCGTGGTAGCCCATCTACTACATAATTGTAAATAGGAACCTAAGCTATATACTTAAAGGAATAGTATCTATACGAATAAAATATTTTTTTCAAAAGTCTATCACATTAATACTATCATAAAAGGTCCAGGTAAATGTACCGGCAGATTCTGATTCGAGACACTCTAGCGGTCGCAGTCCGTGTAAATAGTGAAATCGGAAGCTCCACTCTTTGGAGAAATTTCTGAGTAGGGAGGGAAGACAATATAGCCAAGCGCGGTTCACCTAAATTTCGTCCCTCTCTCCCGACTCAAAATATCGAGGAAGAGTCCAAATCACTCGAGCCAGACAGGGGTGATGATATTTTTGGCTAGTTTTAAGTGATGGGCGACTACGTTTACCTGGCCCTTTGCTGATATTATTAAGCTACGCGGCGTGAGATACTTTTGCTTTTATATAACTTTGCCAAGCTTCCTTCGGGCTAAGGTTTTGATCGTTTATTTGAATTGAAGGGGAAAAGATTAAATTTGGTCGAAAAGGGTCCAAATTGGAAAATTTCTTCTGAATTCGACGAAATAGGGTAAACGAAAAAACCTAAATTCAACAAAAGTAGACCATTAAGAATGGCACTTCCTATATTTGACGAGTGACCGTCCTATGACATCATAAAATGAGTAATATTAGCGAGCTGATATTTTTAAAAACAATAGGGAATATTGTAGGATACTCAAAATATTTCTTGATACACACCACTATGATTGAAATAAAAGTTCCGAAATCATCCGTAACTATCTCTTTAAGGTATATTGTATATAATATATATACATACATCGATGGAAATACATCAATCTAAGTCAGCCAAATATCTTCTTCCTCTCTTATCTTTTTTTTTAGTGGCGTATATAGGAGACCATGATAGACTAATTAATTTTCCCCACTATAACTTGGAAGTATATCTCGCGGTAGCCAGGATGCCTTCAAAAAATGATTGGTCAGGGTCAGCTTATTTCTTGACCTCTATTTTCTGGGATACGCTTGTGTTTATTAAAAATGGTCGGACTAAGGAATTATTTTAATCCGAAATAGAGTCCTTTTCACGGTTCTGGAAAGTTCGAAAGCATGTACATAAAATTTAAATTTGTACTTCAGATTCATTAATATTAAATTCAAAATAAACTTGTTAAAACATCGTAATTTTCCAACAATTTTTACATTAATAATTTCTAAAATATTTGGTTATTAAATATATTTTAAATTGTTATTAATTAACTATAGACAATTTCACCTCGAATTGGCAGCACGTTCAAAGCTAAGCTTCTAGCTGTTATCTGTTATGAATTTTTAATTAAGAAATAATGGCAGCTTATAGCTTTATCACGCTGACATTGATTTCAGACACGCGTTATTTCCAATTCATATTCGGCTTTAAGATTAACATTAAACTGCTCCTCATACTTCATTTCATAAAAAAATATAGAAGGAAAATTGGAATTATTGTAATAGCCAAGGAAACCGCTCCACCCCTCAACTACTATCAAAATCGTATGCTCTCTTGAACTGATGACGTTGCTAAAAAAAAACATTTGGTTGTCCTGGTTACGACCCGGTTTTACCTAAGGAAAATTAAACCAGCCTCCTCTTTAATTCCTACCCCACTCAATTTATTAATTATCCTTGTTCCAATTTCTATAATAAGAAAAATAAACCAATCATATCGTCCCGCATCACACTCGTATTTGAACTCGAATATAATTTCAAAAATAATTCCTAGAGAAAACCTTGCATATTTAACTCGAGCCTAATATAAAACTAAACGTTAATAGATATTTTATAAATCATTAGCCAATGGAGTTTAAGCCTTCTTCGACTATTAAAACGCGGGACGGTAAAAATTTGCAAAAGCAAAGAAAAGAGAAAGGGAATTTTGATATAAAAAAAGAACACTTTTAAAGAATTTGAAATTCAATTCTGAGCACGCGGCAGCATGGAGAGTTAATATCAGAAACTGTGTGCCGGCCGGGTCTTAAATCTTTTGTTCTAAAACGGAATTATATATATAAAAGAGGAGAAAAAGGAACGTCGAAAATATTCTTTCCAACGAACAAACGTAGATAGAAAACGCGAAAAGAGAAAAGAGCGAGAGAGGGACCTGCTGGACAATTTATAAGAAAAAGGCTTAATTAAGCGAGCACCCTCATACATCAAGAGAAACGGCTTCTCTTCCAACTACAAACTAAGCATTATACTGGACTGGGCACCAACTGAGTCGAAAACCAAGAGTATTTAAAGGCAAACTGGTGTCGATGTCAATTTTGGTAGGATGTTAATTCAGGAACAGTTTCATGAATGGACGATTGATGAGAGTTTCAACTAAACTATACTTAAGAGAAATAATAAACAAATAAGCTTTTTGGTGCATATTTTACTGGACGAAAAAACTATCAATGATTAATCTTGCATTAATTTCGAGATAAATTTGACGAACTAAATTTAATCAAACTTTGAAAGTCACCACACTGCATTCAAATGTTGAAATAACGAGGACCGAAGTTCTTGCCAAAGTTCATATGCAACGTTTTGAATTTGTCTGCAATTTTTTTATTTTTGCTACTAAATGTAAACTTGTTTTATGATTTTGTTAAAATAATTTAATGCTTTAAGTATTTAAATTCATTGATATTATTAATATTTTGAAATTAATTTTCCCACACATATGATATAATTTAAAAAATAGACCAAAAATGGAGTTATATCATTACATTTGTACAATTTTAGACAAAAACCAGATACAATATGGATTGTGCAATTTGAACTGATTAGACAATTACCAATGTTCCATATTTTAATCAAAAATCAACGTATTAGAGTGTAAAAAAAATAGATAAAATTGATACATAACCCCCCCCCCCCCCCATAGGTCATAGAAGCTATTTAATTTTTTATCTGTTCCACTATTTATATACTTTACCCAAAAGTGACAACAACAATTAGTTGGCCCATTAGGTGTATATATATTAATTATAAGATTGGCCAGTCTTATATTTAATGTATGGTCCTTGTCTTATAAGGGGGTTTCCCTCGTTCATCCTCGTGTCTTTCCGTGGACGTAGCTCTGTCATTAGAAGGCGTGCGAGCGGGGTAAAACCTTCTTTGTCAGGCTGCGGAGATCGTGACCGACTCTTCTCTGACCCCCGACGACATTTTTGTCACTCTTGAAAAGCCTCGCTAAGACCCCCTTGCCAAAAACGGAGTAGAAAGGAGGACCGAGTTACGGACAATCACTCCGTGCCTCGTTACGTATTTATGAGACCTTTTTTTAAAGTATAATGTATATTTTAAGTCTGAACCCACTTCATCCACCCATCTCTTTCATAATAGATTTCGTGCGAAGAATTAATAATTGAAAAAAATGAAAAAAAAAAAAAAAATGATTTTTTTTTCCTTTCAACTGAACCGGCGTCCAAAAAAATTCAACTTGTAAAATAAAAAAAATTAGCTTGTTTCAACGTGTATATTATTTTAAAATATAGTTTAACCCCTTTGATTGATTATATTGGACATTTAGATTATGTCAATTATATTACAGGGCTTTTATATGGCACTTAAATTCTATATTAAGTATTTACAGATTTAAATATATTTATATTGTGATAATATTTCTCGAATTTGTAAAAATATACGTCGTCGATATATTCAAATAATTAACCAAAAATGTGTATAAAATAATTCTAATTCACTTGAAAGCTCGAGAGATTACTCATTGCTCGAGAGATTACTTCAACGCTCGAGAGATTACTTCAACGCTCGAGAGATTACTTCAACGCTCGAGAGATTACTTCAACGCTCGAGAGATTACTTCAACGCTCGAGAGATTACTTCAACGCTCGAGAGATTACTTCAACGCTCGAGAGATTACTTCAACGCTCGAGAGATTACTTCAACGCTCGAGAGATTACTTCAACGCTCGAGAGATTACTTCCACGCTCGAGAGATTACTTCAACGCTCGAGAGATTAATTTTGACATAAACAGGGATAACGAATTTTATAACACAAGAAGTCCTGACTTTTTCAGATATTTCCTAAACTGTGGCCACCATGCGACAATCTCTCAACGAGCATGACCAACAAAGCAGACGCATTCACGAGACTAGGTGAACAAGTTTAAGAAACAATTCAATTTCTAGAGCTCTAATTTCAGTAACAGCGTATCGTATATGAAAGATCACGCATCAAACATCCAATTCTACAGCACTATTTCAAAAATTCCTTTAGTTGATAAAGCCTGTATCCTTACACTCTTCAGGAATCCAAAACTAGCTATTGCTACCATTTATTTTGCACTATAGCGACGAAAACGACTTGAAGTTAACTTCCCACTCACAGAGTCGCGCGAGAATTCGATTACATTCCAGAGTAAAGAGTTTATCAATTGGATATAGAACAATAAAGATATACTGTAATACCAAGGCTTAAAAAAATGCTATACTAGTTCGAGAGTTCTTCGTGAATGAAGATGTTTAGCTTCGTATCGTGGTGATTTTAGTTTCTTATGAAGAGAGAGGGAAGCCTAACTTTGTCAGGACGGAAATCTGGGAATTCTTCCGAGGAACGAGTGTTCTAAAATAAAAAAAAGGCAAACTTTTGCAGGAATGACCCGCGTGAAAGTAAAAAGCCCGCGATCGAGTGCGGACGAGTAAAAGTGGTGCGCGAAAAGCGTGTCTTTGGCCGCGCGACCGCAGAAGTATCTCTTTTAAAACTTCGGGGCCTGCAACCATTCATCACTCCGTCTTAAGTCTTAGCACCCTGGAACCCTGGCACCCTTTACTTTTAAAGGACGGGTAAAAAATACAAACATTCTTGATTCTTACAACTTATTTAATTTTGTAAAGTTTCCCCGTGTTCAAATTGTAGTTATCACGATTAAATTGATATGGAAATAATTAAAAACGTAATGCATTTTCAGAACGTTTTGTACCTGTATATACATATAAGAAGATTGCACCAATCAGAGCGTGCTATTTTAATTTAAAACTGAAGTTAATTCGTTTTAAGGTTAGTAGCGACCGCAAAAACAAAGTCAAACAAAAATGAAGTGTCGTCTTTACAGAATGTTATTGATTATATCAAAATCAAACTGATACGATTAAAATCAAAACATATAAGAAAAAGGAAATCGTTTTGACTTTGGAGAACTTTCAGATCAAATTGATTCCAAGGGTCTTTCGGTTCTAATTTTGGACTCAATAGCTAGAGTGTCTCCTATAGGTACAAGGAAAACAATTCGATTAGGCTTTAACAGCTTCTCTTTAAGAAGCCACAGAGAACCGAGTGAATGTAGGCTGAAGAATCTTGAGCACCAACGAAAGAAAAGCAACGTATTTAAAGCACTTAACGGTGCGGCGGTGGTACGGTATGGTATGGTGTTGGAGCGAGCGAGTGAGAGCGGGTTTTCGCTATTTTCTTCCATTAGGGCATCAAGTACCCTTTCGGCTTTTACAAAATAATAGATCGTCGCCCTGTCTGCGGCCGAATGCTCCCCTCATTAGACTCCCATCCCCCTAGCTCTACCGCCACCCCTTCTCATCCCATGCTCAGTCAGAAAAGAGATTCCGAAAAAGAGACGGGTTATTTATGGCGCGCCAGATACCATCACTCGGTTTCACCCGCTCGTTTCAGCGCCTTACAAGCTAGACACGGAGATCCCAAAAGATACATTTAACTTAATTTTAAAGTTAAAATGATACAAACAAACGAACAGTTCGATCTTTTGAGTAAAATAATTGGTTGATACGAATGAAGGTTGAGTCTAAATCTGAAGTTAAAGTTGCCTAGTTAGCTACTTCAGAGTTCATATAACATTTGGATATATACAAAAGATATTATACGTCACACCGGCCGAAATTTCATTCAGCGCTCTTTTCATTTTCTCTTTGTTATTCTCCCCATATGGATAGCATTTTGCGTAAAGCGTCATTACCATAGCATATTTCATCGTCACACAAACATGAATTTTCTAATAAGTCTGACATTGCGACAATTTCAATTCTTGAAATTGAATAATTTGAAATTAAATGTAATGTAAAAGCTTAATAGAGGTCGCTTTAACCTTTATCTCTCTAGGGAATTAGTAAGTTGGAGTTAGTATATAGAGTGAGGGAATCCGATGAAAAAAATCTTAACATCTTAGTACGAAATTTTCTGACGTACTCAAGAATCACAAATTATAACTTTCCCGCACGTATACGAATATTAAACCCGGTATGAAAAATTCCATATTTCGAGTCATGATATGTAAATGATTGTGTTTCCACTAACAGAAGTCGATCAAATACCCTACATACACGATAAAATAGTAACATAGTATAAAACGTTACGAAACCAGCTCGATGTAAATCATTGAGTCTACAGTTAGCCCTCTCTCTCACACACACACACTACTTTAAAATCATGCCACGTTACGTATAATATAAAAGCCTTCCCATACAAATACACTTAGTCCAGAAGATTTGAAAAATCTACTTTTTCTTTATCGCGTGTTAACATTACGTATCAATCTGTCTTATTATTTCTTATTCTATCAAGTTATCCTGAAAGAGGGGCTTTAATAAGCAATACATATTTCCCAGGGTAAAATATTATAGGATATCAATCCGCCCTAGTTTTGGCTCGTATGCAAATTGGTCTTAAGAAACAAAGGTACATATATTTATATACCACACGTGTAGACGTAAATGACGTTCTATCACAGACTCACCCTCTCTTTTTTTTTCGTCCTCCCAAGTCATTTTAATATAAAAATGGGTCTAGTCCTTTAAAGGAATAATGAAGACGAAGAGGATGTTATATTGAATCGATTCGGAGTGAAAAAAATATGAATAAAACAAAAGATTAAAATAATTTAAGTGGAGATTCTATACCACGTCGTATCAAATTTAATTTGTTTTGAAGAAACGTTTTGAGCCGTTGCTCTTTTTCAATGAACTGTTAACGATTCAAATATTTTAAATTATATTTTTCAATATTTACTCGTGTTTGGTCGTCGACCTTTGACAACAACAATAAATTAACGTAAACCAATGAGTTTTAATAATATTTTCACGCAAATTTGAACGCGATATAATCGATTTAAAAACCACGTTCTTGGACTTCATTATCCCTTTAAAATATGGGCGAAATTAAGCGAGTGATGCGTTCGAAAATACTAGCACGCGCGGTGATCGCGGGGACGTGTGGATTAAAGAGAACAAAAAGGAGCGGTCAAAGGTCAATTTAGGGTAGATTTAGGCAAAGGTATGGAGCGAGAAGAGAGGGGAGAGAGAAAGAGAAAAATCAAAGTTGAAATAAGGGTGGAGACACTCATTTTTGTTAAAATCACAAATCGATGACAGTAGAGTACGCCGCGAATGCCAAATGAATATCATGGTACTTTCCTACACCCTATAGATTATAGTTTCAATAACCCCCTTTTTTAAACTACAGGGTGTTTCAAATAAGATCTTATTAAAGATAGAATGTAGCCTAACAACGAGTGTTTTTTTTTTACCGATTCCTTATCGTTTTAATAGGCCTAATCCATCACTAAAACAAATTTACAAACAAATATTAAACTAGAAATAAATTTAAAACTAGGCTTCGCTGAATTTGTGGAGATCCTTTTCTTCGCATTGAAGGGTCAGAGACCAATGAGCAAAGGTCCGTCGTTAAGGCGAGTTCTTCAGGAGACTTTCAATAACATTCGATATTGGTCGATGACCCTTCAATGCGAAGAAATACAGGATCTCCTCGATCAATTTTGACTGGTTCAACTCGAGTTTAGTGAAATCGTAACTGTACTAAAAGTAATTTTCGACTTTTATGTAAACGTCAACGTGTAGAATAAAATTTCGTTAAGTTGCTTCTTGACTGTTAATTTGATTTATAGTAATTTCACATCATACATTTCATTTTATTTTATGATATTTCAATCTTCATGAGCTCCTCCGACAGGGGCCTTTATTTCAAAAGAGGGTGCGAAAATAAACCCTATAAACTCTTAACCCTGGAAACGCGCTTCACCCTTCACACTGAAGCGCCACAGTTAGAACACATTTACAGGCGTAAATAGATATTACACAGAGAAACTAAAATGAAAACCACCAGTAGCAAGACTATAGTAGAATATTTCAGACAGGAAATCACCCTTGTAACGCTAAATTTGGTTCATTTAATATATTTATTGGAAATAGTTTTAAAATTCGAACATAGGCGACTCCTCGACGGTTATTTTTAACGCTGGCCGTAGAGATGACAGTTGATGGGTCCCTAGAGAGCGGAGGCAAGCTTCGCGCGGGGTTTCCCTCGTTCTCCTCGTTTTTCTATAAGCCTATAATTGGCGGCACATGCCTTTACCTATGGATTCAGTGTTTCTCCCTTTTCTATATTGTCCACGGTCCCGCTTTTAAAAATATCTTTTTCCAAGAAAAACCCGAAAAGTATTGAGAGTTGCCATCCACATTGTATATATATATTTTTACCATTAACTATTGCTCGCTATTGTATATAATATTTCTGATTGTATTGAACGTGGGTTGGCGTCCGCTTGTCCGGCGAAAAGAACGTTGGCGCCTTGGCGTCGGCGTATCACCTTTGTGGTGTGTGTGAATTTCTTGGTCGGCGAGAACAATCGCTGAACGCCGAAGATATCCAAGAAACCCGCAAGGTCATTTTGACCGTTGGGAAATTAAGTTTTCCCAAACCTTTTGATTGGCTGCACCCAAAAAGCCCGCGAAAAAGGTCCGGCAAAAAGAGGGGACTGGTGGTCCCGAAATAGAGAGACTCTCGGAACAATTTGAAGAGAGAGGCCACAACTTGGAGCGTAAAATAAAAACGAAAGAGCGCGAAAAACAAATGACCACGGGTCTAGTCGGCCTAACATGATTGCGCGGGAAAAATCGAAGTCCCAGAATCGGTACGCGGTTTGAGCGCGGCCGCTAAATATTAATCCTAAGTGCCGGACCGAATAATTTAAGAAAAATGAATATATATATATTCATCGCGGTTCATTGTTGTGCGCGCCGGCAATTATAATTGCCTGACCAATATGTGCGGGAGACAAAGAAAGGTGGTAGCCTGTCACTAGCCGTGAACCACGGACTTATAGGATGCGTAACGTACTTTGTTTTGTTTTATTTGTTTTATTTGTTTTATTCTTTACTGATGTTTGTTAAGTGTGTTATTTCGTCACATGATATTAAAATCATTAGTGTGGCAACTTTCAATATCTATCTTATTAATCCCTAAACCCCTAGACACCTTAATTAATTACTAAACCCTAACCCCTAGACAACAAGCTTTTATTCTTTTAAATTAACTTTTAGTAACACCACCCCAACTAGGAAAAGGTAGGTGCCACCCGGGCCAGATAACTATGTTGAGGAAGATCATATATTATATCCCGAGTCAAATAATTCCTTACAATGGGGGCCCCGCCGGGATTTTAAGTAACTAATTAATGTCGTTAGAAGTTAAGGACCAGTTTATGGAAGCTAAATAGAATTTTTTTTTTTTGAAATTATCTCAATATCTCCTGAACGCCGTTGCTCTATTGTAGCAAGTTTTTGGTTTCGTTTGTTTGTTGGTTGATTGATTTTTATTTACGCAAGTTGTCGTAATTGGAGTCCATTATTTTGGGTTCCGTCGAATTTTGATTTTTCCAGGAATATTTTTGATAGTTTCAATATTTTTTTTTTTTATTTATTTATCTATATTAGTTTTCCCTCAATTTTCGCTACCTTTTGTTTTGGTACAGTCCTTAGTTTCGAATGACCGTTTAATGAATAGGTACTTTCGTTTTGACGAAGTTGATCATTTACAGTGTCGACAGTCTCGCAGAGAGCGTTACTTAGCTCGAAATAATACAAATATGCCTATCGTAACCCATAGCAACCCTTCTTCCCGGAGTAATTCTCCCACTAGGAGCAATTCTCCACTTGGTATTAATTCTCCCTCTAAAAATCCTCAAACGGCAACTGGTGGTAATATTTCACCCCTTGGTACAATGCCCCAAACTACAATTAGTGGTGTTATTCCACCTCTTGGGACACTTCCCCAAACTTCAATTAGTGGTCATATTCCACCTCTGGGCACAAATACTCATACTACAGGGAGTGTAAATAATCCGCCTTTAATGTCTATTCCCCAAAATCTAATAACCTTCCAACCAGTAGCAAGCGGCTCTGGGGGGGGAAATCAACCGCCTGCCCCGGTTTCGGGTGTCGCTGGTGGAGCTAATGCGTCTGTTGTGCCGCCGGATATACTAACAGCGATTATGAATCAATTAAATCAGCAGGCTGCTCAGCAGAAGCAGCTAGAAACCATGCTGATGCAATTGTTGGCAAGTCAAACCCAACCAAGTAGTGCAGCGCCCATTTGTCCACCCGCTAATATTATCACGCCAACCCCGGTAATTCAAGGCCCCGTAGCACCGGTTGCTAATTTACAAAATACGGGAGTAGCAAATTCGCAAAATATGGCAATGGCAAATTTTCAGCCACCACAAATGAGTTCATTAATTGCAACCAATTTGCTAGCCTCTAATACCGGAAACGGAAGCGCCAGTAACGTTAGTACCAATAGTGTGGTTAGTCAGAATAATATCGATATTACATCGCAAGCCAATACCATTCCCCCCTATCAAACTATGGCAACGGGCCCAGTGATGTATTCCGCCCCTTTACAGACGACCCCCTATTCGGGAAACCCAACGGACCCCGGTCCGAAAGAGTTTTTAAAAAGGGCGATGCAAATGCGGCTAGCTCATAACGTCTCTGACCATGATTTTCTAAACCGTATTTTGCCGACAATGATACTCGGCCCCGCCCTTGATTATTATCTCGAACATCGTCCCTTCGCCTCCTGGGCCGTTTTTGAAGCGGGCTTACGCGCTCGCTTCGAACGAGCCGGAAACGACGAAAGGGTAAATTCGAAAATAAGGGAACGTCTGCAAAAACCGCAGGAAAGCGTTTGCGAGTACGTTGAGCAGATTCAAAAATTATTTCGGCAGTTAAATGTCCAATTACCCGTATCTGAGCAGGCAGTGATAATCCGAAGTAATATGCGTAGTGGGATAAAGAAATATCTAATGACCAAAACTTATTCTAATACCCGAGATTTATTAGATGACGCAATGGGTGTAGAACAGGTGGTCAGAAGCGAGACGCGAGATGAGCCTAACTCCGATAGTTCCTCTAATGCAAGGGCTAATAATTCGCAGGCCCATCGTAATTCCCACGACGGCTCCTATAATTCACGCCCTCGAAATAATTTTAACGGGAATAATAATGGCAATAGATACAATTCGCAAAATAATAGGCCAACCCAAAATTATAATAATCGGAACAATAACAATCAATTTAATAATTCGAATTCTACCCGTTCAAACCGACCTTCGTCGGGTAATTCGTATTTCAATCCAAATGTTACCTGCCATAATTGCCAAAAAGTAGGTCACACTCGCCCCTTTTGCCCGGACTTAGCGCCGAGATCAGAATCGGGAAACGGACAGGGGGGCGACGCGAGCCGTTCGGGGGGTCGCCCTCCAAACCCGGCGTCGCAGCAGTCTTAAAACCATCTTTAGCTAGCGCTGGAATTTCGCCACCAGGGGACCCCTTATTTTTGGGTAAACAAGATTTTCTTGACATATTTTTAGGCTCCACGCGCTGCTTGGCATTAATTGACCCTGGTTCGACCCATACCCTTATTAATAGTAATTTAAAACAAATTTTAGAACGGCAAGGTTATGAAACTCGTCGAAGTAATTTAGCTCTCGAACAACCTGACTCTACGCTTTTAGCTACTCAAGGGGTAGTTACGGTTCCTTTCGGTTTACCGAGGAAACAATTAATTTTTGAAGCCGCGTATGTTTCCACTATACGTTACGATTGCATTTTGGGCAGAGATATTTTAGGCCATGTTGGCATGGTCATTGATTATGGTTTCGGAAGTTTTTGTTACCCGAACAATGTTAGTGATAAAATTCCCTTTCACTCTCCCTTTAAGAGTAAAAGTTGTTTTTATAGTTTATCGTCCCAAAGTAATTCCGTAGACGTGGAAGGTATACGCGCCGCTCTTGGAACCTCCCCCTTGGGTGAAGATCAACAAGCCCATTTGAAAGCGTTAGTTAATAAATATGAGTCTATTTTTTCTTTAGTTCCAGGGAGAACGAATATTGTGGAACATTATATTGACGTTGGTGATAGCTTACCTATCTCTACCGCCCCCTACCGGCTCTCCCCAGTTAAGCGCGAAATTATGGATGGAATAATTGACGAGATGTTGGCGCAAGATATCATCGAACCTTCCAATGGGCCTTGGGCTGCCCCCTCAATTTTAATTCCTAAAAAGGAAGCGAATGATTATCGCATGTGTATAGATTATCGGAAGTTAAATTCGGTGACTCGTAAAGACGCCTACCCCCTTCCCCGCATCGATGATATCTTGGAGTCCATCCAAAAACCTAAATACATTACCACGCTGGACATGCGGAGCGGATACTGGCAAGTACCGCTTCACGAAGCGCACCGAGACATTGCGGCCTTTGTCACCCATAGAGGTCTCTTTAGGCCAAAGGTCTTAATGTTCGGTTTGACCTCCGCCCCCTCCACCTTTCAGCGTATGGTCAATAATCTGTTCCTTGATTTATCGCGTTCCGGTGTTTGCGCTTATTTGGACGATATTATAATCGCGTCCTCTGATTTTAACAAACATATAGCCACCCTAGAGGAAGTTTTTAAAAGGCTTTTAAAGGCCGGACTCACAGTTAAGGCCTCCAAAACGCAATTTTGCCAACAGGAGTGTCGTATTTTGGGGCACGTAGTTAATTATGACGGGATAAAAGTAGATCCCGATAAGACAGACTCGATGCAAAACTTTCCAACTCCCAAAAACGTGCGTCAATTACGAAGATTCCTAGGAATGGCGTCATATTACAGGCGTTTCATCAAAAACTTTGCTAAAATCGCAAACCCTTTAAATTCGTTATTGCACAAAGACACACGGTGGAGTTGGAAAGAAAGCCAGGAGACTGCCTTTATTCAATTGAAGACTCTTTTGTCATCCGCCCCTATTTTGAGTTCGCCCGATTACAATCACCCTTTTATTATTCACGCGGATGCCTCGAACGTGGGGCTCGGCGCAGTCCTGTCTCAAATTATTGACAAAAGCCGGCACGTGATACAATACGCTAGTAAATCCCTCAGTACGGCTGAACAAAAATATTCAACGACTGAGAGAGAATGTCTAGGTATTTTGTTTGCGGTGGAAAAATTTCGCCCCTACATAGAGGGAACGCATTTTGAAATTTACACGGACCACGCTGCTTTGAGATGGCTTTGTCGCGCACCTGACCCCACGGGGAAGTTTTCTCGCTGGAACACTCGTTTACAAGCGTTTGATTTTACGATCCACCACGTTCCGGGCAAAGATAACGCTGTGGCTGATGCCCTGTCTCGTATTCCCGAGAACGATATTTTAGAGGTGGGTCAAGTAGCGGCTATTTCTACCGCGAATCCTGACAGGTTTTCAGTTTTATTGTATGACAATAAGGAAATCGTGCAAACTCAATCGGATGATCCCAAATTAGGACCCTTAATTTCTTATTTAAAGGATAGCAATTTGCCCACAGACCCAAGTTTACGAGCGTGGGTCGAGAAAAACGCCCCGCTGTGCGAATTTCGAAATGAAATTCTGTACAAAGACGTAGGGAAAGTTATACGCAACGGGTCAGATCCTTGTAAAATTTTAGTTCCGGATGCTTTAAAGGCTCGGATATTACACTTAAGCCACGACCTTAAGTCAGCTGGTCATTTGGGGTCAAAGAAAACGATAAAGCGAGTTCAAAGTCAGTTTGTTTGGGACGGTATGACACTAGACATATTAAAATATTGTAACTCCTGTACGATTTGTCAGAAACACAAGGTCCCACGACAATTACCCGCGGGCCTTATGCAAAGTAGCGACGTAATTAACCCCTGGGATGTTATCTCCATTGATTTAAAAGGACCTTATCCACGCAGTAAGAGAGGTTTTAAGTATATACTCGTTGTTTCCGATTACCTTACCAAGTGGGTGGAAGTTTTTCCCCTACGTACCGCCACTACTAAACCCATTGTCAGACATTTAATTGATGACGTTTTCTCCCGCTTCGGATTGCCATCCGCGGTGGTCAGTGACAATGGTAGGCAATTTGTCTCAAAATTATTTAGTAGCGTTTTTCATAAACTAGGAATAAAACAACGATTTACCTCTCTATACCACGCGCAGGAAAATTTAACGGAAAGATTCAATCAAATTTTAGGAATCATGATCGCCTCCTTTGTCACTGACAATCACCAAGACTGGGACGATGGCCTCCAGCAATACGCAATGGCAATTCGAAGCGCGGTCCATGATTCGACGGGTTTTAGTCCCGCCGAATTGATGTTTGGCAGGGAAATTCGTACCCCGTGTAGCGTGTTTTCCCCCACAAACCCCAGTGATTATGTGTCTGACAATGCCGAACAAACCTACGGTCTTAGAGTTCTTCCAAAAGTACAAAAAGCTTTGGAACGAGCGTATGAGAACGTTAAAAAGGCCCAAATTAGGCAAAAGTCAAATTATGACAAACGTCATCGCGATTTTGAGATGGAAGAGGGAGAGTTAGTACTCAAGAAAACCCACCATTTATCTAATGCTGCTGATAATTTCGCAGCTAAATTGGCCACAAAATTTGAAGGCCCTTATAAAATTAGCAAAAAGTTTAGTGCCCGCACTTATAGGTTAGAAGATGTCGATACCAAAAAGATTTTATTTGGCAATTATCACATCTCTCAATTAAAACCATATGTCGAGCGAAAAGATTTAATTCTTACGGCTAATGATTTTTCGACGTCCGATTCTGCCCCTCTCGAGGGTCAGGAAACTGAGGACGAGGTACCAATTCTTTACGGTGGTCGCGTGTTGCGCCCCAGGGATCCCCAAACTGGAAGAGTCAAATAGTTTGAATGCTCTCCATATTTTTTTTTGTTACGATTGCGCAATGTTTTTTTTTTTTTTGTAATTTTACGGTGCACATGTACATATTGAGATAATTTTGGTAGATTTGACGGGAGCGTTAGTGTTACTTCTGTCCAGAAATTTACGATGTTCTTCTGGTAGCCCCTTAATTTGTTTTTATATGACAGGCCTGTAGTGTTTCAATTCATTTTTTTTTTATTATTTCCCCATTGGTTTTGCTAGTAAGTTTTAGTTAATTTTTTTTTTGACCAGTTATGTAGTGCGAAGTTGGTCGCCCGAGGACGTGCGATTTTAGTAGGGGGAGAGTTGTAACGCTAAATTTGGTTCATTTAATATATTTATTGGAAATAGTTTTAAAATTCGAACATAGGCGACTCCTCGACGGTTATTTTTAACGCTGGCCGTAGAGATGACAGTTGATGGGTCCCTAGAGAGCGGAGGCAAGCTTCGCGCGGGGTTTCCCTCGTTCTCCTCGTTTTTCTATAAGCCTATAATTGGCGGCACATGCCTTTACCTATGGATTCAGTGTTTCTCCCTTTTCTATATTGTCCACGGTCCCGCTTTTAAAAATATCTTTTTCCAAGAAAAACCCGAAAAGTATTGAGAGTTGCCATCCACATTGTATATATATATTTTTACCATTAACTATTGCTCGCTATTGTATATAATATTTCTGATTGTATTGAACGTGGGTTGGCGTCCGCTTGTCCGGCGAAAAGAACGTTGGCGCCTTGGCGTCGGCGTATCACCTTTGTGGTGTGTGTGAATTTCTTGGTCGGCGAGAACAATCGCTGAACGCCGAAGATATCCAAGAAACCCGCAAGGTCATTTTGACCGTTGGGAAATTAAGTTTTCCCAAACCTTTTGATTGGCTGCACCCAAAAAGCCCGCGAAAAAGGTCCGGCAAAAAGAGGGGACTGGTGGTCCCGAAATAGAGAGACTCTCGGAACAATTTGAAGAGAGAGGCCACAACTTGGAGCGTAAAATAAAAACGAAAGAGCGCGAAAAACAAATGACCACGGGTCTAGTCGGCCTAACATGATTGCGCGGGAAAAATCGAAGTCCCAGAATCGGTACGCGGTTTGAGCGCGGCCGCTAAATATTAATCCTAAGTGCCGGACCGAATAATTTAAGAAAAATGAATATATATATATTCATCGCGGTTCATTGTTGTGCGCGCCGGCAATTATAATTGCCTGACCAATATGTGCGGGAGACAAAGAAAGGTGGTAGCCTGTCACTAGCCGTGAACCACGGACTTATAGGATGCGTAACGTACTTTGTTTTGTTTTATTTGTTTTATTTGTTTTATTCTTTACTGATGTTTGTTAAGTGTGTTATTTCGTCACATGATATTAAAATCATTAGTGTGGCAACTTTCAATATCTATCTTATTAATCCCTAAACCCCTAGACACCTTAATTAATTACTAAACCCTAACCCCTAGACAACAAGCTTTTATTCTTTTAAATTAACTTTTAGTAACACCACCCCAACTAGGAAAAGGTAGGTGCCACCCGGGCCAGATAACTATGTTGAGGAAGATCATATATTATATCCCGAGTCAAATAATTCCTTACACCCTGTATACTAACCATACCTAAATTATTAGGGTGTTCACAACGTTTTTAATAAAATATATACGTGTTTTAAAATACCAGGTGTCTCCCATGTCTACGGGATGAAAATATAAATTTGTATTTTAAGAGGGGGGTTCGAACTAAAAAAAAATAAAAAATCGAATCTAGTAAACATCTGCCCTTTCTAGTAAATTTATTTTTAGAAGAATCTGGCAATGGAAAGACACAATACGGTACATCGTACATAAAAAATAAAGACAGAGTCCAAAATTTGATAAATCGACACGTATAGTCGAATTTTTCAAAAATGGCTTTTTAAAAATTGAACGATTTTTAAAAATTGGGTCCGTTTACTCTACTTTATAAAATATAGTCCGTTTCAGTTACGAATAGCAACTCGTAGAAGACCAGAGTTACACCGACACATACTCCGGAGTAAAGTTAACAATTCAGTGTGAAATGGACTGTAAACTCTAGAGACTAGGGCGTTTTGTGATAGATGGAAAACAATGCTAGAAAGAGCGCGCGAGATCGTTTGTTTTAAACAAGTACAGCGAAGAAAAAGAACAAGTAGAAAAAAAATAAAGGCGTTAAGGCTTGGCTAATAGACTCTACAAATCCTATTTAAAGTCAGTCATAGATTTCATTGGATACAAACATTAGGATAGTTATTATCATAAGAGGAAGCTAAAATATAGATAAAAGCGAGAGGGGGGAAGTATCTTCGCGAGAGCTGAAACGTTTGACTGATCGCGACACTGGTCCCCCCTTCTTTTGGGTGACACAAAAAATGTTCCGTGCTGCAGGTCCGGGCCGTCGTCTTGGACTTGACACGTGTTTTATTATCCTCATGACAACCTCTATTCATCAGCTTTCAAAGTTTCTTTCCCTTTTATACTTCATTGTATTTACTCAGCTTTTTCCTCCCCCTACCCACCCATCCCCCATTTTGATCCACAGCGCAACTTTTCTCATACCATAAATCTATTTTTTCTTTGCTCTCTTTTTACGTGAATATCATAAGCAAATAAAAAGGTTAATGCGTGATACTTTTCGATTCTTTCAATGCAAATTTCGTGTCATAACGTATACATTCCATTTCATCTTTAGTTGCAGTAGGTATAAAATCTTGATAATATTCATCTCTATTGTTTTAATATTGTAAGAGGGCTGATCATATACCTTATAATTATAATAAAAGGAGTGGTTGATTTAATTATATCAGATGATTTTCATAGTTCGGGATGGAGAAGTTTCTAGCTCGTTAGTTTGAATGAAAAGATTGTGATTTTCGTTGTGTTGGCTGAGCTGAAGAGTATATGATTGCTAATTTGTTTACTTTTAAACAATCTCGGAGCTGCATGGTCTAATTCTTTAATCAACGACGAGATTCTGATATTTCAAGTTTTTAACATTACGAAAATGAGCATGCGCAGTGTGGAAAAGATTTTTTAAAAGACTTCTGATAATATCGTCAATATCTCTTTCAATAAAATTATCTTAACTTATGTTTCATTTATGTTTCTGTGTCGAGTAAGAATACCATTACAAATTAGGAGTTTCCAAAGAAGAGTTTAATAACTAAACAATTAATGAGGGATTAATTAATATACCTGACGTTGAAACTTTAGCAAGGTATTTATTGAAAGATATATTAACTATAAAATCTATGCAAATTGTCTAAAAATTCTAAATTATAAAATATCAATGGAATTCACCTAATCAATCGTTTTAAATGAATATTATTAAATCTTTCTTTTTCTCTTTGTTCAAATACGCAAATTTTTGTCCTACACCTCCTGTAAACATGCTAAGCCTTGACCCTTTTGTCGGACTCTTAAGTTAAAGAACTAAAAATTTCCCAAACGCTAGGCAATTACCCTGGGGTTCTATGTGCTGATGTAAGCAAAGCGTTACTTCGAATATTATATTAAGCATCATACTTATAGGTTTTTCCTACTTATGGTAATGTATCTAGGCCGTAAAGTTCGATTTTTGGTCTTGAGAGCGAAAGAGAATGAGAGAGACGGGTATAAGCGATTGAAAATGGCCTGGTGCACCTATTCCATCATCCGTAGCCCGCCGCCAGTTGACTCCTAGTCTGGTTGGTGTCCGTCTTTACCGATGTTATCAAACACACACACAAAAAAAGTTTTTTTTTTTTTGAAGGGTGGGGGATGGAAGTTGCTACGTTTAAATCCAACGCCCTTTTAGATTGATAACGATGCTCTCGTCAAGAGACTCGAATCGGAGCAAGTGTGTAATATTATACATTAATATACGTTTTAAGATAGGGATATATCTTCATTGAAGTGGACATTGGCTAACTCGAGTTGACCTTTACACGTCAGATGAGCCTAGCAGGGATCTATTTTCGATGTCTTTATATATATGCTTTCAAAGTCGGAGTCACGGAACCACGCAACAGTGTATATATTGGAAAAGTTGAAAAATACTGATATTAGAAACTTTCGGTATAGGTTAGGTATTGACTGAAAACCAATTGAATTAACATAACCAATTTTACTCAAATATTTGTTAAATATAATTAAAAAATAATGGATTAACCTAAGATTCTTGTTATATCTCATAATTTCTCTCTAAAGCTCATTTTAAATAACAGAAATACAATTATCATTTTGTAAATATCGGTAAATTACCGTGATAGGGTAAATTACGCTGTAAATTACAGTGTAATTTATATAAATTCCAAAATTACGGTAATTCCACAACTCTTAACTCAAACTACCACGTGTTAAAAATTAACAGAAAATACAAAAAGAGCAGTATGTTTCTTACTATAATTCAGTTTTACAGAGAAATCGTCTCTAAAAATCGTAACAATAGCTACGATTTCAATTGCAAAACAAAAATCCCAGGGCAAGAGTGCGATTCATTAATCACAAGTTGCACGCTTCGGCGCGCACTTAAGTACTCGGTATAAAAACCAAACCATTCTACCCAACAAAGTAATTCGAAAAACAATTTCGACCCATATTTAAGCGCTTTTTTTTTTTTTTTTTTTTTTCCAAACTCAATCTCTTTCTCTCTCTCTCTCTTTTCAATAACACCGGGGTTATTTCGTCTAACAACTGTCATTGCCGCCCACCGTTTAGAATCGCTCGATTTCAAACCTCAAGCTATATCACGCTCAGCCGGAATGCCCTATAGATATTTTGTACCAATTGCCAAAATGGCTAAATAACAGTGTTCACGCACCAATGTATAATTTATTAGTTTTCTTCAAAACTCTCCCCCCCCCCCACCTCATAGATTCTACAACTTCAAATTCGGTATACAACCGATACATTATGAACTGTACGAGTCTCAAAGACCCATAAACGTATAGTTATTTCTTTAAATTATACCCCGATTGACTAGTTAACTTATTTTCCACAAATATCGCTTCATTTTGAATACCTCACGAGCCCACGGCAATGATTGAGTAGATGAATTAAATCTCATAGAATCCAAATTTATGTTAAAATGAAGGGGGAAAAAATTTTAATTTAGGGAACTGCACGCTGAACTGATGACAAATTTCGATAAAATTACCATTCATTAAGAAAAAAAATACATTAAGATTAAAGAGAGGCTGGAGAGGGGAAGTTAAGAGTTTTTATTGATTTTGCATCTAAAATATTAGACACTTTTGCATAGTAAAACATTCAGGAATTGCCTCTGAACCTAAGACTAATTAAAAGACGTCTCATCTTTAGCTTAAAACAGTGGCATTAAATACCATTAAGGCGGAGCTCAGTACACCTCTTTAAATTGGTTTTATCGATAAATAGTTTATCCTATTGAAATGGCTGTCACTCAATTCCAATTAATGTTCACTATAGCCTTACATGCCGAGTCTGTCAGGTTCGGTACCCTGATATCCGCTAACTGTTATCAATCGAGAAAGATCACGTGGTCCACGGTCTGAAGAGTGTCAGTCGCAGATAGGACACCCAAAATTTGGAGTTTTTGCTAAGCATATTGGTGTTCAAGGTAAAGCCAAGCCTATATAGGGACTTTTTAAAGGGATCCTATATATTCTAAGTGCGTATTTCAAATTATTTTATCGCAATAATTGAAAAATGAGTGTTCCCGGGGCCCCAAAAATATCATCCAATAAAAAAGTGATACCCGGGTGCGCCTACTGGTCCCTTAATCGGGCCTACACTTATTTTCCCACTTTTAAATCACACTAATTTATTTAAATTAAATACTATTCGTATACAAACTACGAAAGGGCCAAAATGGATATTAAAAAACATATTTTTATTCTGTAATTTAAGATCTTTCCAAGTTTGTAGTTAGTATACGCGTTAGATTGAAGACCATATATATAATAGAAGAAAAAAATACTTAAAACGAAGAAGGCTATCAATAGGGGAGGGGGGTAGGAAATGAAATCTATCTGTACAAGTACTACTGGACGCCAAGGAAGAGAGAGGGGGGAGATGGGTACAGGGGTTGTATGGGGTTACGCGGCGGGCCTTTCCAGGTGTCTGAGCAACAGTCATTTTCAACTTGGCACAAAGCTGATGGATGGATGCTAGCGTAGCCATATATACCAGGAGCCAAAAAAAAAACAGGGGGACGATGGGATGGCAGCTAGGCGAAAGATGGCCCATGAGGGAAGGAGACAGAGGATGGAGGGAGGAAATTCCTTAAAAAAATAACAGATCGGAAAAAGAATGATGGCGCGCGGCAACTGGTGCAAAAATACACACACACATAAACATATACAAGTCTGATGACGTCGCGAATAGTGTCAACGGACGTGAAGGTTCTAAGGAGGAAACGGGATGTTGTAGAGTTCTATTAATGAAAATGGACACGGTTGAACGAAGAGGGGTGAACTGTCACCTCAAAAAGCTCTGAATAACCACAAATTTACGTAATTATTTACTATTGTCAAAGGGTCAGTTTTGAAAGTTATTAAGCCTAAACCCGTTAAGTTCAATTACAGGAGGTGGCATTGGCTGGATTTAAGAGTATCGAGAACCTAAGTTTTGAGTTTTTTTAGGTCCACATATTAGAAGCCTCTTACAATATATTTTCAAGGCGAGGCATTAGCTGCAGTTAGTTATTTTCGAAAATCCGGACCTGGGAGAGGATTACAATTTCTATTGGGGGCTTCAAATATGCCAAAAACAATCTTTTTGAGATTCCTGTGACTCAATTTTAATCATTTTGGCGTACTTCAAGGTAGGGCCCCAAATAGAGCAAATTTCCATGGACCCAAGATCCACTAAATCCTGGCTTGGGGCCCATAGGCTTGAAGATCGATTATATTGAATGACCGGACCGTTTCTCGCAATGAAACATTATGAATATGTACAGGAAAGTAATATAACATTCATTTATACAAATGTCGATCAAATATAGATTATATTTAATTCAACTATCCCGAAACTGTCTATTTAACATTTACCATGTACATAGTTAAAAATTGGAGATGGAAAAAAGCGTGTAAACTAGTGACCCGAATAAACCGAGTTTTTTAGATAGTTGTATTAGAGTTTAGACCATTCATCGTGGGTGTTCCTAAGCTCGTTTAATATCGGACATAAGCGCGTCCAGTGGTCGGTTGGTGGTATACTGACAAGTCAATCGAAGAAATATATGTATGTATCTATAAGCGAAGTCAGCGGGGCGAGAACACTGGTGGCGGTGGTGGTATGTATTGGTGCATGCTTGGTGTTTTTTTTTTCTATCTTTGACCAGGCGTTTTTTAATTCGGAACTAACAATGATAGAGTGCCGCATACTGTACAGAAAAGGGGGGTCAGTGAGGGAGGGGGTTCAGGTTTGATCGTTCGCGAGCCGTTGTTCGTCCGTCCATCATCTCCCTTTGAAAATGATTGATCAACTTTGATCTCCGATAATATTTGTTCCCCTTCATTTTGATCGAATGGCCTTAGAGCTCTTTCTAGGCTATACTGCAACTTTTAAGCTCGATATGACGTATAACTCGTTTCTTCTCGCAGGTCTTTTTTTTTTTTTTTGTTTTCAAAAACGTTTAAGACGAGGCTTTTCCTTATCACTACAAAAGTAACTAACGAATCAAAAGTGAGAATTTCTTCCTGGCTAATATCTTAACAGCTTTTTAAAACGGGAACCTAAATTTAACTACTCATTTATAGAGATAAAATAAATTAATATTTGAAATTGCTTAAGCTACGATCACACTAGCATTTCTTAATCGATTTGAAACGGTACAATCAAATCGATATTTTAATCGCCAGGAATCGTTTTAAGCGTCACGTGTTCACGCATTATCTTTATAAATCGATTTATTGTAGCTTCTTATATCGGTTGTTGAAACCGAATCGGTATGAAACTGGTTCCCGAAGCAGTTTCGAAAAATCGAATCAAATTGATTAGAAAAAAGACGGCTTGCTGTTCACACGACTCTAGCGAAACATTTTGAAACGATTTAAATCGATTCCAAGGCCTAGTATGAACGCAGCTTTAGAAATGTTGATTTCCATACATCGAAGATTATATATTTTTTACTTTTAAACACGTTACTTCTTGGGGTCGACACGTTTTTGAGAAAATTCAAAATTAAAATGTTTTAAAAAAAGTATAAATGGGATCAGGAGGGAAATTAGATGATTTTTAATAGATTCTATTTAAAAATAGGATTTGTTCGCGCGTTAAAACATTCGGAAAATGTCTTTGAATTGATTGGCTCTGAAATAGCCAATTACTCATAATTTCCTAAAGTTTCCAAGATTATAATATTTTTAACTATTGTACAAATTCCATGTGCTTGTATAATTTTAGTAATTTTTAACGATCTTTCCGAAAATGCTACTCAAATTCATTTTGGGTTTCATGAGTGACAGAGTTATTTTAACTATAACCTTCCGAAAACGAAATATTAGAAAAGTTATAAGTCATATCTTCAATATCATATAAAAGAGTAGAGATAAAATAGAAGTTAAAGATTCCCTTGAAAGTAAGAAGCCGAGAGTGTGACGAGGGCAGGGCAAACTAGGTACCACGTGTTCTTGATGGCAACTCGCGTTTCAAAACGACAGCACGACCTCGCACGACGAGAGCGCAATATCTCTTTTCCCGCCAAAACCTTGATAGCTATAGGTAGTATATATACACAATTTTATCAAAAGCAACTTTTCCCTATGCAAAATAAGGAGAAGAGACGAGAGAGAGAGATAGAGAGAGAGAGAGTGAGGGAAGACAGATTTAATTAAAATCTGGGGGATTATAGCGCGAAATTTTGTCTGCCAGAAAACCCAGGGCGAGGGAAAAAGGGGCTTATTTGCATTCTAAGGGTTTTTGGTTAAGGGTTGGAAAAACGTACCAGAAAAAAAAATGTATATATATGGTAGGGAATCGAAGCAGGTGTTGCGTAACCGCTTTTAAAACAACGGCTTAAGTTGACAATGCGTAGAAGAAAAAATAAAACTAAAATTTGTAGGTGAAAAAATACCGAGTGGCATAACATTGTAACTTTGTTAGCATTCGCTTTTTGCAAGATTTTGGATCAAATATGTTATTGACTTAATTTTATCAATATAAGGCAATTAATATTAATAATCAAAATTTGATTTTATCTTCAAAATTTTATTATTTTTTTTTTGTTATTATCTCTAAAATTTCAATAATTTTTAATGTAATACCTAATTTCTAAAATTAAAATGGTTGTAAATTTAACACTAATCTTAAAATCCTAAGAATTTAAAAATTTAAGTGTAAAGGCGAGTTTTCAATCTAGATTTTTTGGTACAAGAATCAAACTTTTTGCGATAGGTGAAACTTCACTTAAACTTTTCGTTTAACCCACGTTAACAGCTAGACTTCATCAAGTGACAGAGAAGCGGATATCAAAATGAATTTAATATATAATCTTTACTTGGGAAAGAGAAAGGAAATATCAAATACCATAATAAGTTACAATAATTTTGCCTTTAAACACCATTATTTTTTTTTTTTCTTTCAAGACGTAACCATATACCATAAGCAAATTCGCTAACAATACATTTTCAAAATCCAATTGAACCCACAATTCGTAGCCTTAAATCACAGTACGCTTTCCCTCTCGAAACTTGTACCTCATATTTTCAGCACGCACCGCGTATCGAAAGTAAAAGAAGCTATTGTTTTAAGTTAAACTGGCTGTTTAGTTAAGGATCCGAGTTACAGCTTAATGAGCACTCTATATGCGAAGTACTTTCCCCTTTCGAAACCCCCTTTAACAAAGTTTTTTGCGCGCTACATCAGTTAAAACATGTTGTAATTTCAACACGTACAAACTTGGTGTTCCTTGTAAACGTATAAGAAAGGTTTTATATCAGTATATTGAAGGATACCATTTTAACTGCACTGAAAATTATGATAGTAAGGTATATTTGGCGGGAGATAGGTATTTATACGTAGGGTAAGGTAGAAAAAATGCTAGCTAGCTCGGCAAAGTGTTCCTAAAGAATTAAAAAATATCTTGACGGGGATTTGCAGCAACAAAAAAAAGAAGAAGAAGAGGTAGGAGGGTTTGCTACGAAATTTGGAAGCCTCGATACGTAATCCTTTATACCGTCAAATAAGCGTATACCTTAAATGAAAGCTCATTATAACGAGAATCTCCATCTCCGCGAGGTTTAGATTTAGATTGGGGCCTAGTTACTTTTTTTTTTATTTTCCAAATGGAATAGAGGCGCCAATTTTTGAAATATTTGATATTTTTTGGGCGCCAATAATATTTTTTGATTCTATATAACGTGATGCTATCACCGATTTCTTATGCAATCAAACTGAAATTTTGAGTACCGTTTTCGGAAAAATCGTTAAAAATATGTACAATGATTTAAAAATTCAAAAAAATTTGTTAATTTCGACTATTATTATTTTAAATCTCTTTCAGTTTCAATATTATCAAGAACAAGTCCTCAAGATCATTTAAAGAAGGTGCTTTAGCGTTCTACACGATACAAGCCCAAAGCCTTTTCCACAAATTACGGAAAAGTACTACAAATTACAGAAATTTAACCCAGCACATTTACCAAAAGTTACAGAAAACTAGCCCAAAAACATTTACCAAAAGCTACAGAGAAATAACCCAAAAACCTTTACCTAAAGTTACAGAAAACTAACCCAAAAGCCTTTGCCTAAAGTTACAGAAAACTAACTCAAAACCCTTTACCAAAACTTACAAAAACCTAAAGTAAAACCTTTACCAAAGGCACAACAAAACTAAGCCAAAACCTTTACCAAACGTACCACAAAACTAAGCCAAAACCTTTACCAAAAGCGCCACAAAACTGCATAAACCGTCACCAAAAGTACCACAAAACCTTTTTCACAAATTACACAACTAACCCAACAAATTTAAGAAAAGTCACAGAAAACTAACTCAAAACTTTTACCAAATACACAGAAAATTAGCCCAAAATCTTTGCGAAAAGTCACATAAAACTAAACCAAAATATAGCCCAAAATCTTTGCGAAAAGTCACATAAAACTAACCAAAATATAGCCCAAAATCTTTGCGAAAAGTCACATAAAACTAAACCAAAATATAGCCCAAAATCTTTGCGAAAAGTCACATAAAACTAAACCAAAATATAGCCCAAAATCTTTGCGAAAAGTCACATAAAACTAACCAAAATATAGCCCAAAATCTTTGCGAAAAGTCACATAAAACTAAACCAAAATATAGCCCAAAATCTTTGCGAAAAGTCACATAAAACTAAACCAAAATATAGCCCAAAATCTTTGCGAAAAGTCACATAAAACTAAACCAAAATATAGCCCAAAATCTTTGCGAAAAGTCACATAAAACTAAACCAAAATATAGCCCAAAATCTTTGCGAAAAGTCACATAAAACTAAACCAAAACATAACCCAAACATTTAACAAAAACTACAGACCTAAAACCCCTAAATCCATCTCAATAGAAAATTCCTTCCAGGAATTAAATTTAAAACGAATCATATAAACGCGTCACGAGAGGCAAAAATAGTTATTAGGCGTATGGCTATAAGATAGGGATCTGCCCTATTATTACAAACTCGAGCGTATATAAACGTAAGTATACCTTCGAGAGAAATAAAATCTGGGCAAACCAAATTCTTTCGAAGAGCAGCGAGTCAAAAATGGGAGGTAACTCAATGTTCAAAGTATCAGGGGGTGAAAGAATGCGCTTGACCTTATAGAGCGCTGTATATAGAAGAGAAGAATCCGCTCCCGTTCCAGAGTATACTAGCTCAAGAGTGAAGGGAATACCGCGAAGAGGGGTCAGTTCAGGGGTGAAGAGATTTTTATACCTTTTGGAAATGTAGAGCTACATTCAAGGGATACGTAAATGTAGTACATGTAATTACAAACAATATTTATGAGACCTGCACTAGCTATTACTCTTCACAAATGACAGTTCTTTAAAATATGATAACAATGATGACGGACTCTTTATCTGGCATAATCATATAAGTAATATCAAAAGTCAATCACTTTATTCCATAAAAGTAAACAACGCCCCGTAGCTTAATACTATCAGCCCATCACTTAAAACCAGCCATAAAAGTCATCATCCCTGTCTGGCTCGAATGATTTGGACTCTTCCTCGATATTTAGAGTCTCTCACCCGACTCCAAATATTCGAGGAAGAGTCCAAATCACTCGATCCAGACAGGGATGATGGCTTTTTTGGCTAGTTTTAAGTTATGGGCTAGCACGTTTACATGGCCTTTGCTGATAGTATTAAGCTAGGGGGCGTTGTTTATTTCAATGGAGCAAAGCGATACACTTTTGACTATAATTATTTTAAAATTATAATATTTGTGTTTCAGTATCACTTTAAAGTACACCCTATATCTCCTAGAGTTCTATTGTTCCTCATCATCTCTACGGGTATTCTTCGCCTCTCATTTTATTTTTCTTGACCCCGTCAACTTCAAAATGAAAGAATCATGACCTTTCAAACTAGCCATCGATGGATAAAATAGCAATTGCTATGAAGTAATAATAAACATCTTTTCTGTGTTTTTGTTTTATTTTAATTCATTACCATTCATATATGGTTGTTATTATTACCTACGTGTATTTATTTTTTGTTGTAAGAAAAAAATATTAAATTACAAATTGTTTTTTGCGAATTGAGAAATAATACTATATCAAAATTTAAGCCTAAAGGTATGATTGAATACTGTAATTTCATTTCATGTTTTTGAATTCTTAACCAATATTTTGCACTCGACAGAAAACTATATATACGAAATCAGTTTTCACGAGAGTGATATGACAGGTCTATCTGCGATTTAAAAGTAGCCTTTTTTATAGCTTAGCAGACGACGTTGACCGTAGCAAATAATGCAGTCAAAGCTAGGCTGTGTGCGTAAGGGAAAAGCATTTTAAAGGGGCATATAGGGCCTTTAAGATTTACATAAAATAGGTGCAATTTCTTGCGCCATTTTTTAAATTATTTCTCGCAAATCGCTGTATTTTGTCACTTAATGTTCCTCGTGCAACCCTCATTTTATAAGGGGAGACTGTTAGAAAAAATATTTTTGCTTTAAATCAATTGAAATGTGTGTAGTATTCTATAAAAATGTATATTACAAAAAATAAAATCTCTCGAACATAAATTGAAACTCGCGTAGGATTTTCTGGAACAAGTACTTTCACGAAAACGACCGCATAAAAGCAATCGTAACTGCAGGCTCTCTATAATAACAACGCGAACACATTGATAACAGTCTCGCCTGAAATGTTCCGTTTTAAAAATTAAAGATAGTGATTATAAAATATTTTCTTTTACTGTCGTGGAAATCTTTTTCTTTGACATATGTAAATATATTTTGAATCGTCTCTTAATGATCTTTCCGAAAATGCTACTTAAATTATATTTGAAGATATTTGAAGCTCGTGAAAATCTTACATACTTTTTAATAGGCTATATTTGAAACTCAACATCTTTGATATTTGGAAACAGTTTTTTCCTAACAACGAAACAGTCAGATAAAATAACTTGAATCTCTACCCAGGTCGTATTTTTTTAAATGAAAACAAACTAAACATATCTCATTAAATTGGCTATGTTATATAGAAGTCTATAACTTTATAACGTAGACAAGATGCAGCCAGGAAAAGTGGCTGGGTGATAGAAAAGTTTAAATTGTAATTGTAAGACTCAGCGGGAGAGAGCGCCACGCCACGGCAGGGGAGCGAAATACTTTTATTTTCGAAATAAGAAAGCGAAAGCTCCCTCTTTCGATGGTTGAGGGAGAAAGCGGTTTGGCCGGTCAAATATACGGCTTCTACCGATGACCCCTACCGATATAGCCTAAAGTCCAAGCAATGTTACAAACCAGCTAGAGTGTACAACAAAAACTTGTTAGACCTATACTAGAAAAAAAACTGACGTTCTGAAAAAATGCTCTAAAAATTCCCCAGGGGCTGAACAACTTTTTTTTCTTACTTTATTTTTCTATCTCATTTCATTCCCTCTTATTTTTGCTTCTAGCAGAAAAAAATAAAAATAAAAAAAGAGGGGAGGGGGCTTCATTTTTTTTTTTTTTTTTTTTTTTTTTTTTTTTCTAAATTCTAAAGAAGTTGGAATAAATGTCTTTTGGATTTTAATTTAATCCTGGCTGAATTTGCAACAAGGATAAGGCTTAAATATATCAAAGAGAAGGTGAAACAAATATTATTCATAATATTTAATGGATTATTAAATGTAATTATAATAATTAACTTGAATTTCAAAAATATATATTATTTTTCAAGAAATAGGCTTAACAATTTCTATAAGGGATTAAATAATTCCTACTATAAGAACGTTCTTGTTTTAAGCTTCCAACAAATTGGGATAAACCTAACTTTAACTATTCGAGCCAAAAATCTAATCATAGATTTAAATTTAAAAATATATAATTCACCTTCCATTTAAACCTCGAAAGAAACAGATACCATGCAATGACACATTTCAGGATTTTCGACGCATAGAAAACTGCGGTTGTAAAATATATTAATCCAGACTAGACCACTACTTGCTAATAACCAGGACCAAGGGGCGTATACCTAGAATAACCACCAGATACCTATTTAGTACCTGAAGCTAATATTCATTCAAAAGAAGCTTTAGGAAAAGAGGTGGGGGTGCCAGATTTTTTTTATTTTTCGCAAAAGTTCATCTTCTTTAATAAAAATTATTGTTAAGAAGACGCGAGACGCCGAAAGATTTATGAAAGAGGGTGAAAACTCGACGGGGTCGCTACCTAATAGATTGATATAAGTACTAACAACCAATCGTAAAAGATACGGACTACTTTATTACTATATATAGTTTAACATTATGTAAATTTCCGCCATTAGAACTCAGTTTTGTTGTAATTTGCGACTTACAAGTTGTAGAGTTGGGTGGAAAAGCCCCTTATAGTTTATTTCAATTTGACATGACAGTAGGTTCAAATGTATGGGCTCCCCTTTATCCCTCCAAGTAAAGAAATCATAGATATAATGATGGGTAGTCTTTTACGCGTTATCAAATCAAAATGAAATTGACTGTAGAAATTTAAGGAAGCAAAATAAGTTTGCATAATAGAAGTAATGCGAGGCAGATTAATACATAATGTTAAAACTTATATTTGGAAAAGTAGTATTAATAACATTCCTTTCAAATTAAAGTATTGTCATGGTGTTTCAGCATACTCTCTATGAATGGGATCTATGAAATAAGATTGGGTATACCTTCGTGTATGTTGCAAACTCACCCTGATCATGACTCTGAGAAAATATGGGTGGGTATGGGGGAAACCGTCCTTAAATTATCACTCGTAATTATTTACGAATGAAAGCTTTATTGTAACTGCCAAACATCAATCATTGAAGGTTTCTTGTTATTTTTTTTTAAATACAACATAATAAATACAATTGGGTATTATTTTTATGATTATTATAGGTGGGTCGATTTTATGTTAAATGCAGTTTATTCTTTTCATTATTTTGGGGTGGTTTCCAAAAATACCACCTTTTTCGTATGTAAATAATGATACCATTATTATTATATGAAATATAAAAAAGCTTATAAAATAAATATATCTACTAATGCGACTTTTTTTAGGCTATATACATATTACGCAAGTATTTGGAAAATCTATAACTGTTATATCACTTCGTAGAAGATCGTAAGACGTCTGTGAACTTGATAAAACGTTGATTTTAGATGCTATCAATTAAAATATAATTAAATTTATTTTTAGCCTTATTTAAGATTTATACTATTTTTGGCAATTTTATTCCATCAGAATAACAACCAAAATATTATAAATGTAGCCTTAATATTACTGAACGCCTGTAGAAGTGTTTCATCCGCCTAGCGTCAAAGCTAAGATAAAAAGTCCAACTTCGACACCAAAGGGGCTAAACCCCCAGTTTGATTTTAGGCATAAACCAATACAAAAATTACTTAACGCCTGTAAAAGTGTTCCAATCCTCTCGCTTTAAAGCTAAGATCATAAGCCGAATATCAAAACTTTAAGGGGCTAATCCCCCATAATGTATTCTAGGCCTCAAATATAAGACAAATCAATACAAAAATGATAATAGCCCCCTAAACATTTTACAAAACAAATATTAATTAACAAAAGTTAAAATCCATTATACATACATAATCCACATGAAAATTACAACAGTAAAACCCCCCAAAAAATATAATCTGAGTGTTTTGAATTTTTAAAATCCCCCACATTTTACTTTATCACTAACGTGACGTTGCCTGGCTATTATAGAACAAACAGCTGATTATCGGGCAGTTTGGCACGTGATATGCTTTCACGCGGTCTCTTTCGTAAAAGTACTTAAATCTAGAAAGCCCTTCCGTTCATTTTAAACTTATCGTTAAATGGAAAGTAAATGGACGCAAGTTGAAGTTAAGAAAATGACGTCACTCACGATACTTAAAAATAAAGTTTCATTACTTTCCTGGTCAATTAATAAGTTACTAAAGATATCAATATTTTCATTCATAGATTTAAAGTCATTAATTCGAAATAATAAAAAAATTATAAATTATCGATCGAGAAAAAAAAACATAATAAAAATAGTACCAGTACACGTAAACTTGTTCGAATCTAGATCTAACGAAAGAAAATAGGTGTAAACCCTACCGTCCAAATCCCCATGTAGGCTACAATAATAAGGCAGAGAGAGAGAAAGAAGAGCAGGTGTTCTTAATTTCTTCCTTAACATCGAAAACGGAGAAAAACTAATCTGTTTAATTTTTTTTCTCCCACCCCTTGGGAAGTTTTCCCAATTCTTACCCCGTTTCATCCCCCATTACATTTCCATCATGGACACACCTTCCTCAGGTAAAAATGGAGGAAGAGTCCGGCCTTTTTCAGGTAAAAATCTCCCCACTCTCTTTTAAGAGTCTATCTGTTGCTTTAGGCTGCTAAAACTATGGGTTCATTCCACCCTCCCGCTTTCAATGGCGTCCGAAGCAAAGAGAGACGAAGTTAGAGAGAGAGGGAGCGGGTTTTTTTACATATTAACCAGGAAAAGGAAAAGACAACACGCCTTTCCCCGTCTTTTTCCCCCCTCCCTAGTTGCGTTGTACCTTAGGGTAAAGTATGGGCAATGCTCCGCCCGATTTTACACGCCCAACCCAAGCACGGTTCTGTTATAGGTAACCTGTCCGGAGTCGACTCCTGCCCCATCTAGACACGGGATCCCCCGTTTCGGGTCGGCGCAAGCGCTCAAACTATGTCAGTATTACCCTCTTCTCTCTCTTTCCTTTAATTTTTATTTTTCCCGTTTCCGTTCCCCCATCTTTTTCGTACGCCAGGATACCGCCAGGTGGAGTCACAATACGGTCAAATCTTTGGCCAAGCTAGGACACGGTTTTCCACTGCCGTACGAAAATGCAGGGGGAAACCTCTACATTGTTTTGCTTAGGTGAGTACCTTACTTTTTTTTACCATTTAATATTGTTGTTTATTAATTTTTGGATTAAATTAAATCTTTGTTGATTATAATTGTTACTCGAATCATGGTTTCGTAGATTTAGGGATTAAGATCAGGTTGGTTGTAATTAGGGTTATATCTAAAAAAGGGCCTAAATTAATCCCCCCAAAAAGTTAAAATTAAATAATGGTTAATTTACGATTAATTAATGTAACAGTTAATAAATAATTAAATTTAAATTGTTTATCTAAACTTAATTTCACAAACGGAAGATAGAAATTAAGATCAGGCATGTTGTTATTACTGATATCTTAAAAAGGGCCTAAATTAATCCCCCAAAAGTTAATAATTAAATAATTGTTAATTTACGCTTAATTAATCCCAAAAATGATATACCTAATTAAATTTAAATCGTATATTTAAACTTAAAATCACAAACGGAAGATGGGAATTAAGATCAGGCATGTTGTTATTACGGTTATATCTTAAAAACGGACCTAAATTAATCTCCCCCAAAAGTTAATAATTGATTTAATTTACGCTAATTAATGCAACAATTAATACCTAATTAAAATTAAATCGTATATCTAAACTTAATTTCACAAACAGAAGATGGGAATTAATATCAGGCATGTTGTTATTGTATGGTTAGGTCTAAAAAGGGCCTAAATTAATCCCCGAATAGGCAATAATTAAACAATTAATACTAATTAACACTAATTTTACCAATGTAATCGAATCTATCCTTTAGTTAAAAATATTTTTAATTAATAATTTTAAATAAATCAAAAATTAACTTCGAGTTTATAATCAACCAAATAATTTAAATCTTATTCTTCTTTGTTAATTTTATTAAAAACCATAATTAGGCCTAATTTTAGAAACAGTCAAATAGTTGTATTAGAGAAAATACTAACATAGATAATTCTACCATTTCACCACCAATTTTACGAGAGAATATAATATTGTGTATCCAAATTCAACCAAATCGTAAAATATCACCAAAACAAGCGTAATTTCAAGACAATAAACCGGGTATAACTTTCTCGAGTTTAAAGGGAGGCCAAAATTTAAAGAGTTAGGCTTAACGACGATTTAAAATTAAAAAAAAAAAAAAATGAAAGAGGGAAAGATGATTGGTTAAACTATAATTTTACAATTAGACGAAACGGGCCATTAAGATAATTATCCCAGTTAAATATTAAAGATATATTAACGGGGCCTATAATTTAAAAATATTTAAATGTTATTTAAATCGTGACTAGCTCGATTTTCCCATTTCACATTCCCTTTAATTGTTTAAACTGGGCGATAAAAGTATACGTTACGTCCTAAAACCGGAGATATTGCTCGGGGCGCGAGCTAGTATAGCGTCCCATTAACTAATTTAAAACGAATTTTTCGGATTAAGCAAACTTAAAGTGGCATTTTGTGTCGGAGAAAGAGTCAGTCCCTATCTCCGTAGAGAAATCTCTGCAGGCACTCTCTCTCTCTCTCTTTCTCTCTAGCACGGTTTCCCTGGGCTCTTTGTGAAATATTAAGCATTTATACGACGTCGCGGTCCTTTTAGATTGTCTCCTAGTTTTGTAATAACCTTAAAAGAGGCGAGAATGGAGGCCCATAGAATCGGTTTTGAGAGTTAGGCTTCGGCCCCGCTTTTCGCTAAATTATGCAAGCTCTTAAAATCGCGAACCGCGTGCGAGCTACGAGAGTCTCTAGGCTGATACCGAACCGTTCGGTTGTTTTAAAACCTAATAGAGGCATCGTCGGAAACAACCTCGGTGTATACGATATTTATATATACAGGGAGACGACCAAAACCCTCCATTCTTGACAGATATTTGCAAAATTGCCTGAAAAATGTATACTTTGAGTTTGAGAGGGTGTGTAGCAACGGCCGAGATAAACTGGTCTAGGTCGCATTTAGAGACTTTAACTATATACGTTTTAGGCCTTTAAGTATATTAAATTATTACATTAAATGTTTTTGATAAACCCAGCTGCTGGAGAACCCGATTTCATAACATTTTATTTAGCAAGACAAACGATAGAAAGTTAAAATATAATCAGAATTTATAATTACTTGTTTGGGTAATTGCATATTGGTTATAGTTTAAGATGAAAGGCTTATCTGCCTTATTGTACACGAAAAGACTAAATACTGACGTCACGAATAATCTCAATCCCACATAACAAACTGAAATAACTCAAACTTGTTTTCTATTTAAGCGAAGAAATTATATTTAATTTAACAATACATTTATCAAAATTTAAATATTTTGTTAACGTTTGTTTACTGAGTGATCTATTTTTTATTTTTTGTTTTAAAAACGTGTTAGCTAACAATTATGAAATTTAATTGATTCAATTTTTAATTAAATTGAAATTTAATTGACTCTTTTCCGTAATGTTTATTAAATTAAAAAAATTAACTCAAACGTAAAACAAGTTTAAAATTAATAAGATGATAATGGTAAATAATAAAAATTTCATAACTTTTAATATGGTTAAATATACTTTAAATTAATTTCTTTTACAAATAATTGGATTAATTATAATAAACGTTTAATCGTATAAAAAGGTTAAAGGTTGAATATAACCTCAATTATACGTCATTACTCGTGTTGACTAAATTCGAATTTAATGTCACTAAAATTGGAATTTAATTAAAGCTACACGAGTAAAAATAATAACTGGAAAAATAACTTAAAATTACCAGGAAACTTCGAGTAAACTTATTAGAAAATTCATGCTTGTTTGACGAGAATATATGCAATGGGAATTTACTAAAATTAAGTATACAGAAAAACTACTGTTGAAGATAAACTATTTTCTAAGAGTGAACGTGCTTCCGTGGAGAAATAACAACAAACAGGAGAACTATAGATTTCAGAAGAATATAGGAACCACTGACTTACAATGTTTGGTTTTTTTTATGCCCATATGAAAATCCAACTTAATGATAGACTGACTGTCAAGCCTTCTTTATCTTAGAAAAAATGATCAGTTTGTGGTTCAACTAAATTAAAATTTGACAAAAAGTGAAAAACCTCATCATATGACTGCACCTAACGGTCTTTACCACATGACCAATTCTTCTTGGGCCTTTAAAAAAAAACGAATCAATGCGAACGTCTCTAATTAAAGTGATGGGCTATAGTTGGGAGGCAGAGGGGGATGGAAAAACGTCTACGAGAGCGCGTGTATGGGGCGGGTGCCCAAGCGAAATGGACAGGCAGCTATAGCGCGAGTGAATCGTCGTTCGCGGGCGCGGGGAAAAAGACGTAGGCACAATTTTCACCCTGTAGCGCGGCCGGGGTCGTCTCCCAGAATCCCCGCGCTCGACTTTTGCGGTATACGCGCGGGAAACGCTAATCTAATGAAAAACGGCTCTCCCTGTAGCTATATAAGATCTAAAACGTAATGTTCCGCTTCTCTCGGACGTTCGCGAACTGCACGGGTCCTTTTTTTTTTTTTTTTAAAGGACATGTCTTAGGGAAAAAAGAAACTCCTTTTTAAATTGATATTGATGAGGATAGATCTGACTGAGAGCTTTTAAAGGGATACTAAACAAGTTATTTTTAATCGATTAAAATATTCGTAAAAAACTGTATTCAAATTCACAAAAGGTTAATTAACGAAGAAGTTTCAGATTGATGAAACTAAATAGTTTCAGTACCCAATGAGAGTACCCAATGGCAGGAATGGAAAACACGATACCCCCATGGCTTTACAATTTTAGAACCGCGTAGTCGAGTGCATCTTGGACAAAAGACTATTTATCCATCCAGAATCACAAGTAATCTCCGAGAGGAGGAGATAATTTGGGATTGAAGAAAAAGGTGTTTTTGATTTCCTTTTTTAAGTTAAATCAGTAACACGTAATTTCGAAGACGGTCTCTCATTATATAGTACCAGCAATCCTGAAGACCTCGAGAATTTTGCTAGGCTTAGCGAGTTTTATAATTTACTGCGAAATACCGTGAAACTTTTGTTGAGTTTTGATAATGTTTTTTCTCACATTTTAACAGTCAACATCGATTAGATATACCTTGTTTTCACAGTCTATAGTATCCATTTAAATATCCATCTTTAAATTTCCCTTTGAAGACTATATTTAATAACCAAACTTTTATATCTATATTTGTAAATCAACCGTAAATATAGAAATACTTAGATTTTAATTAATTTCATTATTGAGACTGATTCTTCATGGTTTAGTTTCAAAAACTTGGATTATTAAAGCTTTAATATTAGCTTTTGAGGTTAAACCATTGAAGTATCAGTCTCATTAATTAATTTAAATATTTAAGTCATCATAGTTAATAAATTTAATATGAAAGACAGATATTGTATTTCAATCGTGAAGCTATAATTTTAACAGAACTAAATGTTACTACGTGATCATTATAGAATGCGTAACTACAGGTATGGTAAAATGATAACCAAATCCAATGACTTTCAATGATTTTCTGCCAGATAATTTCCGAAAATTTTAAGTTAAATTTTCTTATTTTTTTCCCCAACCGATTTTGCCCCCTATGATCTGATGACAAAAGTCAAATTCAAGTCTTGTACTTATCTTCTCTATATCCGTAACAAGTTAACAAGGAACATTTTCAAGGAAGACTTGACCTTTAACTATTTTTGAGCGAAAAAGATCAAGCTAACAATGTAAGATTCCCCGCGATGTCCTGCCATCCAAAAGCAGACATTTTTTTTTTTTTTTTTCAAAAAAATAAAGAGGAGAAAAAGCCAAGTGTTTTTTAAGGAGAATGATGGACAGGTTAGAGATTCGGCCGAGATTAGAGAGATGGAGAGAGAAACATTTCGGGCAGCAGCCTCGCGGGAGTCTTACCCTCCCCGGGCCTTAGCTTCTTTTTTTGCGGCCGGCAACTAGAGTCTGAGACACGCCGTAGATTCGTTAACTAGATAAAATGTTCTCTCCCGGTAAGACCGGCAATCAGACCATAGTACGGACCAAAAAGAGATAAATACGGGCATTCTTCTGACGTTTCTTGTAAAAAAATGGCATAACCTTATACATTCCGTCATTTTTACGTAAACTTCAATGGTTTTGTTTCACCCAATTTTGTTAGAATCTGTCCTTTTATAAAATAATTTCAATATTCATAATTTGAATACGAATCATTTACACGAAATTTATTGACGATGGTGATTAATAAATAACATAATTAAATTTGAGTGAATTCGCCAAGGGCGAATCTACACTACATATATTTTTTTAAGATATCGGAACTATTACGAAGATTGACGGGCTATTCCATAGCTACGGTCACACTATCCAAATCGATTTTAAATGGTAAAAATCAAACAGATATTTAAATCGTTTGAAATCGTTTTAAGCGCTGTCTTTTCACACATCATCTTCATAAAACAATTTATTATAATTTCATCTGAAGCTTCATGTTGAAGCCCGAATCGGGTTGAAACAGTTTCGAGAAATCGAATCAAATCGATTAAATAACGATTTCCCGTTCACACTTCAACAGTTTTAGAACCACCTCAAATTTCACGGGCTTTCGAGTTGCAATGTTTTTTTTTTTTTTTTTTTTTTTTTGGTATTTTCAACGTATAGAAATCTAATATTAAATATACGAAAAGATAGGTTTAAATATTTCTCTACAAAAAAATGGGCCTAAATATTTCTCTACAAAAAAATGGGCCTAAATATTTCTCTACAAAAAATGGGCCTAAATATTTCTCTACAAAAAATAGGTCTAAATATTTCTCTACAAAAAATAGGCCTAAATTTATTTCTGTACGAAAAATAGGCCAAAATATTACTGCACGAAAATTAGGTCTTAATATATTTCTCTACGAAAAATAGGCCTAAATACATTTTTCTACGAAAAATAGGCCTAAATACATTTCTGTACGAAAAATAGGCCTAAATATATTTCAGTACGAAAAAATAGGCCTAAATATATTTCTGTATGACATTCCCTGTTTTATCTTTTGAGCAGAAAATCAGTTTTTATTTTATTTCGCTGCGTTTCATCTTTTAAATTTAATTTTTTTATCTCCTGAACGAATTTGTTGTTAATTTTATTAACGTTGACAGGTTAAATTACAATGTGGGTTAATTGGAAAAAATATTACAACCATGATTATTATCTATTTTAAGTTTTAAGTTTAAACTTGATCTTTTTCGAATGATAGCGGCTTTTAAAAATCGTAAAGGACTTATATTTTAAGGGAAAATAAGTTTCAATTAAGATAGGTTATCATAAGAAATAATCTGACGTAAAATGTAATCGAAATTCTTCATTCAAGTTAATTCGTCATGCAGCTAGGCAATGTTCATTTTCGGTTTTCGCTTAAAGTTACAAGCTTACTTATTTTCTCAAATAGTTTTTGGAATAAAAGTTATGATAATTGGTTAAATCGAGATCAAACTTGTCAAAAATAAAACGATAACTAGTTGGAAATATATATTTTTTAGTCGCGAAATAATTACATGATGGGAATTAAAATATTGTTTAGATTGGCTATTTAGAATTAATTTTATCATAGGAGATAATAAAACTAATTTAAATTAGCAACGTTAAGTCTTGCAGTAAATTTTCTAATAGTAATTTATCTCAAGGAGCAACAGCGCCCAGAAGAATTAGCAATTTAGTTAAATTTACCAATATTATTAATTTTTTTAAATTTTATCACTACCGGGGAGTGAAAACTATCACTAAATTAATATAGAAATCGTTAAATTAACAAATTTGGTTGTCTAATTTCGTACTTACATTTTGATTGGCTAAATAAATTATATCAATTTTATCATTTGCGATTATGGAGAGACTTTGAAACCGTTTCAAACCGTTTTGAATCTTTAAATCAACTTATCAGGATAATAATTATAAATTTCGACATACGATCTTTACAGTCGACCTCAAAATTTTACAATTTGGCCTTTCTAAAATAGTTAAAAACGGTTTGAAAGACTCCAGTGTAAACACGGCTTTAATTTAAATTGACAAAATTAACCCTCGAAATAAATTAATACTAGGAGAGTAACTATTTCATGTATATTTATGTCTGTAGATGTATAGAGAAAAATGCGGCAAAGACGAATAAAACACGATAATGCAAAAATCTGCTTGATGGTATATTTTTTTGGAAATTTTATTTTATTCGAAATTCACGAGGAGAGTAATGAGTGGGGAGAGAGCCCAAAGAGGAGCAGACATATCTTTTCGATGCAGGAGAGATAGAGTAATCGTCGAATGAAATCTTAGTTGGCTATCGAATAAAGCTATAGGGAAAACGCCAGGGGAAGTTTGGAGTTAGGTTGGTTATTTTGAAAGCGTATATAGACTAAGGGATCCTCGGCATTGTATAGCTATATCTGAAGTTCATTCACTATTGCGTGCCGAATACAGTAGACGGCCTTAAAGGGAAATATTTTGAGCAATATAATACTGTGCATGATTATCAAATTTTAACCAATCGCCATATAACCGTTTTAGTTACGAATTGTGTAGGAATGGAGAAATCGAGTCAAGAGTAAGTTCTACAGTTCATCGATCACGTGACAAGAATTTTACAATTACAAACATGGTTACATAGGCCCAGTGCGAAATTTTAAAAATGAATTTCCTTGACAATTTTTTAATAATTTCCTTGAATAAACCAGAATTGTAAGAAAGAACAAGTTATACCGCGTGTAATTGAAAAGCTTCGATAGTTTGCGCAATATATGAAAAACTATATGCTCGAGACAAATATTTCCAGCTAACTTTAATTACCGTTACCTCATAGAGAATTTTACAAGTTAAAACTTTGAAAGTTCCTTGACCTTTACCCCAAAAGTAATTTCCCAGGACTTTTACCTCACATTTTTTAGAAATACTCTGACTTATCCATGTTTTCCCGTTTTTATACGATATAGTGAAGAATTCATAGGACGCTAATATTTAAAATGCTTTTAAAATAAATTTAACTTGTTCGGCTTATTCACTCAATTACGTTCGTACTAGGCCTTCGAATCGATTTAAACCGTTTCAAAACGTTTCGCTAGAGTCGTCTGAACGGGAAACCGTCTTTTCTCGAATCTATTCAATTCGGTTTCTCGAAACTGCTTCGGGAACCATTTTCGTACCGATTCGGTTTCAACAACCGATAGATCAAGCTACTATAAATCGTTTCCTGGCGATTTGAATATCTGTTTGATTTTACCGTTTCAAATCGAGTAAGAAATGCTAGTGTGACCGTAGCTATAACCGTAACTTCAATCGTTTTCATTCCCTGTACATCACTAATAACGCTCCATGTAAGGAAATCTAATAGAGACTAACCCTAAATTAGCCCTGTTTTTCGAAGCACACTCTTACAGCGTTCCATATCTTTCCCTATTATCCCAAATATTCGCCGACATCTCCCGAACAAGCATCCTATCCTCGCTTGGAACGGACATTTTTCATTTCTCCCCGCCGTGTTCTGAAGCAAAGTTTACTCGGGTGCGTTCGTTCCTAGCTGTAGCTCGTTCTCGGACTCTTCGCTTTAGCCTTTTTTTAGATAAATGGGAGCTTTTAGGAGCACGCCATAGCTAGTGGATAAAAAAAGGCATGACAGACTCATAATTTCTTAATGCGGGGAGAAAACTCGGGCTTGCTTTTTTTGCGGTACCAGAAAAAAACTACAGTTTGTTTCGAGTTTTCTGTAGGTTACGAAGTGAGGCTCTCACGCTCCTCATCGAAAACAAAAAAGGTTAAAGGGGAGCTTACGTTTGTACGTGTTGAAAATTCTAATTGATATAAGGATTATAGACCTTTATAAGGCGAACTCGATTTAACTCGTATAATGTATTGGCATAGGTGAATAGAGCTATCCATAAAAAACCCTAATGCTTTCCACTGAATACGTCTTTGCCTATACATGGCTGTAATGCCTATTTTTATAAATAAGCTTATTTCGTGAACATGCATCTATACGGAGGCAAATAAGAGAGGTAGCAGCGCATCGCGAGAGAATTCAGTGCTATCAAAGATGTGGGCTCTCCTTTTATCAATGACAAGTCAATGTATTAGTGGGATCAATATTAGATTAAATAATTAGCTCTGTTTTATCAGACTTGGGGCTGATAATATACCAGACAATTGAAGGATGATACAATTTATGACAACAGGTCAAGAAAATACTGGGGTTGATGAAAAGGGATTTAACTTCAGATTAAATATAATGCTGATAATCTCAAAGCAATTAAGGGGTTTAATGCTAGATTAAGTAACTAGCTCTGCTTCCTCAGTGGGGCTGATAATCTCAAGACTATTAAATTTAGATTAAATAATTAGCTGTTTTATCACTGGGGATGGATACATTTCAAGATAATTGTGGCTGATAAAATGCGAGATAATTAAAGTCTGGTAAAATGAGATAAATACACCGGCTGAGGAAACTCAAGACAATTGATGGGTTTTAATTGTAGATTAAATAATTCGTTCTGCTTTAACAAGAGACATGATGATATTCAAGAGGATGGGGGTAGAAAAACCCTCTAAAAGAAGAAGATAATTCGGGTGTTTAACTATAGATTAAATAACTGATTCAGTTTTATCAGTGGAGCTGAAGACAATTGGAGATTAAACTTAAGATTAAATAAATAGCCATGTGGGGCAGATAAAATCCAAGACAATTATTTGGGATATACAGTAGATAAAGTAATTATTTTGGTTTTATCTGTGTGGGTTATGCTTTGGAATTTTCTAAACCCGAGTGATAGTTTTCAAAACCTCAAGATCACCTGCTAGCCTCGCAAATGAATTCGTAGAAAAAGCTAAAATATAGACATGGTAATCCTGCCGCCCATACAAGTCCAATGACTTAAATCGCAAAAATAAATTTGGTATTAAATGTTTTTTTAGGGGGTAGAGTTAATACTAAGCCTCGGTTGAAGGACGCGCGTGGTGAATCTGGATTCTATACGAGGACGGAAAGAAAATGAATAGAGTTTCTAAGTAAAAGACGTTTTTAGAAATTTTTTATATCAAAAAAAAGGGCCCATCTATATACGCCTCGGACAGAGAGACGTGGAGGGGGTGAGAGGGTCAGCTCGGAAAAACTTGCTAAGTAGTGCTGGAAATAAGAAGTATACTGGGCATAAATCACTAAGAAGTCTATTCAAGCGATCTCCTTTTCACCATAGAAGAAATGTAGGCACGAGGAAGGCTACAGGCACGTATGCAGGAGGGAGGGCAGAATGCTAAAAAAGTCCTTAGCTTCGCATCTTGGCCATACATACTTCGTACCACGAATCCAAGATGAATAGAGATATGTTAGGGGTAGGAGAAATAGATGGTATTGTCGGATATATTAAAGGGACAGTGAAATGCAAATGTTAAGTTTCTCCAACCAATAGGGAGTCAGCAAGGGAGATATTGATACGTCAGAGGTCTATCTCTCCTCTCCGTGTCATCCCCCTTAGTGAGGGAGTTACAGTATTCGCCCTTACAAGCGCTCCCCCAGTAAGGGGGTTCCATGACGTCAGGATTTCTTTCTTTCTTGACTCTCTGCTGTCTCCCTATTAATCAGAATTATAAATGTAGAGATTAAGAAATTGTACTAAGAACGCGAACTGATGTCCGTGAAGCTAACTTCGAACTATGTTATTAAATGTGCATATAACAACCTCAGACAACGCAGTCTGATTGGTCACGAACATATCACGAAATGTAATAAAAAAAGCCTGATTGGTCGAAGGTTCCTAAACGAAACATGTTCAAAGTTGAACTTTTTTGAAACTTGTTTTTACATAATTAACGAAAATACTGTCACGCTCAAAAAGGAATTAGAAAAGTCAAGAAACATAAATTTAAAATTCAATTTCACGCTCCCTTTTACCATCCACCGTATTCTGCTTCGCTCATTGGATGTACCATAGTCGGTACCACTTAAAGTTTCCCCACTATGCTCCCCTCTGAACCTAAGATACCAAATGATACGGATAGTAGGAAGGTAATACTTTAGTCTGTACTGAAAACTGGTATTTATATCAACTGTATAAGGGGGAAGATGAAGGGGAGAGAAGGCAATATTTAACGTAGCTCATGCAGGCTGTCCCTTTTTGGACGTTTCTAGGCCTGATAGAAGACTTTCTACATACAGCAGCCCACTATGCATGCCTGTGTTAGCCGAAAACTGATTCAACTTTCAGATATCTTTTTGGCACCCTGAGCTCGGGGTATATTGCAGACCCCCCTAAGAGTGGATCTCTATAGCTTATTTCTGACCAGCTATAGATTTCTTTAAACTTTTCGGATATTTTTGGTATTTTTTGAATTGATGGACTATCAAAAAAGTATGGTGACCTTAAAAAAACTGTTCATGACGATGTGGTTTACAGGGTGTCCGATTAAGTTTTCCAAAGTAAATATCGAGGCCGAAACACCCTTAAAAAAAAAAATGGATCCCTTAGCTATATTATAGGCCAATATGTGATTCTGACACGTGATACGGATGCTTTTGCACAGTCTCTTTTTTTAAAAGTACTTAATCCATGAAGTTCCTCACATTCCACGATATCAAGTTACCCAATATAGTTTTTTTAATAGTATAATAAAAGCTTCAATTAAATTTAATCTATAAATGAAGTTTCTTAATCATATCTTTGGTGTTATCCAGACATTAATTTTCCAAATATAATATATACAAAGGGACTAAATTACAAGTGCTTTTAAATATCCCACAGTGTTGGCTAAATTCATTAATAAAATTAGACACACTTTCACAAAATATATATTTCACGCGTCCAATGGTTCTTCCTAACAAAAACAGTCAAACAAATCGAACTTACTCCCCACATGCCGTATTATAAATCGATGCTGGACTATCAAAATCGTATGCCGCAACCTAGTTTGCCAAAGTGTTTCCAAGTGTCACCTTCTGACAATGTACGCCCGGTCAAAAGTAACTATATAGATATGGTCACGCGTTTTAGAGAGAGGGAGGGTGGTATAATATTCACGATGAGTCGATCTCGATCTCACGGGTGATTTTGACCCCTTAAGCGTTTAGAGGTTTGAAGGTTTCGGAATTTCCTTCTCCACCCACCACGATGATCTACCACCATGCACCGCGAGGAGAGAATCACGGTGTTATAAGGAAATGAATCGGGAGGCACCTTCAAATTTTCTATCCATAAATCAAGATTATATATAAAAAATAAAAAAAGCTTGATTAATTCTCGGTAACACGTTCGTGACAGCCATTTCTCGGCCCTTGTTTGCATTCTCTATCTCTCCCGGGATAAATTAGACTTTATTTTTATTTTACTTTTGGCGCGCAAGTTTTCTCGCGTTTAGTGACATGTATTCATAAATGTTTCTTTTTATTTTCTTTCGAGAGTTTCATTTCGAATTCAAACATAAGTCGGGAAAGAAAACACGAAATAAATGAGACAAGTGTTGCAATTTGTATCACTAACATATTGGCCTCATCTTGTTCTGGATGACAAAACAGCGCGTTATCTTGGAAATAATTGATAATCATTTTAAAGATTGATAAAAAAATATCATGGAACAAGCTAAATTGAAGTAATCGCGCTCAATCGGTATATCTTAACTCTAAGCTTCTAATTAACCCTTGGCTAATTTCTAAGACTTTTAGGGATAATCATGGTCAGAGTGAAATATAGAAACACGTGATCCAGTCATGCAACATCTGGCAGTATTAGTTCTATAGTTTTTTGTCAGGTGGGTTCAGAGATAATTCATATAAAAAACATTTAATTTTCCTTTTCACCATCTCTTTAGAAGATACGTAAGAAAAATTATGAATATTAATAGTAAATTAAGCTTTAAATAGTTGAACTATTTATCGATTTTTTTATAAAGATAGAAAAATACGGCCTCACTTTTGTTTTGACTGTAAATAACTTTTGATATACTTTGTATAAGGTTTGTGTCAAAGTTTTGGGTGCATAAAGAGTGATACATTTCCCCTCCTATAGTTAAAAAAAAAATAAAAATGGACCAACCGTTCTTTAAACGTTTAACAATAGAAGCTAAAGATTTTTGACGGATCTAGGTATAGGAAAAAAATATATATATACCGACCCCCATTAGCCTCGAAAGGGGCAACAAAAAAAAATGACACCCCGAGACAGAGTCGTGCGGGCGGCCTTACGTTTAAGATCTATCATCGTCCGCTACAGTCCGATCAAGACTGATCCTATATTAAAAACCCCCGTTACGAGTCGTCAGTGTAAAGGAAGGCTGGAAGACCCTTCTCAAATTAGTCTATCAGTCCGGAGTATAAGTAAAAGCTCCGAGGCAGGCTGCATGACAGAACCGTCTGGCACGTCCCTAGGTTGAATCGTGGGTTGCCCGAAAAAACTCTCGTCCTTTCCGACCATCTTTCATTTTTGGCCTCGACACCATCCATATCCACGCGCTCGCCCCAAAAACGCGCAAAAACCTCTTTTTTTATCGCGCGCGCGAGCTTCAAACTATTTAAAGGTAAGGTGAAACGGAAAAGAAAAATTTAAATAATTCATTAAGCCTAATTTTATTATAGGAAAATATGTCATGTTTTTAATCTCATCATATTTAATAAATTAGTTCTTGCAGAAACCAATAATAATAATAATAAATGGCAAGATGTCATAATGTTTTTTCTTAACCATGATGTGTTAGTCTTCTAAATATATATTTAATATTCAAAATAACTTTTCTTGTTGTTAAACCGAAAATTATTGTTTATTGAAGAGATTTCTGTAGAAATTTTGGGACGGTTAAAAATTATCTTATTCAAGTGTATGGCGGTTGGAATACATTAACAGGAGCAACCTATAAAACAATAAATTAAAAATAACAGTCCCTGAAGTTTGGCTTTCCCGTGAACATCAATGCGCGACGGCTGGAACACTTTTACAGGCGTAACTTTGAATCATTATACGCTATTTGTAGACCACATTTAAAGTCGCTATCATTTATTTCTTAGCAGACGACGTTGACTTTATCATTTACACATTTCAAAACATAAGGGTAGCTGACTTTTAAGCGGCGGATTCCAATATCCTACCAGTTCTAAAAAACGGCTTCAATTACTTAGTTTTCAAGTAGGTTTACCGTAAATCGTCTAAATCGCTAACAAGCTTACTAGATCATTTGTAGAAAGTCATTGCGGAGTGATAAATAATTACAATTAAATTATTAACAATAATCCATCATAAATTGAAAATATATTTGCTTTCGACAAATGTTTAAAATAACTGCCATGAAGTTTCACCTAGTCTTTTAATTAATAACTGAAGCAATTATACTAATTATAATTATCGAAATTGATTAAAACTAGATTAACAGCTGTTTCAACCTCCCTTTATCTATACTAGAGTGAGTGAGAGTCTGCTATAGGAGAGTGAAAAAAAAAGTTTGTCGACAACTTAAGACACGAACTGTTATATAAGGGATGACCGAGATTTTTTTGGCGTTGGAAATAAATGATTTCTTAACCACTTTGGAAATCGACGCGGCCATGGGCTACCAATTTTTTTGCTTTATTTTTTTTTATCCGAGGGTAGGCGCAGCACTTTAGACGATTATTGATAGAAGTTTCCGTTTTTTACCAAGGATATAGACTTAGAAGTATGTAGCGCATGCCATTTTTCAAATTGAGATTAGAGCACGGGGTAAAGCCGAGGGTTAGGGTAAAGTATTTGCATTCAAAACCATGGCTTGAACTGTGATTTTTGGATAAGTTATAGGATGAACCCACTATCAAATACCAAACAAACTACATATTTCAAATTGAGATCAGAGCGGCAGTTGAAACTACATACGCAAGTGGTTAAAAGCATTCAAAATTCACAACACAAGCTTTGGTTTTGTATCAATTTTAGGAGAAAACTATAGTTTGTACTTCGCACTCGAAGCTATTTATACAAGCAAGGAAAAATCTGTGGTTCTAGCTTTGGAGTTGGATAACTCTTGATGTTTCTTACCACGAGCCGTGACTGAATACTCGAAGCTAAGTACACCATACCAAACAAATTTCCTTCAAAATACGGGTTCCCAAACTTCGGTTACGCTATAATCTTGGGGTGAAAATGTGATATCAACTGTGATGGACCGAATTTGTTTGTCGTGTCGGTTAGCTACTTGGGGAAGTCGGTCGGTATATCTTATAACCTATACCTCAAAGATAAGATAACGGGATTTTGTTGGAAGGACTGCGAGCTAGTCTTGTAAAGTAAAATGTTAGGCGGTCACTGAAGCTGGTCATCATTTACTACAGCTAAAGGTATTACGGGACTTCTTCCGAAGTTTCGATTTTGTGTGGGTCTAGAACCATTATAGATGAAATATTCGTATCTTTTACGTTAACCTACAGACTAGGTACATCCTATAACACTATTGATATTAGTTTATCTAACAATGAGGGAATTGCAAAATCACATAATTGGCATCTAAATTTAGTAATTATCTCTGAATGTTTAAATTAATTGTTCCTGATCCCATAAATAATTTTATCCCTCACACTGACATGGTGTCGTGTGGATTTATGTGTGGTACTGGTCGAAAATGTTCCTAAAAACTGAGTGCCCACTTGGATTAGTTTCGGAGATAAAATGTCATTAATTTACATGAACATCAATGATAACCCAACCTTACCGTTTGTTTTTTCATGAACTAATTAAAATGGATCTTGACTTTGTCTTCGATATTTTTTTGCTAATTAATAACGAATGTGGTTCACCAAAGCCTGCTTTGTTTCAATTTGTAACTGAAATTTATAACCGCTCACCCTTTTACCTAGAAGTTGCCTTTCTCACCCTGTATATATAGTTATAATAATTAATATCACTTAACTACATATTTGAGGCGTTATAATTTAACCCCGTAACACCTTAAAACATCGTGCAAAAACAATAGGATAATTTAATCAAAATCTTAACACATGTTTATATATACAGATATAAATGAGTATGGGGTCTTTGAACGCGTGTGTTTCAAAAGCAAAACAGCGCTGCATGGTCGCGGAGATGCAAATATACTTATAGTTTAATCAAAATAATCGTATATACACGCACACGAATATAGGGAATGCAATTATCGTGGCAAAGTCATTATCAGCACGAGAAAATAATTCTACCACGCAAGAAATCGGCGAAGACATGGCTCAGTCTGTGAAGAGACTCGCGTGCTAAACTGAACAACAATTGGATAAGAAGATAACAGCTTATACGTAAGCTTAGGGGAGGACGTATCTAACAATAAACAATGAAATAAAGCAATGAACCGACCATTCCAATTATAAAAAGAGACCCGTAACAGCTATAGAGAAAATAAGAAAAAATAATAAGCCAGGCTATGCATACCGACGGGCAATTGGAAATAACTGAAATAAAAATCAAGCTCTATCCCAGCAATTATACGAATCTTATAGGAACCCACCGTCAGTACTGGCTAACAAAACAATATTTTCAGTTAGTCCTATTAAATTGGTTTTGGGGTATAGTAATATACAAACTCGATGCGGTGTAGTTATTAAGTAACAATCGAATTTGGCTAAGTGCTGAAAATTATGAAATATGCAAATATATATAGCGAATTCCACTCTAAATCTCACTAAAAACCTAATTGCTCTTGTTTTCGCTCTACAATGCTCTAGTTCGCAAGTCGAGTACAATAACCATGTGTTATACTAAAAAATCAATTATAACGTCACGCTGCTATTTGGGCCGAAATATGCTTAATAAATATGAATTAAGTAATAAAATTACCTACATATTCAAAAATTTCACTGATATATTAATTTTTTCAGAAATCTGTATCATAACATAAGCCAAGAGTAGATGGAAAAACGAAAGACTTATAGTTAAGATTGCGATAAAGGTGTAGCTCCTAACTTATTTTTCAGTTGAAAACAAATAAGGGGGAATGAACGTGCATGAATCCCTATTATCTCCACGCTACTGTTCTCGTATTGAAAGCGGGTAGCAATTATAGTACGAGAGAATATCAAAAGAAATAAAATAGCAGACGATTAAATCGTGATTTCAACACATGCAAAATAAAAATATTTTTGAAGGGAGAACGCAGTCCGACAACAGACAATAACAACCGAATTATATTAAACAAAAATGTATATTAAAAACTAAATCATAATTTATATCATAAATCTGATCGTATAATGATATTAATTTTATGTATTATTTGAATGCGTGCGAAATTATTGGGCTGTAAGTTTGTGAAAACGTGATTCGTGTATGTATTAATTAATTTACAAGTAAGGAATCAAATAATCTAAAACTAAAACTAAAAGTTAAAATGGTTCAATACAGGGAAGCTGGTAAAACCTACCTATCTTAATAGATGAAAATTAATAACAAAACCGGATGTTCATAAGCGTTCTCTATCGGCAACAGTGACAAAAACCACGACAATGCGCGCTGTTTAAAGGCCTAAGATTACTTCTGCCTGTCACCTTGGAAACAAACTCATCCTCCAGGCTTCCTCTTGCCTTTCTACCCAAAAGGGAAGCTCAGAAGGTGAGCCCACTTCCAGTGAAACAGGCAGAAGAAATCCTTGGCCTTTAATCTTTACTAGCCACTCACGAAGTTTGTTAGTTACTACATTTGACGCTGTTTGCCGATATAGTGCCAGGTTTTGATATTTATCTTTATTAAGATATTAAGATATTTAGTTAATAGTCCTATATAAAACTCATATTACAAAACTATTGGAGAGATAAGTATTTTAATCAAAATTCAAAATGATATCCCTTCTTCCATTTATCTACTTCTGGTATGACGCTATTTCATCAATGGATATTTAGGGAGCTTATAGGTTTGCTTGTACCGCAAATTCTTATTGATTCAGACAATAGGATGATCGTAAGGGGAAATAGGGGAACAAAAAGCTAAAAGAATAAAAATACGAATTTGGTTGGTTGAACCCGTCAAGATCAGACCATTCCTTTTTATATTTTTCCCCGAATCGCGGATAATTTCTAGTTGTCTTTGCTTTGAGTGGCAAAATATCGGGTAGGCAACGATTTCCCCCGTGAAAAACCAAGCAAAAACTGACAAGCGTAATAGCTCGTCTTCAAATTCTTGGCCTTTTATTTTTCTTCTTCTTTTTTCTTCTTCTCTCTTATACTAAAGGATAAGTTAGAAGAGGGAAGATTGGGTCCCCCTAGAAATCATCACCTGCTTTTTAACAATTAGGAAACACAATGTAGTTGAATTGCCCCCTCTTCTTTTTGAATTTAGATTGACAACAGAGGTTTCCCACTCGAGGGACTACTCGAGAAGTCTGCTACCGAATTATTTTAAACACGGGGTTCATGGCCCTCTGTAATATATACGAATTTTCACGAATTATGCCCCAAAAGTCAAAATGATTATTTGAACTTATATATAGAGGACATACTTTAAATAATAAATATTTATCAACCTTTCATTTTAGGAGAATAATAATAAAATGTCAAGGGTATAGGGGGTTATGCAAAAACAATACGAGGCATTTGACGTCAATGTCGCGAGGTTTAAACCTGAATTCATTCTAGCATACGTCACTAAGAACGTATGTTTATCGAGTCAAAGGTTTATTTTGAGGTATACATAAATCAAATCAGACTAAAAAGGGAAAAAAAAATTAAGATATAGAAATGGTTTCAGTTACAGAGCTAGATTTAGTTTCTGTTTTAGTACAGATTTTAAAAGGAGTACGAGGTTTAACATGCATCGTGTATCAATTCGCCTCAGCTTTTCCCGTTGCACCAACTAGGCATATAGCTCCTCTTAATGGTCCAGAAGTATATTATATAATTCTTAAGATTTCATAAATTACAATGAATTTAGACTGATTTTGTGTCAAGGAGCCTTTTTTAATTAATTAATTACTCTTGAATTTCAATTAGATTAATTCACGTTTTTGTCACATGACGAAAAATTTAATAAACACGCAATTTAACGACAAGTTTCGAATGAAAGTATTAAGTACTTTCACGAAAGTAACAACGCAAAAGCAAACATATAACTTGTCACATATTTTATGTAAATTATTTTTCAAGAATGGTTGCTTATAAGCATATTTAGCTTTGCAGCCTTGTAACCCATACATTTTTCCAAAATAAATACATATTTATATGTATATTGTTAATCATTATTATTTATTTTTAAGTCTCGACATATCATCGTGCATGCTTTACCCTTTTAATCCGAATATGTGGTGGAAGGAAAAGCTTTGTTAAAGAAAAACTAAACCTCGAAAACCAGGATATCAGATTAAAGAAAATCAAAGTTTCTATAAACTTCAAACTAAGTAGTCTAAATTCCCTCGTTTCTGAAGAACCCAGGAAAGTTAAAATAAAACACTCTTACACATCCGCGTATACTCTAAGATAGATACAAACAAACTCAAGAAACCTCGAGATATATGGGCCTTTTCTTAACCCCAAATTCTAGGTCCTCAAAAAAAAAAAAAAAAAAACTGTAAAATAAAATTACAAGAAAAACATTTTTTTTTTTTTTGAAGTGGAGTGTTTTAGTGGCTAGACTTATTTTTTTGAACGAGCTTACAGCTATATTTGATTGGAAGAAAATATTTTTTGCTTGGATTGGGTTGAACCGCGGGATAGTTTGGCCCCATGTGGCGATTTTACAGATTTTGTTTTGTAGAGAATAAGATTGTGTCCGGGATATTCCTTGTGGTATTTAAGTATCAAAATTCCACTCAATGTTAACAACAAAACTAAAACTAAATCATCTTCCATTGTTAGCACAAAATATAGCTAATACTAAAACTAGTATACTCTTTGAAAACAAAGGTTGATGTGGAATACAATCTTAATTTTCAATATAAAAAGATGCCATGGTCATACGTTCTTGTGGTTGCAATATCGGCGGATAATAAATAAATTTGAAATTTCAAACCTTTCGAAAATATAGTTAAAATAAAAATCAATTTAGAGCCAGTTCTAAATTGAAATTTCAAACTAATACCAGTATTAGTTAAAATATGATAATTAACAAAAAAAAAATACCTTAATTATAGAAAGTAGTAACTTAAATTGATTATAATAGACGGAAATGAAGCTAATCTAACCAGATCTAACCTTAACTAAAAAATTAACGATCATTTGAAAGCCGATCAATTGGGCAAAAAACACTAAACTCAGGAACTATCTTTAAAATGATCTAAATTTCCACTGGAAAACCGCTTATTCTACTGGGAAATATGGTCCTTTCCTAGATTAGAACTTGGAATAACCTTAAAGATAGCTTCTACCTAAAAATTAAGTATTATTTCTAGTTGAAAATCGTGCGCAGTGTATATGGGAGGAGCAACTAATATATGAAAGTTAGAAAACTGTTCTAAAATACCAAAAACTAAACACAAAAACCGTTTGTTTACAGATATAGAAGAGGAAAGAAGGAAAGCCCATGGAGTTTTCTATCATGGTTGTCAACTGAGTCAGGAGGGACCCTTCAAAAAAGAGGGGCGCGCAGAGAGTCAAAGCCTATCCTACGTGGCTAAACACATTATTTCATATATTTTTTATTTCTTTTATCCTATATAAACCGTGTATTTATTTTCCTTTATTCGTAGCGAGTAATCCATTATTGTCTGAAAAGGATGCGCTAATTAGAGCCTTCAAGTTTGTTTTCCTTCCACGAAGACACGCGTCACTCAAATCAAAAAAGCGAAAGAACGCGCAGTCAAGCTCTGTATTATTTTATTCAAAAAATATATGTTATACGCTTTATATACAGGAAACCTTTTTTTCGGGATTGTTGGCAGGATTAAGAAATGACCATAAGTTGGCCACCCAGAATATAATTACGTTATAGTCCTAATTTTTATTGTTAAAACCTTTTGGGTGGATTAAACAGGGTATAATTAGTATTGTCTGCAAAGATAATTTTCAGCCATGTATTTAGTAAGAAATAGATGTAGTTTCGGACGAGTACAATTGAGTTTCATAAATATTTGAGGTATAGAAGGTCAAGCTTTGAATTGAAGAAAACTCAAGTTGATAGGTTCTGCATTTTATCAAATAATACAGGCAATAATTGTCTAGAAACTTTGTAACTTTTAATTTCTTGAATAGTAAAGTTTTAAATTCTGTTTAAATTTAATTTGTAAATTTAATTTTGAACAATGTAATAAAATGATAGATTTTAGGCCCCAGATGTCCGAGACTCGATGGCGAGACCAACATAAATCGAAGAGAAATTTTCAGTTCTTTCCAGCAGTGGCGAAGCGATGGGTCAAAAGATCTTGCTGTTGCGGAGGAAATTGGTATATAGGGGCCCTATCGTTTGGTTTTTGGGGTTGGGGACCCATGGCCGCACCTTGATTAGGGCCACTGTTTTTTAGTTAAATTTAAAAGGTGTTAGGTAGTTTGTGAAAAATTACACAGAAATTAAATATTTACATTCTTCAGATGCAACAAGATTGAAACATTTCGATTTCTACACGAATAACTTTCATCGGATGATAATTGGAAATCCATCAGATTAGGCAACCTTACAACTCTTGCGTGTATAAAAGCTCTATAGTAGAAGACAGTATTCTAATTGTCAAACACGTACAACATAGAGAAATCATCGCAAAGGGTTAATTGCCCGATCAAATGTATTTCTATTGGAACTGAGCCGTAAAAATGTCTCATCCTTTTTGGATCCGATAAATTCCTGATCTTCCCATCGAATTTTAATTAAGATTGACTAATATCAGTGAAAAGAGGATTCGTACTATACTAGGTGCCAAAAATCAATCATGTATACATTGTCCAAAAGGTCTTTAAGCCTATGAATAATTTTACGAGCTATTCATATCAAATTAAAATAGTATCACGCAAGTTTATTTTAACTCAAATTATTGCTAAGCCTAATTATATTCCTAATGAAATAGTATTCAAGTTATTAGTCGAAAGCTTATATTGTAATTTTCTTTGTGAATTTTATAGCGTACCATAACAATAGTGTTTTCTAATTTTTATTTGCAGAGATTGGAGGCAGAAAAATATATGTAGTTACTGCTATAAAATGCTAATTCAAGATGAAATATACTCCATAAACTACTCACTAACACCCTATAAATTATAATAGAAAACCGAGGATTATTAATAGCCCATCATTATGGTATACAAAATTGAAGCCCATAAAACATTAAACTATTACAAAGTTTCGTGAAAGTGTAGAACTCAATTCCTAACGTAGTTAATTTATTTTCCAATATGCATTTACAAACGAGAAGTAGAAAACTTCATTCAATTTTTCCCACCATACAGTCTGCCTCCTACGCTCCTATTAAACTAAAAACCCTGATATTAAAACCCCCCTGGAATATTATAACTCATTTCTCTATAAATAGTAAAAATATGTAATATTGATCCGTCGCGTAGGAAAAGGGAATGAAACTTTTAGTATTATATACGTATACAGAAGGGCAGGGCCCTAAGTTGTTCCATTTCAAAATATCTTAACTAACAAAGCCTGAAAATCCAAGCTCCAATTTAATTCCTAATCGTTTTCACTAAGTAATAATAGAAGAATTAACTTCGTACGTGATGAATTCTGAAAATGGTTTGGTAACTATTCCGTTCAAATTATGAGAGGTAATGAAGTAATATATTAAAAGATATGAAAACCCAGGAGTTTCGAGATAGAAATGCTGTTAGAAAATACAACCCTCTCGAGTTTTGTACTCGTTAACTTAAATAATATGAATAAATTTGAATAAAGATTATTAGCATTATATAACTTCATTCTTTACCTTGAGTTTACATCAAGTACAATCTTGAACTCATTTACGTTAAATGAGAATGAAAAGCTTATCATTTTAAAGTTGCATTACCAGAGTCCGTTTATTTGGGTTGGGACAGAAGAAACGAGAGGCTGACCACTCCTCGTAATCGGTGTACACGCCTGTAGCTTTTACTGTATTAAAGTGATTACGTAAGTGACTAAGTTACCAAGTGCTGTGCAGGGACGGAAATAAGCACAAGTCACTGGTCATTGTCCGATAACTTTTTAATTTTAAGAGGGGGTCACTGGACAAATGTCCGATAAAAAAAAAACTTTTTAATACAGGAAATGTAGCATTGTCCGGTATTTTGTTAAATGTCCGATAACTTTTGAATTTTTAAGGGTGGTTACTGGACATTTGTCCAATAAGAAAATTTTCTCATTTCCGTCCCTGGTGCTGTGATCATTTCCGTAATTGCGTAATCGGTGTACAGATTTTAGACAAGTGGTTAGTCCCTCGAGAAGAAATGGCTTTGATGAGCTCCATACTTTAAGAGCAAGTAAAAAACTGTCCACCTAAATATTGTGAAATTTCTCGAGCACCATTGATGATAGCAACCAATCAGAGGAGACGATGGGCGGGTTCATCACAAAATCGCCGCCACACTAGTTCAGAATGGGATCTATGGGAACATACTCTTCCTTTAAGCGCCAATTAGTTGAATTTAATAAAGAAATAAGTCTTAACTCTTAAGAACTCAAGTGTACACCAGAATCCAGAGTATTGCCCGCCTCGGTCGATGGTTCCAGACATGATCATATGTTAAAATATTTTCCTTTAATTTGCATCAATTACTATGGTGATATTATCAACAACGTTAAACTAAGGCCGCAATCTTCATGAAAACGTCTGGTCCATTTCATATTCTCCCCATATGCCCCTACCCGAATTAAAGAACCCGTCCGGGCTTCGTATTCATTAACGCGCTCAAATTGAACAAAGAATTGTCCGAGAAGCGAGTTAAGCCAAGCGTGACCTTTTAAATCGCGGGAAAAGGTATACGGTCATGGGAGGGGGGAAAGAACTGCCTAGGTAAGGCTTAATCCCTATTTCCCTTGACCAACAGAAAACCTTTTTAATAGCGAAACACGACGTCCAATAAAAGCGACTCTAAATTTCCATTATTAAAAAAAGAAGAAGAAAAAAGAAAGAAAATAAAGAACGAACGAACGAACGAAACGAAAAGCATGGCCTAAAACTATACGGGAACCCAACACAGCGAGCGAACAGCGGGCTTGTAATTCTAGCTAAGTACTTTGTTGAAGTATTTTTAAACGCTACTTCGCATATTAAAAAGAGCGCCATGTAGAAAGGCGGGAAACTTTGGCGGGAAAGGTATATAGAAGAGAGAGAGCGTGGCGCAAAAGCGCGCGCGCCCATTTTTAAAAATAGCATCGCGTGCAACCCCCCTAGCGCGTGTTCCGCTACTGGAGTTTCCCGCGCTATTAATGAAGCTAAAACCGTAATGGCTCTATAGTCTTTCTGCGCTATTCGTAAAACGTTAAAACCTACCAAGATCAAAAACAGTTTAAAAATTCAGCATGAGCAAAGCTATCGTTTTAAAAATGTAATCATCTAGTTACAGGGGAGTCTAGTTTGGCACACGCTGAAATTTTCAACAGTCTACTAAAGTTACACTGCCGATTCTGTAGGGGTTCGATATTAAGAGGGGGTGGAAGAAAAACCTGACCGTATATAGAGGGGGGGGGGGCTGGAGCATAAGCCTCACTGGTACCAAAATCGATAGCTAATTTATGATAGGCGGAATTGTTTTTCTATTTCATGATTTATCGAGTTTATAGAAGTTTCGTTATTGTTTAGGGTTAGTGTTCTTTTGTCGACATTTTTCTTACGATGAAAACTATCGGCATAAACATTAGGAGTTCTTTGGGACAAACGAGGTTTGAGCCGTGAAGCCCTCCCCGAAAGTAAAATATTACATATCGGGTTTTGTTTTCAATAACAATAAATACAAATGTTACAGAATGGGCGAAATTAATTGGGTCGTTAATTAGCTGTAAATCTAAAACTTATATCAAATCAATAACTATACGTCATCTACATCTGTAGTTGAGTTATTGGCAAGTTCAAAGCTAGGTCCATTTTAGATATATGATATATCCTAATAAGTACATGTGCAACAATTAATTTTGTATAATTATGATTCTCGCGTATAGCTTTGCATTTGCTGTAAAGTATGGATTCAAATTGAATTAAATTGTGATGAAAATTAAACAAAACTGAAATGATCAAACCCTTGTTCTCTAAATTTTTTTCCAGTTATAGAAACTAATATTTAACTTAGTTAACTTTAACAACAACCCATGGAGAGATTAATATCTGCCATTAAGAAGTCTTCAGCCAATCACGTTTAAAGAGCGCGCTTATACCGATGGTAAAAGTTTCAAACTAAGAGGAAGGCCATAGAGTTTACTTAAAAAAAGCTGTCCCGGGTTTTTCACGAGTTTCAAGTGGAATTTGAGTAGCATTTTAGTTAAAAAAAGATTCAAAAAATATATACACGAGAGCGAAATATAGACAAAGTGGAGAAGTGTCACGTAATGTGACATCACAAAATAAACGATAGAAAGAGAAACGCCTGTGTCCACGGTATTAACCGGGATAAGCATTTAATCCATCTGGTGAAAAAAGGTAGATTGGTCAAAAAACATTAAAGACTAAGTAATTGACTTTGCGTTTTTAGTTTGTGGTTGGACAGGAGATTTGGGTTCAAGTGACTGACTTTGAAATGATCGAAGGTCTACAAATATTTCGGCAAGGCTTATTGAAAACGAAACTAATTCACCATCCGTGGCAATCGCTAATCCTTGGCCGGTTTCTTCAAATTCTTACAATTTCAGGAGGGCAGTCATTGGGTTTTGGAAATAGTGATTGATCATTTTTTATCTTTTTAAAGCGTATACTCTTCACATTTAAAACATAATATTATTTTAACTTGAAAGTTTCGAACTAGAGGTGTAAAATTTACAGTAATCGTTTTACTATGCCTTAGTATGAAAAAACTAAAACCATGGTGACAAAGTTACTTTAAAATAAAATCGTATTCAAGCGTAAATTAAAATTACTTTAAGATGGAAATCTAACTTAAAGTGAGAATGCAACCTAACAACAAATGATTTTTTATCGAGTCCTTATTTTTTAAATAGCCCTAATCCACTAATGAAAAAATTTACGAACAAATATTAAACGAAAAATAAATTTAATAGGCTTAGCTGGATTCATGGAGATCCTGATTTCCTCGCGTATAAGGTCTAGCGACCAATCGAACGCGATTGGAAGTCTCGTGGAGATCTCGCGTGAACGACGGGCCATTGCTAGACCTTACACGAAGGAATCCCGCTAAGCCTATGTTCGGGGTAAGTTTTAAATTTATTTATAGTTTGATATTTGTTTTGTAAACTTTTTATTGGTGGATTAGGTTTATTTAAACGATAAGGAATCGATAAAAATTCATTACATTCTCCCATTAATGGTTATCCTTTATAAATCCTCGAAATCAAAGAATAATGCAAAATAAATGGTTGAATCAAAAGTCAAGCACTTTATTCCATATTTCAGGAATAACGTGATAGACTTTCGGTTGAATAGTTCCATTCTAAAGGATATTAGACATAAAAAAAAAAACTATTTTCACCCAATTCTAAATTAATCTCGCCCTTCAATATTCAATTAACCATTTTCATTAATTTTCTAATTTGTCTAATTCTGGCAGTTATTTTGGTAAATGTGAAAAAGATTGACTGTCGAATTTTATTTTATTTTTCTCCCCTCGATGAAAAGTTAATTTTATGCGATATTACGGTAGACCCCATTTTCAAGGTCTTTTACTAACCGAAAAGAAATACGTTATTTCGTATATATAAAAAAAGAGTTTTAGCAAATTGCAATTTTGATAAAAGGCGCGTCTATCAGGCTGTTTTTCAATTTGTAGTCATTCAAGCGTCGACTTCTAATTACTATTCAGTGGAAAATCCCCCCTCTTCGTCTTTGATTTTTAGAAATTCGCCTCTTAAATTGATCTAGGGATTCGGTAAAATTAGTTCTGGATACTCGCTTAAAGATTATAATTTATTCTATTTTTAACATTCCACCTAAGATTACATTTTTAATTGATTCAAAATACCGGTATGGAACTTTTTAAAAAAATGTTTGTCGCTGCAAAGTTACATTTTATTCACTTGAACTAGTAAAATTACTAAGTATATTCAAACACTCCTTTTCGTGAGAAGCTTATATGATTTGGTGTGAAACTTATGTAACGCTATCACAGATTTCTCACGCAATCATACTGTAATTACTATTTTTTTTTTAATTTTTTATTTATTTTTGGTGGTTTTGACACGACGCCGTCAAAAACTTCCGCCGCAAATGATATTTTTTTTATCTGTAGTTATATGTTTGTATCAAGAATTCATTCAGGTTCCATAAGAATATGGGAGGGCCGCGATTCAATAACCATCATCCCAAACTTTGTAGCAAAAGTTCGTCTGCTTCGAATCAATTTTTCAAGCAAATCGCTCCTGACATCTATTATTAACCCGCGCCACTAACGACCTTGACATAATATTTTGGGTAATAAAAATGGAGCCGACCGAAAAAAGATCTAAGCGTACAAATGTTGCGAAAATTGCAGACGAACTTTTGTTACAAAATTTGGGAGGATGGTACCAGAGGCTAAAGCTATACTCCCATATTCTTATGGAACCTGAATGGATTCTTGTTTGTATGGATCATGTTTATGGATGTCAAAATTATTATTTTAATTAGAAATTTAATCAAAGAATCAAAGAAGTATTAATCATGAAATATGAGAATCTTTATAATTGAAGAGGCAAAATTGTGGATTGCACGAAATGATAATTTTCAAAAGTTTCATAACCATGACAACAGATAAGGCATCTTTCCCACGATTCACCAATGTTATACCCGTATTTTTACGTACAAACTTTTCATGGTTTTTTTTTCCCTACTTTTCAAAATGTATTATTATCTTAAAACATTAATAATTAAAAACGTTTTATCTGTATCAAAATTCCAAGTGTTGGCATCTTTTACCCTTAACACCCAATACCAAACACTTTGTACCGTTTAACATTAAATATAAATTAAATCCCTGTTAATAATATGAAAAAAGATTATAATATATCCTTAAAATCAGATTAATTTGCCATTATTCAAGACATAGGTGATAGTTTTAGCAGTGGGATTGGCTTGTACTTCACCACCATCGATGAATAAAACGATAAAATATATTGGAATGTATAAAAGCCTGAAGGAATTATTAAGTTTTTATGAGTGGGGCAAGAGGAGAAGGGGTGCATTAATTAAAATATTCTAAAAGCACTGGGGGGGGGGGGGGGAGGGGGTTTAACCTGATTTCCACCATGTCAACCAACTCCGTATCAAAACTTGGAATCGGTTATAAACACGCAAAATTGTTCAACGTTTTTTTTTTTTCTTTCATTTTCAACCCGCCTTCTTCCAACCCCCATTAATTTTACTTCTATTTTCATAAACTTCAGTCAACGTTATCTGACTACAAAATAATGGTAAAGAGATGTTTCGGTTTTGTTGCTTTCGGTTTTGATTTATGTTTTTTCACGAATATATATTGGGAAACCATTGGCTCCAAAATAACATTATATCAAAAATGTCTTTGCGAACAAAGACCCAGAAGGACATGTTATGGCCTTGAATGTCTGAAGTGACAGATATTATATCAAAAATGTCTTTGCGAACAAAGACCCAGAAGGACATGTTATGGCCTTGAATGTCTGAAGTGACAGATATTTAATTTTCTTTTAAAACATTAAATTTAAATACAATTAAATTTTCTTTTAAAACATGAAATTTAAATACAATTAGATTTTCTTTTAAAACGAAATTTAAATATAATCACAATCTGGCACGATTTAGAGTTTCAAATTTCAATACAACTGATTTTATTCACTCGGAAATATTTAAGAAAAACATAACAGACGATTTTCTCCCATTGACGCTTAACATTAAATTTCGCTTGATTATTTTTCAGGGAAAACGTGTATTGAACTGTTATTTTTCAGTATAACGTGAGTCCACTTTATGTTTTCTTAGTTTAACCCGAATTTCCACGACTCGCAATTGAACGGATCGTTAAAAATACTCCCGGTTTATTGGAATGGGTATATGATAAAGGGAAATGTGTTTTTTAAAGCCCGTTTATAGTCACCTTCTTTTCTAACTTAGCAGACGACGCAAACCATAACAATTTGTACTTTCAAAGCTATATTGCGCGCGCGAGGGAAGAGAATTTCAAAGCGACGAATTTTAGAGCGGATAAGGTTTTTAAATAAATTGTAATACTTTCATTTTTCTTTTCATTAAAACCGTACAATTAAAATGATGATTTCCATAAGGGACCACTAATTAGTTATTAGGAGTTATAAAAAAAACATTATCCATGGATTAGGTTTGTTCGTTTGCAATCCAAATTAAAAATTAAAATATGGAGAATTTTTATTCCCTTTAAATTCCTTGTATAAGCATCCGTAAGCTAACATGAACGAATTGCCTCGACTAAAGTCGAGGAGTTATAATAAAGCATTATCCATAGAAAACATTATCCAATTAAGGTATGGGATCAGATCATAGAACTTTGAGTCTAGCCTAAAGCCAAAGCTAAATTAAGTATATTTTTCTCTCGAACGAAAAGTTTCCTTTTGTTTGACACGTAATCCCTGAAAAATAATCAAGCGAAATTTAATGTTAAGCGTCAATGGGAGAAAATCGTCTGTTATGTTTTTCTTAAATATTTCCGAGTGAATAAAATCAGTTGTATTGAAATTTGAAACTCTAAATCGTGCCAGATTGTGATTATATTTAAATTTCGTTTTAAAAGAAAATCTAATTGTATTTAAATTTCATGTTTTAAAAGAAAATTTAATTGTATTTAAATTTAATGTTTTAAAAGAAAATTAAATATCTGTCACTTCAGACATTCAAGGCCATAACATGTCCTTCTGGGTCTTTGTTCGCAAAGACATTTTTGATATAATATCTGTCACTTCAGACATTCAAGGCCATAACATGTCCTTCTGGGTCTTTGTTCGCAAAGACATTTTTGATATAATATCTGTCACTTCAGTCTAACACGAAAGTGTTAACTTCTATATTAAAAGACTAGCCCTTTAAAAAGTGATTCAGTCAAATCTCTACATTTTTACCATTGCCCTTTAAACCCAATTAAAATTAATTTTTTCATAATTTTAAATGTTAATAGCTGCGGCAGCCGCACTTGATTCAGTCAAATCTCTACATTTTTACCATTGCCCTTTAATCCCAATTAAAACTAATTTTTTTATTATTTTTGATGTTAATAGCTGGGGCAGCCGCACTTGATTCAGTCAAATCTCTACATTTTTACCATTGCCCTTTAATTCCAATTAAAATAATTTTTTACATTATTTTTGATGTTAATAGCTGGGGGAGCCGCACTTGATTCAGTCAAATCTCTACATTTTAACATTGCCCTTTAATCCCAATTAAAATTAATTTTTACATTATTTTTGATGTTAATAGCTGCGGCAGCCGCACTTGATTCAGTCAAATCTCTACATTTTTACCATTGCCCTTTAATTCCAATTAAAAAAAATTTTACATTATTTTTGATGTTAATAGCTGGGGGAGCCGCACTTGATTCAGTCAAATCCCTACATTTTAACATTGCCCTTTAATCCCAATTAAGATTAATTTTTTCATAATTTTTGATGGTAATACCTCCGGCAGCCGCACTTGATTCAGTCAAATCTCTACATTTTTACCATTGCCCTTTAATCCCAATTAAAATTAATTTTTACATTATTTTTGATGTTAATAGCTGGGGCAGCCGCACTTGATTCAGTCAAATCTCTACATTTTTACCATTGCCCTTTAATCCCAATTAAAATTAATTTTTACATTATTTTTGATGTTAATAGCTGGGGCAGCCGCACTTGATTCAGTCAAATCTCTACATTTTTTCCATTGCCCTTTAATCCCAATTAAAATTAACTTTTTCATAATTTTTGATGTTAATAGCTGGGGCAACCTCACTTGATTCAGTCAGATCTCTAAATTTTTACCATTGCCCTTTAATCCCAATTAAAATTAATTTTTACATTATTTTTGAAGATAATAGCTGGGGCAGCCGCACTTGATTCAGTCAAATCTCTACATTTTAACATTGCCCTTTAATCCCAATTAAAATTAATTTTTACATTATTTTTGATGTTAATAGCTGGGGGAGCCGCACTCGATTCAGTAAAATCTCTACATTTTTACCAGTGCCCTTTAATCCCAATTAAAATTAATTTTTTCATAATTTTTGATGTTAATAGCTGCGGCAGCCGCACTTGATTCCAGTCAAATCTCTACATTTTTACCAGTGCCCTTTAATCCCAATTAAAATTAATTTTTTCATAATTTTTTATGTTAATACCTCCGACAGCCGCAGCGAAATCATTATATTTTCCCCATTGCCCTTTAAACCCAATTAAAATGAATTTTTTCATCAATTTTGATGTTAATACCTCCGAGAGCCGCAGCGAAATCATTATATTTTCCCCATTGCCCTTTAAACCAAATTTAAATTAAATTTTTCATCAATTTTGATGTTAATACCTCCGACAGCCGCAGTGAAATCTTTATATTTTCCCCATTGCCCTTTAAACCAAATTTAAATTAATTATTTCAGCAATTTTGATGTTAATACCTCCGACAGCCGCAGCGAAATCTTTATATTTTCCCCATTGCCCTTTAAACCAAATTCCAATTAATTTTTTCATTATTTTTGATGTTAATACCTTCCTTATTGCCGTTCGGAATGGCAAGTCGTTCGGAATTTCACTCATTTTTAAAAAGGAGAGTACTTTTAAGGCGGAGAAATTGAAAATTAATGTTATTCTATGAGATTTAGATTTTTTGCAAGAGACTTACCTTTCAGATTTATTTTCTAATGCTTCCAAATATTTTACAGGCTTTATTTTAAGACTAATTTCATAATTTTATACCGATTAGTTTGGTCACAGTCTATAAACGGCAAAAATATGAAGAAGGAGAAATTAAGTCATTAGAGTTCAATACCCATAGCCTCCAAATCAAGCGCGCGCGCTCGTGCTCGTGATTTTAAAAAGCCATATAAAACCTAAGCCTAATTTGTCAAATTAGGCTTAGGTTTTTGGCGAATCTATTTCTCCGCCTTACTTTTTCCTCCGTTTTCATGAATAGACTGTGGGCCAACTAATCGGTGTAAAATTATGAAATTAGTCTTAAAATGAAGCTCGAAACTTAATTCATACCACACGGAAAATCCAAGTCTGAAAAATATCCGGAAGTATTAGAAAATAAATCTGAAAGGTAAGCCACTTTCAAAAAACCAAATCCCATAGAATAACATTACGAATTTGGCCATGCGCGAAACCAGCTAAGTACCAAAAAAAGGGTCAACTTCAGAATTAATTTTAAAATACTTAGACTTAATATTTTTAAATGAAACTTGAAAAGTTCAACATTCGAACCTTGCTCTACCACTTAAAATTGATTTTAACCGCAACAAATAATTCCTCTTTTAGTTCTGCGATGCAAGGGACATGTCCTCGAAAGAGTCGATTTTAATGTTATTTCAATGGGGAAATGGAGCGTTCTGATTGGCTAAAGGTCCATTTTTTTAAGGAAATCAAAATAACATTACAGATGATGATGGGCCCAATACATAGAACCCTACCGGGTTCTAAGAATAATAGAACCGATAGATTACGCCGATGCTTGGCAGTGTAAAATTATCACCGTGCATAGTGGTCAACCAGGACCAAGGCTTTAAGTGTCATCTTGTACACGAAAAAAGCTTTGAACTCAGCTGCCTTGGAGGAAATTGTTACCAATCGCGTGATAGATGGCTCTAAAATCTTAGGCCTATCATGACACACTTAGAATTACAAGGTGTTACCAATAACTCAATACCCGAGGACATTTGAGAACATGGAGGCAAAGATATTTTAAACCCATATACATCAGCAGAGAAATGAAATTCCGGGTGTACTCTTGTTAGGTGAACTGTGGCACAGTGAAAAATTAAAAGGATGTCATGTATTTTGAATAAAATACTGTGAATTTTTATGCAACGGTGGTAAACCTTATTTTATTGCGTAGTTTTAGTTCCTTATTAAAGGAAAAGTAGGAGAATTTTGGCTATAAAATACGCAAGAATGGTACCAGAGGCTTATGGTTAACCCTCATGTTCTTGGGGGCATAAATGAGTTCCTGGTAATACCAAAGTATCAATCCCCCCTTGATAATTCAAAATTCTTAAAATGAAATCAAAATCTTAATGTCTAAACATGAACTTTTGCAAGTTACCTGATATTTGCACCCATTAGGTAACTAGTAAAGGAGGGAAAGAAAATAGAGCCAACTTTTTTGGTGGCGGCTGGCGGTGCCAGTTGCCCTCTACCGCCAGGAACCTAGGCTTAACTTTTTTTTTTTTTTTTTTTTTTTTTTTTTTTGGTAAAACTGATGATGCTCGGAACTCATTGGCAAAACATGACCAGCATACTAATTTAGCCTTTCATTATTATCCCATGCAATGGCCAAGCGGTTTTTCGCCTCTTCTTTTTTTATATTACATATTTTTTTTTTCTTTTTATTAAAGTTGGGTAATATTCAGAGGGTTTTTGGAATATACCAACATTTATAAACGAAAAGCTAAAGAAACAAAAAAGGCCTGTTTGGGTCATTATGGTGAAATAAGAACACCGCTGTACGAGAAATGCGTTATGCAACAAGCTGGGGTAGACTGTATAATATGTAGATTACATTTAAATAAACAAAATCAATTTAAAACAGGGAGTCTTTAATACAGGGTTAATTCGTCGGACGATAGACTTTAAAATTTCAATTATCATCGAGATCAACTCTGAGATTTAAATTTTTCCTTGACGACATTAAAGGTCAAAGATTTAACCATCACCGTTAGAAAATTACGGTTTTGGAAAATTAAAAACTGAGATACGAGCAGCAGAAAATTAGGTCTATTGATGACTTCATCTGGTGTAATTTTTACTAATTATCTTTAACTTAGTTTAGAGATTATAAAAATTTTAATTAAAATATTTATAAAAATACGAGATTCACGCCATGTAGTATTTTTCACAAAAACTTTTTAAGAGAACTTGGAGCTAAAAACGGAACAGCTTTTGAATTAATTTTCGGAATCACCGTGCCAAACGTTTTCACAATTTTTAGACACGTTTTGGGTTTAAATTAATTTCTTAAGTTTGGTTAAATTTGAAAGTAAGCATAAATTAGGGCCAATCATATTATTTCGACCTTCAACAGGGCTTGTAATGTCGTAGGCATCAATGCTATGACATTACAAGCGCTGTTGAAAGCTGAAATAATATGATTGGTCCGAATTTTTATTTACTTTCATTAAAATTTTGCCAAACTTTAAAAATTAATTTAGATACCAAAAACGTGTCTAAAAATTGTGAAAAAATTCTCGATGGCATGGTGATTCCGAAAATTAATTAGCTCCAAGTTTCCCTTTAAATGCTAAGCTCGAAGTGAATGTTATATTTTTATTACAGTCTTCCTTTAATTAATTTGAACAATTTCCAAATAAGACAGAAAAAAAGGAGGGCGAGAGAGAAAGAAGAGAAAAAAAAAAGTAAACGCTGATGTGACTCCTTAATTAAATCTGGTCCGAGATTAAATCAAGTCGAGTTAAGCTCCTCGTTTTAACAACTAAATATACCATAAATTATAAGCCTGCTATAACTTATTATAAGCTCGGCGCGCGCGCGTTTTCACGGCCGGCTAAATATACATCGTTTAAAGTGATTAATAGTGATTCAATGTATTAACTTACCTATATATCGCAATAATCTTTAGTATATTTATTAGTTTAGCTTAAATAATGTTTTAGACAAGAATTAGGCAGGGTGGAAGGGGAGATATATATTTTTATTCCCGCTTATTATTATAATATCGTGTACGTATCCTTCACTACGTGACTACGAGAGCGAGGTGTGTATGTGTGTGTAATAGTTAGGCCTCCACACGTTTAGTATACACGTATTTACAGCCGTAAAGGACAAGTAAAATCTCCCTTCGGAAGGAAGCCTTTAAAGCAACTTATTAACTCGCTTCTGAAGAAAAGGGACCAATGAAACCCACTTATATGTTTAAAAATCACTCCCTTCTGCCTTTGTTAAGGACAGGTACGTTAATTGTGCATAGCAGAGAAGCGGGCCTTTTTTTAGAGCTACGCTTTATGTACTTGCTTGTTTAAATTTTGAAAAAAAAACGTCGTTTGCTAAGGAAAATACTACGTAGTCACTCTAATCACCATGGTAACTAATTTCTCGTGTAATTCAGCCCACCCACTTAAAAACTTGAGACGCCCAGCTAGTCCCTCAAAGAGCATGAAGGTTTATAGCATTTGTTTTAAAAATAATTAAATATTGGGTTAAATTAAATTTCGAGTCGATTGCGGCAAGCGCTATTTTAAGAAACATCTATTTACCTACACACAAACGATGGTTAAACTATATATTAAAAAAAGGGACAAGGGGTAATACATATAGGGTAAGTTCGGAGACGCATACCAGAGTATACCGTTTATATCATCTCCATAAAAAATACATTAAGCTGTAGCCAGTCGGACTCGTCGGTATATGTCGCTTAACACATCCAGTGTATGCCATTCCCGCTCAACCGTTCCACCAACGCTGCCAGTTTCTTTAATGAGACATAGTCTGTCCCAATTTGAAACAGGAGTTCAGTTTGAGAAGTAATCTATAAACTGAACTTGGTTCATCAAGGAAAAAAAATCAAACTTCCTACGAAGACAATGGTGGAAGAGTTGGGTGGAGTTTTATTAGTACTTAAATATGTATTGTTTAGAAGAGAAAGATAGTTAAGAAACACGATAAGAAACTCAGTCTTAAATCAATTATATTTATAATATTTCAATTAAATTTTAAATAATAAAAATAAGTAATTAGATACCGGCGGTGTCTTTTTAATCTTAAAGGCCTAAGATTACTTCTGCCTGTCACCCTGGAAACAAACTCATCCTCCAGGCTTTCTCTTGCCTTTCTACCCAAAAGGGAAGCTCAGAAGGTGAGCCCACTTCCAGTGAAACAGGCAGGTTACAGGCAGAAGAAATCCTAGGCCTTTAAAAGTAGATTTATCATGGGATTCATTAATCATCTTTGGTTAATTTTGTTATTTATGATTCGATTTTGGCATAATTTTTTTTCATTAATTTTAAAGATCTGAATGTGTCAGCTGCAAGACAAAACTATTTGGTGATACTTTTCCTTTAACCGTGCGGTATATTTAAATTAATAACTTTTGGCAACTTTATCTAACACGTTCTTTACCACGTACGTATGTCTACATGTAGGTCTATATAAGCGATAGGGCTTTGAAACTGCTGCGTATGTATACGTATACGCACTATAGCTTAGCGAAATAAAAATGTAAGCTCTCGCGCCGTTTGCTGAAATCGTACATTTCGTACGTGTTTCGACGATTGGCTTCTTTTTTCACCACGCCGATTCCCCACAGATCGTTTCTACCCAAATTAATCATAGCCGACGTTTTGAATTTGCGCCTATTTGCCAGCAATTCAGCTAACATTAAGCCACATTCGCACGATCTCACACTTTTCACCAGAATAATTCGAGAGGTTACAGCCATGCACTTGCTTAAAATCTGATCACCGATTAAGTACTTGATTATATCCTTTGCTTATGATAAATACGTACTCTGTTACGTAATACCTTTAGTACAGTCAAAGATAAGACATGAGCACCGATTACGTTTTAAGTTACATAAGAACCTGGTAATAATTATCCTCTGGTATAATTCGTAGCCAAAAATCTTTTTAATTTCTGTCACTCTACTGGGATGAGGTAATACTTTTTCGCAAATTTCGGAAGCAGACGTGACAATAGCAGTCTCACACTTCCAGTGGCGGCGGACGGTTCTAATTTTGGGGGGGACATTTTTCGTTAAAGAACTTGGAAACAAGTTGCTCAAGACCAATATACCTGATACCACGCTGAGTGAAGAGTATTGTTGGAAAATAAAAAGTCACCTAGTTTATGAATTGAAGAATGATGTGCCTTTTTTTTTTCTCGCTAAAGTTCAGCCTGGTAAGGTATTGTAAGATAACTTCAAACAGGTTGAGATTATAGACTGATTTTTCTTATAATTCATTGAATTCAATTATATTCTGAGATTAATCAGAGTATTGACTGAACAATTTGGGGAGGGACACGTATATTGGTTGTCCCCACCTGGTTTAATTGAGGGGGGGACAATGTCCCCCTGTCCCCACCCGTTCCGCCGCCACTGCACACTTCCTGGTTCCAGGTACGACGTTTCCATCGACACAAAGTTACATAGTCGCCAGGTTAGTTTTATAGATTACAGCCCAGATCTAGCCCTATCTAAAAATCCCAAATCTCCGCCAAAAAAAATTCACTGTCTTTTATAAACAGGAAAAATAAAACAAGAATGTACTTTAGCATGTTGAAAAACACAAAGTTCGAATTAGGAGCAGTTTACTTATTAAATATCAATATAAAAAGATGTTGGGACAATGGAGGATGAAAATTGGATTGACCAAAATTCTAATAAGGTTGAACTTTAGAAACCAGCACAAAAAATAGAGTTCCACCCAATGACTTCTTCACGCAACAGCCATCGAAACGAAGCCCAAATTGGAAGGGATATAAATCTCCTGGCAACTCTGTACAAGTTACCTCGTCACAGATGCGGGTGAGATCTCCCATCTCGTATTATTTTCTCCTTGCTCGAATGATATAGTGTGAATGCGTCTTTAGTCTGAGTGTGTGGTGTGTGTTGGAACTCAATTCGTGCTCGCGTATAAACCGCGCTATAGGACATGACCGTTTTATTTGGATAATTATTTAGTACTATATATAAATATTATATATTAGGCCTTCATTTCTGGTCGAACGGATTAGTAATATCATTTATTTTAAGGAAATTATCCACCTGTCTCGGGTTGCGAGCTCATTTTTTACTTTTTCCACCGCAGTATTTAAGTTCCATGTACCAAGTATAAGTTTTGCGAGAAGACCTCCGTGATTTCTTACACGTTCATGGTTTAATCATAGTTCTTTAATTATTAATCCCGTCGCAATTTAGTTTATTTAAAAGGGCAAGTTATGACTGAATGATATTTAATTGGCACACACCTTTAATTAAATTAAATTAATTATTTAACTATTACTTTTAGAAATTATGATATTAAAATTGAATTATAATCGTAATATAGGTTGTAATAAAATTCATGATTACATAATGTTATAATAAAATAATTCTTAAGCTTTATATGGTTGTAATAAATAAATTCATTATTTTCTATGATTTTAACAGGACTTGATGTACAACATATAGACTATAGTAAATGCGAGTCATAGTTCAACAAACCCCATCCAATGAGAGTGGTGGTAGGAAAGAAAAGCCTCAATAGTTTGTTATAATCTAAAAATATATTCAAAAGTATATCAATTTATTCCATGATAGAAGTAAATATCGCCCCGTAGCTTAATACTATCAGCAAAGGTCCAGGTAAATGTACCGGCAGATTCTGATTCGAGACACTCTAGCGGCCGCAGTCGGTGTAAATAGTGAAATTGGAAGCGCCACACTTGGAGAAATTCCGAAGTTGGGGGGAAAACAATATATCCAAGCGAGGCCCGCCAAAATTCAAATTATCGAGGAAGAGTCCAAACCACTCGAGCCAGACAGGGGTGATCACTTTTTTGTCTATTTTTAAGTGATGGGCTAGTACGTAAAACTGGAGCTTTGCTGATAGTATTAAGCTACGGGGCGCGGTTTACTTAAATGGAATAAAATTATAGACTTTTGACATATAATACGCGATCTATAAAAATTCCATAAGTGAGAGCGTCACTTAAGTAGACGACGAAACGAATTTCTGTAATTCCTACGTCCGTATCTCTACGCTCAACTTCTCAAGAGTAAATTAGTAAACTAGTAATTAATTGCCTCGCTATTCAAAAGGAGTATGTTTTTCATGTATAGAGTTCGCGCTCAGAGTTATAAATCTTAGGCTGACTATTGTAATATGTCGACGACTTGGCGCTCACTTTTGGATAACAATAAAACGCCTGTACAGTATAAGAATGAAATTAAAAAAAAAAAAAAAAAAAAAAAAACTCGAGTTGATGAGAGAGAACGAGACTTTTGAAATAAGAGAAGCTAAAATAAATGATGGGCGTGATGCGAAGAAGACCGTGGGAATTCAATAACAGATCTTATTATATTTTGCTATATCTTGTAAATGTACACGAAATTAAACCGAATACAATCATGTTAGGGGAATGAGATAAACAGTAGAATATGCTGCTTAAAGGGCAAGTGAAATAAATAATCAACAAATTATAATATTATGCATATAAATTTAAGTTTAAAATTATTTTTATAAGAGAAAAAATTACTTGTGTTCATCTCACTTTCTTAATTTAAACTCAAAAACATCTCTATCGTTCAATATCCAAAATAAATTTATTCGTTGATAAAATTTATTTTAATCTATGACGATAATTTCAAGGTTTTGGGAAAAAAGGGTGATTCCCCTCATAGAGATAAAATTTTTGGAAATATTACTACCTACAACGAATTTTAATTTTTGGAAATTAAACGTTAACCTGAATAATTGTATTTAGTTTTGCAAATAAAACACTTTCATAAAATGAAATTGAATGTGTTATATGAAGGTAGATAAAACACATTTCGTTTTGAGATTAAACTGACTATATATTCAGTCCAACTCTACGGACAGTCAACATAATTCCAAATTAAAAAATAATAATAAAAGTCTCTCTTCTTTATTTCTTTCATTATAATTTTTTTTGTAATTTTTTTCTTTTTTAAGGGGAGTGACTGTGAAGAACGTAATGAAAGACCCCTTGGGCGTGGTTCACTTCACTATTTCAACCAAAAAATATATTTAATGCAATAATTGTCCGGTTTGCTAGAGCCGCGGATCATGCCGACTGTGACGGGGCCTATAGCTCGAAGGGAATATCTGATGAGGGAGATTAATACAATGACGTCACTGTAACTTGTACATCAACGTCAGAAAAGTCGATTTTATTATTCCTATAACAAAATTATATAGTAGAGGGAATTTTTTAATGATTTTCAGTTAATTTAATCAAACAGAATCCTTGTCTTTAAGAAATAAAATATTTCAAAGATTAATATAGGCGGTCTTATGGTTAATTTAACCCATATTGATAGAAAATGTAATCAGAAATATGAAATAATAAATTTAAATTTGTTTCAAACTCTCTTCAAATTTTTATTTCGTCGTTTTCATATCCAAAAGTAAATAAGAGTCGAGAAGAGAAGTTGAGGTAATATTTCAACTTTTAAATTCTCGTTAAAACGAAGGAATTATAATTAAAATAACAATAACTACAAAAACGTTTAGAATTTGTCGAAATGAATTATCAGGCTTCATCGCAAATTAGTCTAATTTGAGACGCATTAATTGTTTTTCTGTAAAGCCCTTTACCCCACCGAATTAGCCCGGTTTTCATAGATATAGATATAGAATCGAAATTCCTTATTTGGCTATTTAGAGATAATGATAGACGTATGGTTGATCGCGTGGTCTGCAACTTCGCGCGGTTTTTTTCGAGAAAGTACTTATCTAGAAAGTTCTGCGTTTCATTTTAAAATTATGGGTAATTACGTTCCAGAATAAAACTACGCCATCAATCGGAAAAAAATAAATCTGCATATATTTGCCATTTAAATTTTGAAATTTGTTAAAAACGCGTCCACTTAGAGGTGTGAAATTTTGAACCTAAAAATATAATCCAAAGACCATCGAAGAAGAATTTTAACTTATTTTTTAATCAAAACTAAAGATAACCTAATTATGTTGTTGTTGCAATCTTAATCCGAAAGTCGGACGAATTCAAAACAAATTAAAAACCTATAAAGATACGAGGTTATTGCTACAAGATCTGGCAAGCAAAAATATTGTTGGCCCCGCCCAACGATGGAAGTCGTTCAAGTCGAGTCTCGCTATCAAACATTAGGGAATATAATGGCCAAATGGGAGTTTAGGAAATTAGAAAAACACGCGAAAAGAGCTTTATAGGTACAGGCAATGGAGTTAGCTAAGGTTTGAGTATATATATAGGGGAGAGACCGGGAGAAACTGTACGGGGCTGATTTCATCGGTAGAAAGGCCAGGTACACGAGTTGAATATAAGCGAGCTACAGAAATGAGCCAGGGTTACGCTTGGATAAGAATATACGGAATTTACCCTGCAGTTTATCGAGCTGTGTTCTTTTTTTCGATATTACGACGACCAACCCCTATCAGTGTTACTATATTCCTCCCAGATATTATATCTATAGTCGGGCGGATAAGGATGAGAGTGAAGGAGAGATTATATTATTATAAAGTGGGCCGGCCACCCATCAAAACCTTTTTGATACACATACACCAAATACGAGAATGTTTTAGTCGAATAAAGCGAATTTATCCGTATAACCAAGAAATAAATTTAAGATTTTTTAACCTACCATATTCGCTCTCTAAACTTCTCCCTAGAGATCAACTTTGTAGCGACCTCTACCGCGTATTTTCATAATTTTAATTTAACGACGTAGTATTCGTGCAATTTGTTTTAGTTTAGGCATGAATTAAGACGGGATAAGAGGGGCCACGTACCCCAGGATCTCGCAATCTTGGCGGCCACCAAATCAGAAGATTACCCCCTTTTTTTGGGGGAGGAGGGGGCTGTAATGCTCATTTTTTAAATATTTTACGTACAGATACCAAAATATTTATTTCAAGGCTGGGACTCAAATACATCAAATTGCCTCGGGATTCACATAATAGGATCCTGGTCACCAAGAGTATATGAAAACCCGATCCCTTCTAGAGTAGAGATAGGTATCACCCATGCAGCCACCTAAACCGGGCAGCCGTAACATTTCGGATAGGCAAAAGAAGAGTGAAATCATTTTTAAACTGGCGCTCCCTTTGTCGAAAACGAAAATTAGCGATAATTAGCCTAATAATATTACAACTATATACACAATAAAAATATTGTATAATAAGCCTAATGGTATTCACCAATTAATATGCATGAAAGTAAAGTCCAAAACCCAAAGAAAATTAAGCTACCTTACAAGTGGTTGAAAACAAATTTTTAAAAGTCATTATTAATTCTAATAATAAACAAAATTTTTGTTAATGTAGGAATATCAACAGCCAAATTTATAAAATTAATCACAACAATTTAACTCTAGATCAAGTCTAGATCAAGATAAAAAAAAAAGAGCCCACTAACCTAAACCCCCTTTAACCACGAGAGATAAAATTACCCTAAATTAAACCAAAGATCAAGCGAGCTAGACGTGTAAAGATGGTAAGAAAAATTAAGTCGAAAAAAGAAGTTTAAGTAAACCACAGCAGCCAATGGAACAACCATTAATCTTAGCTCCAATACTTAAAAAAAAGAAGGAAAAAAAAAGTATCTTAAATGAATTCATTCGCGGTGGTATAAGAGATAAAAAGAGGTGTTGCTCCTTCAAACAAAATAAAACACGTAGTAGTATACGGAAATGGTAGACAATTTGCATTAGATCTGATTAGATGCACCCATATGTTTCTTAATATGTTTTCAAATAAGTTTTACTTACAATTTATTAAGGACCAATTTAAATAATAATATACCACGATTGTACGCTCTAAAAATGACCCTTGGGGGATGTAGAAGGTTATCATAAAGGGAGAGTGAAGTTGATACTATTTCGTATCAAAAGAAATTTCCATATTCAATAATTATTAAAGGACTAAATACTGATTTCATTACAACGTGTTTAAGGAATTAACGTACAGTGGAAATATATTGGTTGCGTAATAAGCATATCAAACCCACCTTTCCTTCCAGAAGGTGTACGACCGAAAATCTCTGGCGCGCTTGTACAACGCTGATTACACGTGGTGTAGTTATGGATTTAGGGTGGATTTGATAGGCTTATGTTTGCGTATATTTATGTAAAATTTGATCAATATAATTCTGAATTAGTCGCTCACAGGCATCAATTAAAAAACCAATTATTAAATAAGCAGATAATGTTTAGCAACCAAACCTTCTAGCTCAAATAGGACCAACTTTTTACTCCTTTTCAGAAAGAGAAATGCCTAATCATCTGATCATATTTGCTTTAAACGATTATTTTTTAAACATTTCAGAAGACACTGTAACGCATTAGAATTTCAAACATAGTTTCCATTCAATTTAATAAATATTTGCCCAAATTCTGATTTTAAATCTAAGTTTTATGAATTCCTCGTTTTAAACAAAAGATATCATTTCATTGTATCTTTAGCTAACTATACAAAGAATCAGATGGGGGAAAAATCTGAGGGTTAAAGAAATAGAAATAAGAAAAGGTATATATCGTTAATCACGTGAACATGCTTGCCCATTTACAGTAGATCTTTACGTATATACGGAAGATCAACCGGGAGTCGTTCAAGGGCTAAAAAGGGCAGATCGGAAGCTACTATAACCCCTCGACCAGCATCTGGTACAAGAACGATCAGCGAAATCAGAAAAAAAAAAGAGAGAAGGAAAGCGAGAGAGAGAGACACTGTGGTTAAAGTTGTAGCGGCAGCCACGAAAACCTTTCATTAATATAAACGTTGGGATGATTGGTTTCCCCTATTTTCGGAGGTTGCATTATCCCCATCAAAGATACCCTGTTATTTCGTGAAAGTTCATCTCTACTCCTACTTGTATTTCGAAAGCTTTAGCTATCATTCGACGTATACCAGCCGAGATATCGAAATCATTGAGGAAAACAGCTATAGTTGCCGTTCCTAAGTGGGCATTACCGTCGAGAGACCCTATAGCCGCGAGTATGATGCCGATTGCCGAACCCCAAAAACTGATCTGATAGAGCCGACAGGGTGTAGGTCGCGGGGGGATCGAGGGGTCAAGAAAATAGCCGATATATAAAACGGGAAAATGAGAGCTATTTGTAACTATATAGAATATTGTATACGCCACGAAAATAAATACAATGTAGGAATATGTTGAAGGAAACGAAAGAAATTGAGTTAAAGGTTGATTATAAATACACCACTTAAAGGCTTCCGCTTCATTCGGAATTGCTTAGTGGATAATAATTGTTAAAAGGTAGGGTGAAACAATAGCGTCCCTAAAAGATTTTTCATGGTTAGGCTACAAGTATGAGAAAACGTGGCGCCCTTGTAATGGCCCTGTCAACATTTCACGTAGGCTACAGCCCACTTCAGCTAACCCTTAGCGCGCTATATTGGGGTGAAATGCGAAATTTACTGATTTTATTGTTTTTTTATTTTAATTGACCAAATGCTTGCATTGGTATCTCCTATTATATCGCACTATCCCGCTATGCTCACTCTATAAATGAAACCAAGGTTTAAACAAGGCTAAATCGTGAAATCCGATTCGATTAAGCAGTATCACGTCGAACAGGAAACAACAACCATAGGGTCAGTTATTCATTCAATAGAATGTCACTAAATGTACCGATAATATTTTAAAAACAATTTAAAAACCATTTAACTTCGAGATAATTTGAATATAACTTTTTTGAAGCTATTAGCACGAGAGATTTTTCTAATTTCAAACTTCGCTAAGCCTAACTCGTAAAATAATTTGTTCTGATTTTTCTCAACATAACAGAACATTTGTAAGCATTTTAAACATACATTCATGTATATTATTTTTTTGGGGATATAATATGAAATTTTTCGTTTCAATTTCCCTTTGAGGAATTGGGCAAGAAACTGAACAAAGGTTAGCTAGTAATGGAAACTGGGCGTTCATTTCTACCATTCTTTTTCAGGATCAGATTTTACCATAGCCCAAAACTACACGACATTATATCGGAGTACAATATCAAAGTATTTGGCCAGCTCTTCATAATATAGCTTAATCTCCAAATGAAACTTACAACATATCAAGTAACTTCACCATACCATATTGAAGATGTTGGTAATGTAAGTTTATAATCTTTTTTAGTTCGGTAATTCCTTGGATTTTACATTAGAATCTAACACATTTATCAATTTAATTGTGTAGTGGCTCAGAAACACTGCAGTAAGCTTTTGACACGGTAACTTGGAATCATTTCAACACGAAATCAAATGGTCTCAATTCTAGCCATCAAAATTGTAGTGTTTTTATATCAGACCATTCTAGCTATTGTATACCAGACTATTATATACGTGTAACAAGTTAATATATCGGAACAAAAGAGCTATGTAATATAGGAAACACGTGTTACCAATGTTACACGCAGGGGTTATTTCGAATGAAACTTTTTAGGGGTCTTTAAGATCGAGATAAATTTGGTAGAAACTCATTTTCTGTTTGTTTTTTTTTTTTTTGGTTTTTTTTGTAATCTTGTTTGTAAGTTCAAGTCATATTTTGGTTGATATATATACTATAATCTACGTGCAATCAATTTATCAAAATTAATTACTTGATGAACAATTACGAGTCAATGTAGTTTCATTTTTTAAGTAATAAAATTCAAGTTTCTCGATTAATATTTATTTTCTCCACTAACATTTTGATTCTCAGTTAAACATAATATCGTTTCTTTATTATTATAATTTCGTTTTTCAATCAAAATAACTCCGATTCTCAATTTTAATGGTCAATTAACGAAATTGTTCATTAATTATATTGTTCGATTAAATTATTTAATTACTAAATATTAATCTAATTCCCGATAATAATAATTTCATTTCTCAATTAACCTAACTCGCCAATAAAAATCATTTTATTTCTCTTCTAATTATCCAATAAAAATATTTCTCAATCTAATTCTCCAATAAAAAAAATATTTCTCAATCTAATTCTCCAATAAAAAAATATTTCTCAATCTAATTCTCCAATAAAAAAATATTTCTCAATCTAATTCTCCAATAAAAAAATATTTCTCAATCTAATTCTCCAATAAAAAAATATTTCTCAATCTAATTCTCCAATAAAAAATATTTCTCAATCTAATTCTCCAATAAAAAAATATTTCTCAATCTAATTCTCCAATAAAAAAATATTTCTCAATCTAATTCTCCAATAAAAAAATATTTCTCAATCTAATTCTAAAATAAAAAATATTTCTCAATCTAATTCTAAAATAAAAAATATTTCTCAATCTTATTCTCCAATAAAAAATATTTCTCAATGTAATTCTCAAATAAAAAATATTTCTCAATCTAATTCTCCAAAAAAAAATATTTCTCAATCTAATTCTCCAATAAAAAATATTTCTCAATCTAATTCTCCAATAAAAAATATTTCTCAATCTAATTCTCCAATAAAAAATATTTCTCAATCTAATTCTCCAATAAAAAATTTTTCAATCTAATTCGCCAATAAAAAAAATTTTATTTCGCAATTAATCTAATTCTCCAATAATATCATTTCAGTTCTCAGTTATACAGTTATAGTATATCCTAACTTAATTTTGAACTGAACTTTTTAATTATCTTAGTTGCGAGTCTTCGTAAAATAAATCTCTTTTATTATAGTCTATGTACTACCGACCTACTGTCAATATATATAGATTGTAGCTAGTATATTATGGATTAGCAATTAACCTTACGCTCGGATTCTCTGAATAAGACAGATAAGCTCATCAGTCCTCTCATCGATACAGCTCATTAACTCTTTTCAGAAAGTAGCTTTTCTATATACAGGCTTTAAAATGAAGTATTTGATTATCTTAACTTTTATTTTAAGATCTTTGCGCGATGTTTCATGGTCATATTAAAAATTAACTTTATCTAACGCGTGACTCGTTCAATCACGTATTTTCTTACAAAAATAAAATGCCAATTTTTCCTTAATTAAAAATATATAGTCTCCAAAACTTGAGATAAAGTTTCATTAGCATAAAATTATTTAATGGGGCCGAGGCTTAACTATAATCACGGTACCGGAAGTTAACCGAGTAACCGGATGTAAAAACTGGGTATAAGAATAATTATTTGTTCAATAAAAGTAAAATTATAATAAAATTTAAAATAGAAGATATTAATTAGAAAAATAGAATTCCTCTGTCAAAATTATAGGATTTTGTAGGACCTTTTCTACGAAATTATAGGATAGTATAGGACACTTAATAAATGTAGGAAATATAGGACCTATTGGGTAGAAAGTGATGATTTAAAAACGTCCAAAAACCCAAAAATTCCGGAGTTTGGAGGGAAGACAATATAGCTATGCGCGGCCCGTCTAATTCCATCCCTATCCCCACACTCAAAATATCGAGGAAGAGTCCAAATTACTCTAGCCAGACAGGGGTGATGACTTTTTAGCTTTTTTTACGGGCTATGACGAGAAACTGGACCTTTGTTGAGAGTAACAAGTTAGAGGGCGTTATTTACTTCTATGGAATAAATTGATAGACCTTTGTGGCAATGTATGTTTATAATCATTCTTTTCGAAAATGATATTAAAGATACATTTGTGTTTAATGCAAAAACTTCGAGAGCATCACTTTAAAGTGTGGAGTGTGAAGCTTTTAACCCCACTGAAATTCGCGACTGTACCAATGATTATATACATCGTTCCATCAAGAGTTCACGCGCGCTCAAGTTAACGAAAAAAGCGTGGATGTTATAAGGTTGGGGAGGCGAAAAAATCTAAACTTTTAGCTCCCCAAATCAAGCCAAAGAAAGATTTACGACTACAGGAAATAGTTTTATCGTTCCTTCCCTATTTTCTTGGTTTTTCTTTTTTCTTAACAGAACAGAACACAACAGAAAAGAAGTTAACCGAGACTACTAAGAAGAAGGCTATATATACGTAACAGCAGCGATCTTTTTTAGGTCTGGTTCAACACGATTTTTACGACACTCATTTCTTAGGAGGATATCAAGCTATATAGCAACGAAAAAAAAAGAAGTTAAATAAAAAACTCCAAAACTTTTGTTGAACGGTTTTCAAAACTTTCGGCGTATTCCCGCGGTAATAAAAACTTTAAACAAAACGTATAAACAAACAACTACCTTCCAATTGGAAGAGAGAGAGAGAAAAAGGAAAAAATCCTAGACTTGATACCAGGGTAGGAGAGAAACATTTTCAAGGTTTACTCTCTTTGGGAAAAAATACCCTAATAGAACCAAATTCAAGCTTCAAAAGCTGCGTTCATACTAGGCCTTGGAATCGATTTAAACCGTTTCAAAACGTTTCGCTAGAGTCGTGTGAACCAGAAACCATCTTTTATCGAATCGATTTCTCGAAACCGATTCGAGAACCAGTTTCGTCCCGATTCGGTTTCAACAACCGATAGATGAAGCTACAATAAATCGATTTATAAAGATAAAGTGTGAACACGTGACGCTTAAAACGATTCCTGCCGATATGAATTTCGGTTTGATTTTACCGTTTCAAACCGATTAAGAAATGCTAGTGTGACCGTAGCTAAAATGTTACCAGTTATTACATCGAAATCAGACGAGGATCCAAATGTACCACTTCTTTCGAATATTGAGCATAAACCGCCACTTTTCCTTTTTGCCTTTAAATAATGGCAAAAAAAATGTGAAAAGTGGTAAATAATAATTAAGGTATACAAAAGTATACTAAATACGATTTTTCAAAGACTAGCACTCCGTAGAACATGAAGCTTCCGCGAAAACTAGAGGTCGGGGTTTGGATAAGATAATTTCTGTTTGTTTTATCTTTATTCATTTTTTGAAATTATTCACGGGAAGTCTATGATAAATGCAATGTAATCGCGAATAATTAACCGATTATTTTTTATGATTAACTGATTAACCAAATATTTATGGATAATCTTGTTCAAACCCCGACCTCTAGCGATAGTGATTTCCAATTCTATTTTTAAATATTTCATCATATTGAATACTTATAAGCAATTATTTACAAAATTAAATTTAATTTAATTAAAATTACCGTGAATAATTGATGAAAATTTTATTAAATTAATATTTAACCTATTAATTAACACTATTTGCCACACTAATTTAATGTTTCGGTGCCCTTAATCGGACCAAAATAGTTGAATTACGAATTATATAAGGAAATTCAGGTTGGAAAAACAATTGTAGTGTTGAAGCTACAAATTATTCCATTGATTAAGTTTGTTTTATTAACTTTTATTTACTGGCTTATTTTGATTTAATTAGGCTCAATTTGAAGTTAAATTTCAGTTCTACTGTTGCCCTAATTTCTTTTGAAAAATTATTTCGCATTAATACTCAATATTAGATAGCATAGGGCCAAGCACAGATAGTTTTTCAACCATTCTTAAACTGTGGTACAAATTTTAATTGAAAACTGAGACTTGTCCTTGAATTTTACCTTTTCGCTAACATATACGCGTGACGCGATAAAAAATACTCGAGGCATATCCTCGGGTTACTTGGCGATTTAAGTTATCTTTGATACTATTGTTAAATTGATACTACGATAGAGACAGGTGATGTTGAATGCGGGGATTCGTGAATCAGGGAGTGTGTGAGTCCGAGAGACAGAAAAAATTATTTTTGGAGTTGGCGAGTTTGTAAGACTGAACTTAGATGACCTTAACACAGTCCGTGATTGGGGAAGAACGTGAGGAAGGGGCATGAATTATTCTCTATACCAAAAGAAAATGAAACAGAAGCTCACCGCCTTCTCCGAACAAAAAAAAATCCAAGATAACGAAGATGACGAGCCCTCAATGCAATATAACTGATGTTTCCCAGCAGAAGAAAAATATCGTGGGACGTGTTTGCGCGTGACGTCATAGTTAAGAGTAAATAATTTCAAATATGGACACCAATCTCAATTAGGAGAGAGAAACATCAGAAAAATTACGTTCTTAACCGTCGTCTAGCGACAAACAGCGCAGACTAAATCACGTAACTAACAAAACCTGGTTTCTGTATGCTGCGAGTTAAAAAGTAGCTAACTGCTTAGTGTTAAGAAAGAGCGACTGAGAAATACTTGAATTTATTTAGCGCAACAAAGGACGTATTTTTGTTCAATCTTTAAATGTGTTATTAGTTATTTACATAGTAATTCGCTCTGTTTTCATCAAAAGCTAAATAGTATAGCTCAAGCGGTACTCTACAGCATAGCAATTAAATTTGTAAAGCTTGAGTATTAGTAAAGTTTTAAGTTCAAATTTGGTTCGATCGAGCAATTAGAATATGATAGAAAATTGAATCAGAAAAGCCCATCTATTCATGTTTATAATGTAGTCAGAAATCAAGGAACTCGTTCTGGGTACGTGGGTTTAGGAGTAGCAGACGATCTACGTTTTTACGTTATCGAAGAACCCGATTGGCTTAATGCGCGTTGAGTCTTTCAGAAGTGAATTATGCGAAATAAGTTGTTACCCACCCTATTCGAGTTCCTTCGGAGATAGGCTTTCAGTTGACTTGGAAATTACCAGCACAATTACATATCATATTCTTGGTTCGATGTATAAAATAATCTCCCACCTTTGGCTTTAAAAAATATCCGCGAAACGCTCTGTAGTACACGCGTGAAAATCAGATTTATCGCGATTTCAAAGAGTGTAATGCGGTACGTTTTGCGGGAATTTTATATCCAGCAAATGGTGTTACTTTAAACATTATTTTTGAAAGACCCATTTTAAATAAATATTTACATTTCTGAATTAAGCGATATAAATTTGGCTTCAGGGTGATCAATATCATTTATTGTCAGTATAGACAGGGAATTATGTAAAACATCCCGTATTGGAGTTTAATATCGAATATTTCATGAACTGTAATATATTAGACACCCATTCCAACAAAACTGCAAAAAACTAACTTGTTGAATTCATAACTGCGGGTTCAAACTCAGAAATGAAAAGTTCAAAAGGTGTTTTTCACCCATCCCATTTCCCCCCCGTAAATAAATCTCAAGAACCAGCCTACGTATAACTACTTAAGGGACGGGAAGCCATCGAAAGGCATGGATATAATAATTTATCAAAAAGGCTTCGCAGCAATGAAATATCATCACCGCCATCCATGTATCATTTTATAGTTCCATCATCTTTTCTTATACATTCAAGTTTTAAAATATATATATATATATATATATATATATATAATAAAAAAAAAAAAAAAAAAAAAAAAAAAAATAGGAACCCATTTAGTTAGTGACCCCCACTGGCCCCCAACGGAAAAAGTAAGTCTAACTTTGAAACAGCGGGGAAAAGAAAGATTCGAAATCGAATTTAAAGAAACTATCCGTGAAGAAGGCGAAAAGGGAAACATTCCAAAACCAAACCACCTTGAAAAAAACCTATTTAAAGCGTCGGTACCACGCTTTTATAGTTAAAATTGGGATTTCATAAAGGTCAAAAGAAATGATCTAGGTTATTTTTTTTTTTTTTTTGGTCAAATTTATTTAATAATTTGCTTATTTTTAATTATAAGATTTAAGAGTTCATTAGCTACGTTTTCAGTTGACCCGTTGAAACGGTTACCCTCCATTTCACCCAAAACTTTTCTCTCAATTACCATTTTACCCATTTCCTCTGATTTATGTCAAATCATAATGAATGGAATTTCCCTGATTATTTGTCAATATTCAAATTCAATGAAATTTTCAGGTTTTCTGGAGGTATTACAGGTTTGTATGAACTCTGTGTATGCCTATGATTTACGCCAAACTGTTTATGAACTGTTTATGACTGACTTCGAGGTCATTTTGCGTCACTTCTATCAGTGTCGAAACATAACTTTTACGTGCTTGGACTCAATTATATATTTTAAAAAACGGATATCTACTTTCTAAGGGTTCAATCGGTTTATTCCTAGGAGATCGCGGGGAAAAGATACGTCAGTTTTTGGATAGAAGTAATTTTTGGACTTCCCTGACTCGACTTCTAGCAGTGGCTTTATCCCAATTTTAATACTGTAAAATAATCTACGAAAGTCTACTTTCTAATGGTGCAATCGGTTCATGCCTAGAAGATCGTAGAGAAAAGTTATTGTAAATCTATTGTTTGAAGTAAAATATTTATAATCACGTGTCACCTTGGCTTGAACGAAAGAAGGGGATGTCTGGATATAAACTATCAAGAGAGGTGCTTGTATTTTTTCTTCAAGGGGACGTTTTTGGGAGGGATGCAATCAAAGCGGAGAAGGTAGCGGGTACAGGGAGGGGAATTGATCTTTAAGTTAGAGGAGGAGAGAACTAAACTGATGTTATATACGAAGAATAGAAGAGAGAAAGAGAGAGAGAGAAAACGGGGAGCAGGAGAAAACATTCCCTGGACTTTAATTACGACGGACCACCAATCGCCCTTTCAACTTAACATCGTACTAAAGATTAAACCCGATATCGAAGTTAAATCAACGTGGATTTAAAATTAACGTCGCTTAAGCTTCACCTCGCTTCGCTTTAATCTTGAAAAATCACGTTAAAAGTATTTCCTAGAATTTGAAAAGAAAATACAACGGCAGCTTGGCCATACCATGGACGAAAGTACTGAAATGGCCTCGGGGTTTTTAAAATTTTCGAGCTACCACCGAGTAGTCTCAACCATAGCAAACTCAGAACCACATATGTACTCGAATCAGTACGTGTACGTGAAATCAAGACTTTATTAAATATAATTAAGAGAATTACTACATTCGTGACGTCCGGAGATATGTAAAGTACCAGTTTCCCCCCTTTACATGATAGGATAATTAGGAGGTGGTCTTATTTCTGAGACTGTATATGTATGTTTCGTCATTCGCGTCACGACGACGTAAATTGGGGTTTTTAAGAGGACAAACATTCCTACAAATCTCATATACAGTCGAAGGTTTAAAATCAAATAATCTATCATATGCCAAACTAATCTTCAAATCTTACAAATCCTTAACCAACCTTAAAAACCATAACAAACCTTTCAAAATTTTCAAACCGAACACATCTTTAAATCTTCAACCAATCTCAAATTTCGAAAATTTGTAAAAAATAATATTCTAAATTTTATAAACTTATTATTTACTATGGTGAAGATTTAGTATAATATGTTTATTTGCAGAGAAAACGACATGGTATTTAAAGAGAGTATTTTAAACGAAGTTTTCTGAAATAAATATATTCTACTATATCTAAATATTGTTTATCTAGATCTGAATTAGAAGGAAATAAATTATTGCGTGAAATTATGCATTGTTATAAGTCTTTCCGACGTTACCATATACTTTAAATGATAATGACGTCATTTCAAGTTAGCTTTCGGCCTAAGATACTTCGAATGATTATCGTCTTATGATAAAAGAAATAGTGTTTCGAAAAATGGATGGATAATAACAAGGAAGGTTCTGATATTATAACTCCACGTGATCATCTGGAACTCGAGTGATCTCTTGACCTCTCGACTCCTCCCCCTTTTTTTAACAAGATCTCTTTTCGTGCCGCGCATGCGCGTGAGATTCTTTGGTTCCTCGATCGAGGTTCCCGCTTTTTTTTTTCCCCAAGCACGATATTTTCTTTAAGATATTTTTATATTTTCTTTGAAGATGTTTTTCTTCCCCCTTAACCTAAAACAGGGTCTTAAGTATGAGACAAGGTTTGGTTTGAGTAAAAGACTCGCATACCTGGCGAGCTTAAAAAGGTTTATTTAATAGTACGTCAAGATTCGCCGCGAGGGCCATAGACCCCCGTGGTGTTCGAAAAAATCCCCCTGATACAAAAAATGCTTTCAGATTTGAAGATTTCTGATCCAAATCTGTCTATAAATAAGAATGAAGTACCGAGAGAAATAGAAAAAAATTGCCACTTTGATTTTTTGACCAAATTAAATCCAAATTCTTTACGTACTGACACTATTTTTTTGTTTTATTTTGCAATTGATAGAATTCGATCAAAAAAGTGTATTAAATCGTATTGTAAACTAACTTATTGAGGAATTGATAGAAATTACATTCCGATTTGTTTCAAATACGGTATCCTTAACAAAGTAAATGAATTAAAGGGGTTAAATTTAAATAAATTTTAAATAAAAATGAATTGATATATTTAGAAGTTTTAAATAAAGTTTTAATTAAAAAGGTATTTGTTCATTTAGATGTTAAAATAAAATGAAATTTGAAATAAAAAGTAATTTCCACAATAAGAAGTTTAAACAAAATAGTTTCAAATAGTTATTTTTTTAAATATTGATAGACAGAAATGCTTCAGAATTTTTTCTCTCGAATAGGAAAAACTAACTGTAAGATGACTAATAATTCAAGAAATCATATAACGTAACTGGAAATAAATTCCATATAATTATACACCACTTATACTTTAATCTATTCTTCATCGCGTTTATTAAAATTGTATTCACAATTGTACATACATACCACGAGCCTGTACCCAATAAGAAGTTGACTATTTTTTGACCCAATCCCGTATACTTATATATGATATAGATCTATTTCCCCAAACTCCCCGAGCTAAAGAATAACTGAATAATTACTTTAGGAACCATCTCCATTACGGAGATGGCTTTTCTTCTATAATTTTAGTGTTGGTTAGTTGAGCGGGGCGTCGGTCCAAAAAATAAAAAAAAAAAAAAAAAAAAAAAAATGTGGAAGATTTTGTTTGACGGGACTATGCCAATCATCGTCTCGTGTCTCCCAGCTATAGCAATATCTCTCTATACCTGGGTCCTGCAGGACCGCAAATTTTAAATGCGTAGAAAACATAGGGGCCGCCGCGAAGCCAGCCGAGAGGGCAAAAACCAACCAGCGAGCCAGCACACTATAGCCAAACTCTCTTGCGCGGTCTTTTTTTAAAGCTTATAATTAGGATCTCTGCTGTTTTTTCATTACCGTGAGCCACCAGCTTCTTCGTTGATGAGATTCGACTTTTTTTATCCCCTACTGTACAGCTCAGCTCCACCCCAAAATGCTGGTTTGCCAGATATTAGCTACATTATAATATATATTTCTATTGAAGATGAGTTTACAACAAGGAGAAAATTTCAGCGGATTAATACACAATTTTAGATATGATAGGAATAAAAAAATGTTTTCAAATCTTCTTGAAAGTTAATCTCACTTGTATACTCATTTTCAGCCTTAAAATAAAGCTAATTCTTAATAATTAAAGGTTTAATTAGAAAAACTAAGTTTCAATGGGAATATCGGTTCATTTCAAGGTTGTTAGGCTACTATATTTTTAGACTGAATCAAATACTAAAAACAAACGTATTAATATTTAATTTTCAACCCAAAAGAAATCTAAAATTGTATTTATCCTGAAATCATAACTTATTAAAAAAATTATCTGTCTATTTCAGCATTAAAAATAGCTCTTGAAATAAAATATTTTTAAATGAAGTACACCTATTAATGGAGTAATTATATTTTTCTACGTTTATACTTCGAACGAATGGTTTTATTTATAATGGCTAACCCTTCGGGATTAAGCTAAAGCAAGTCTTTTGAATCAAATCTACCAATCTATGTTAGTTCGAAATATCAATATTTATCACTCAAAATCAATAAAAACAAATCCGAAACTATTTAAATATTTAGAGTAAGGTGAACTTATAATTGGTAATAACCTCACTTTAAAATAACTATTCCAATCGAAAATATAAATACCTATTATAAACTAAAAAAAAAAAAAAAAAAAAAAAGGAAAAAGAGTGTCGGCCAATAAATATTCTAATCATCCCTTGTATTTTGGTGTGAAGAAAGCATCGTAGAAACGGGGTTAAGCTCGTTCGTGATTCACTAACTCTTATGAAATTCATTAAATACGAACAATAGAAAGTTTTCGCAAAAGTAAAACCTGATTAAAAATTACATCCGCTATAGGTATCACGAGAAAAAACATCCCAGGATTGGTGGCCACCGAAAGACAAATTTGGAAGAAAAGCAAAAAAGCAAGATATTAAAAAAAAAAAAAAAAAATCATGGATATTTTAAAGGAAAGATGAAAATGATAAATTAATTTTCAATCCGTTCTTAAAAATCAAAAATTAAATTTTTCTTTATTGTTAACAGCTTGATAAACTTATTCTAAAACGTTTTTAACGTGGTAATGTATAATATTTAAACTTGTTTATCTAATGTTTCTAAATTTTTCAATAAATTTTCAATTACTTTAGTGATATGCAACAGTAAATTCAAGTTCTTTAGTTGGAATATGTGGGCAATGTGAGGCAGGGTTAAGAGGGTGGAGATCTTGAACCTTTGTTTAAGTTTTGTTACCGATTGCATACCTAAAATTTAATTTGGTTTAAGTATCATAGAAGTTTGGTGCATTAGGGGAAATCTATTATTTAGGCTTAAAGTCATTGTTCGAAGAAAGTTTTCAGATGGTCAACCCCTCTACAGGACAGTAGTACAATGACGTTTTAAGTTATAAAAGAGCGCCGATTAGTCATTTTTTCATACATAGAAAAGAGCTTGCAATTGATTGATTAGACGCAATCTAATTTATTTATGTTTATAGCTTCGTTTGTAAATAGTAAAATTATTAAACGAGCTCTGATTGGTTGAAGATTCCAATGGACTTGAAATTAAACGTATTTTTCATTATGTCTATAAAACATGAAGACCTTGTTCAAGTGTATCAAAGGAGCCAATAGGGATTAATATAATAATTAATAATCTAATGATTATTTGGTTTTTCCTTTTCAAGCTTTCTTGAAATGAGAATTTGCTAAGAAAGTGAAAGAGGAGGGGTATATACCTTATAGCTGGATGAGCGGCAATCTTTAATTAAAACAGTTTCGAGATGGGCCCCGGGCTATTCTTAACGTAAAAATATATACATATAAAAAAAATATGAAATAACCGCGCGCCTAGAGAGAACCAACGAAAACGAAGGATAGAAAAAGAAGAAAAAAAATACATGTTGGTAATTGTCCACTTATGCGAAGTATTTGGCTATTATGCAAGATAGCCCCGAGATATAATAATCGTTCTATGAGCCCAACTATAAAGTGTCGGCGACACGAAAATTTAGGGAAATGGTTGCATCTGGATATGTTCTGTATTTATCATTTTTCTTATATGATCAAATTGAGAAAGCATTTTTTAACTCTTTTTCCTGATTTAATAAAGTTTATATTAAGTATTAACTAGTAGGCACTCTATTTGCCTGAAATTAGGGCATAAATTTTATAATTAAATGCCTATACACGTCTGAGAATTTTCCCAGAGATTTTGACATATTTAATACTTTGCTTAATTTTCCCACGGACATATTTTTCTATTGCCATTACTTTTCCTTATTACTTTGTACCCAGGAACTCATTGAAGTCGGGGAGGAGGAACGTTTCAGATGTAGTCTTAGATATCGTTCTGATTCCACGATGTCAGTCTTATTTTTGGTTTTTGATCGGATCAAAGCGCCGGCTATTAACAAAATTTTAAACTAACCCTCTTCGTCTGTATTCTATCAAATCCAGGTGATCTGGTCGAGTGGGAGGCAAAAGATATCTTTCGTGTGTACCAGGATGAAAGTATAGGTTAAATATATTGTATTTTAAAATCAAATTTTGATATGGTGCAGTTACTTTCAAGTTTAAGACATACAAAATCGACATAAGTTACCGATTCAAGAAGGCTTTAGAAAATTTAAGGCTATTTTAATGAGAAGAGGCGTCAATTTTAGTTCTAGGTAGAGCTCTAAATCGGTAATTTATCCTGATAATTTATGAGATAATTACCAGCTAATGGTAATACACGGTTTACTCTGGTAAAATATTTATAACTTAGAACATTTTGGAATTAAAATTAACCAATTGCAAAATATATCAAAGTTACACGTTTTAAAATAAATTTAAATCGTCTGCAAGTCTACTTTTCAATTTTTATTCGTGTTTGCCATCGTTAAGTGTATGTTAATGTAATTTTCATGTCCGAGTCACTTTGACCTATCAAGCATATCATTAAAAGCATTGCATTTTTCACGACTGCAGAGGTTGTTTGGTCAGAAATAAGAATTTTGAAGAGTTTCAAATAGAAATTCGGCAACCAAGCTCATAGATTCAAATACAAATCCTTCTGTTAGACTATAAATTACCGCGTAATTTACCAATCTCCGAAATAACTGTAATTTTAGAACTACAACTAAAGGATGGAATTAGCTGCTGCCTCTGATTTATCCGATTTTATAGCAGATCTGTATAAGGTAAACTCAAATATTTGATTTTATAATTTCAGTTTCAAAGCTATTCCAAGCTTAACAAACAAATCCCGCTTGCGATAAAATATAAATCATAATTACTCATAATTTTCTATTATTTTGTACGAAACTTAATATCTCGCTTTGTAACTGACACTTTAAGAAGAGGAGAGAGGGGAGAGATAGCGGCGTCAAATTTTGACTGATATGTGACGAGGTTCTGTCTACCGTGATTCTTATAGCAGCTATATACGACGGCGGCCCGATCATGGATACACGCATGCACGGCCGTTCTGGCCTCTAGGCTATTTCAGCTATTTTACAATCCTGCCATTTTACCTTTTTTTTTATTTTTCGGCCAAGAAAAAAAAATTGAGAAAAAAAAAAAAAAAAAAAATCCCACTATCGTGAGGTAATAATTACAGGTTTCCGAGTACAATCCCCGCCATAAGTTTAAATACTAACTCGAGGACGTGACTGCAAAAATGACCCAACTCCTAACAGAAATTAATACTAATTTATGGTGTTTAGTACGAATACAGCGGTAAGAGCACTTTGAAAATAAATAAATTAGAATTAAAGCTTATCTAGCTTGAAAAGTATTTTGAACAATAAATATTTAACATCGTATGTTGGCTTTTTGACAATAAATTTCAATATTTTCATCGTGTACTTATAAGTGTTGTTGTGAATTAATTAAAACAAAATCAGCATATATCAAATTATTTTTTATAAAAGGTACGAAACGTTTTGGGAACCTAAGATATTATATAGAAAAATCATTGGAAGTTTGGAAATTTAAAATGAAAAACAAATGTTATTCGGGATGTTAGAAAAGCTTGGAAATTATTGATAAATTATTGGAGAATCTAATCTACAATCAATTCTAGATTATTGTGGAGAATCTAATCTACAATCAATTCTAGATTATTGTGGAGAATCTAATCTACAATCAATTCTAGATTATTGTGGAGAATCTAATCTACAATCAATTCTAGATTATTGTGGAGAATCTAATCTACAATCAATTCTAGATTATTGTGGAGAATCTAATCTACAATCAATTCTAGATTATTGTGGAGAATCTAATCTACAATCAATTCTAGATTATTGTGGAGAATCTAATCTACAATCAATTCTAGATTATTGTGGAGAATCTAATCTACAATCAATTCTAGATTATTGTGGAGAATCTAATCTACAATCAATTCTAGATTATTGTGGAGAATCTAATCTACAATCAATTCTAGATTATTGTGGAGAATCTAATCTACAATCAATTCTAGATTATTGTGGAGAATCTAATCTACAATCAATTCTAGATTATTGTGGAGAATCTAATCTACAATCAATTCTAGATTATTGTGGAGAATCTAATCTACAATCAATTCTAGATTATTGTGGAGAATCTAATCTACAATCAATTCTAGATTATTGTGGAGAATCTAACCTACAATCAATTCTAGATTATTGTGGAGAATCTAATCTACAATCAATTCTAGATTATTGTGGAGAATCTAACCTACAATCAATTCTAGATTATTGTGGAGAATCTAACCTACAATCAATTCTAGATTATTGTGGAGAATCTAACCTACAATCAATTCTAGATTATTGTGGAGAATCTAACCTACAATCAATTCTAGATTATTGTGGAGAATCTAATCTACAATCAATTCTAGATTATTGTGGAGAATCTAATCTACAATCAATTCTAGATTATTGTGGAGAATCTAATCTACAATCAATTCTAGATTATTGTGGAGAATCTAATCTACAATCAATTCTAGATTATTGTGGAGAATCTAATCTACAATCAATTCTAGATTATTGTGGAGAATCTAATCTACAATCAATTCTAGATTATTGTGGAGAATCTAATCTACAATCAATTCTAGATTATTGTGGAGAATCTAATCTACAATCAATTCTAGATTATTGTGGAGAATCTAATCTACAATCAATTCTAGATTATTGTGGAGAATCTAATCTACAATCAATTCTAGATTATTGTGGAGAATCTAATCTACAATCAATTCTAGATTATTGTGGAGAATCTAATCTACAATCAATTCTAGATTATTGTGGAGAATCTAATCTACAATCAATTCTAGATTATTGTGGAGAATCTAATCTACAATCAATTCTAGATTATTGTGGAGAATCTAATCTACAATCAATTCTAGATTATTGTGGAGAATCTAATCTACAATCAATTCTAGATTATTGTGGAGAATCTAATCTACAATCAATTCTAGATTATTGTGGAGAATCTAATCTACAATCAATTCTAGATTATTGTGGAGAATCTAATCTACAATCAATTCTAGATTATTGTGGAGAATCTAATCTACAATCAATTCTAGATTATTGTGGAGAATCTAATCTACAATCAATTCTAGATTATTGTGGAGAATCTAATCTACAATCAATTCTAGATTATTGTGGAGAATCTAATCTACAATCAATTCTAGATTATTGTGGAGAATCTAATCTACAATCAATTCTAGATTATTGTGGAGAATCTAATCTACAATCAATTCTAGATTATTGTGGAGAATCTAATCTACAATCAATTCTAGATTATTGTGGAGAATCTAATCTACAATCAATCATAGATTATTGTGGAGAATATTATCTACAATCAATCAGATTATTGTGGAGAATCTAATCTACAATCAATTATAGATAAATATTGTAGCATCTAATCTACAATCAATTATAGATAAATATTGTAGCATCTAATCTACAATAAATTATAAATTATTGGAGCAACTAATCTACAATAAATTATAAATTATTGGAGCAACTAATCTACAATAAATTATAAATTATTGGAGCAACTAATCTACAATAAATTATAAATTATTGGAGCAACTAATCTACAATAAATTATAAATTATTGGAGCAACTTATCTACAATAAATTATAGGCTATTGGAGAATCTAATCTACAGTATTTATAAATATTGGCGAATTTAGGAATTTATAGAAAAACGTAGTAAATTATGGGAGAATCTAGGAAATTGTCACAAAACCTAATCAGAAAATTGTCGAAGAATATACGATATTGTTTGGAATCTCGCAAATAATTGTTGGAGGAACCAGGAAATCATAAATATGCATAATAAATTCTTAGAGAAGCTAGTAAAATTTTGGGGAATCTAGAAAATTTAAAAGGTATGAAATAATTTGATTAACTAGAAAATTGTTAGAGAAGATAAGAAAACATCAGAGATTTTAGTAAATTGTTGGATAATCACTGAAATTAGAGACACTTAGGTAAATTAGGTTAAAATGGAATCTAAGATATTTTAAAGATTTAAAAAAAAAATTATTTGTAGGAGAAAAACGAATGTGAAACTAAAATTTACGAAATTATATGGGGAAGTTCAACATATCTTAAATATAATTTACAACGTTATGCCTCTCAAACCCTCATCAGAAAACCTAACGCGCTGGTTATAGTATAAAATCAAAAAGGTTCTTCGTTATTAGTGGTTGGTACACGATGCTAGAACTATTCTGGTCTAGCAAATCCAAAAATTCCGTATAGGGCCATAGGGGATTTTTTTATATATATTATACAATAATATAATAATACGTTTTATCAAAAGAAGAAAAAAAAGAGGCATATGTTTCTGTTATGTTGGATCCTCCGCGCGAAATTCAACTAGACTCGAGTAATAAGGTACGCCTATATTTCTTAACTAATTTACATAAAATAAACGGAGACGAAACGGATGAGAAGAAAAAGAAAAACGCCAGTTCAGATTTCAAACCGACGAGAACGAATGAACGCCTCGTAATTATGTACCATTTAAACCCAACCTTTTGAATCTTAATGGCAAAAGAGGAGTGTCTTTTAAAGTTTTTTTTTTGCATTAAGATTACGAAGGAGCAAAAAAAAAATGAAATAAAGAATTTTCATCGCGTTGTTTCTGTAATTTCTTTACATCCGTCCTGAACATTTTAAAGGACTAAAGACTCGTTTTTCGTCGAAGAAGAAAATTTTGGTTATAAAACCTTTTAAGCCGCGTTTCCAATCAAGTTTTTTTAGCTAAAAATGTAACTTTATGGTCGTAACTGTAGAAATTTACAAAGTTGTGGCGAAAAAGTTACTTTTTAGCCAAAAAAATTGGTTGAAAACGAGATTTTAGATTTACAATGTTATAACAATTATCCATCCCAACTTCCAAGAAAATTAGATCAAATTATTTTTGTTTTGTAATCAGGAAAATAAGATTGTAATTTTTTCATAAAATATTGAGTTTTGAATATATTTTCTTCTAGAGATCCATTTGTATTTCAGTTCGAGAACCATTTTTCTTTTTTAATACGGGACGGACATACATCTTTATCATTCGTTCGTCATGCGCCAAACTTTATCATGGCGTGCACCACTTGCCTTATTTATACTATTTACTGTTTAAAGGAATTGGTTTAAATTATTGAGAAATGAAACTGGAACTCTAGTTTAAATATTCACAACTAGCCTCGATGGTTAAAAACCTCCGTAGTTTCGCACCAAGACTTAATACAATCTAAAAACGAATATGTCAGAGAGACTATTCAGCAAGATAGCTACAAAACCGGTAGATTTCACTAGTTTTAAAAAATTATAATATGGTAAATTTATATTCTGTATCAGAGAGGTTTCTTCAATATCTGTTGGTTAATAAATAATTAAAATGTTAGAACATTTACTTTTATGAGTCCATAACCCTTTAAACGTGATTTTTTTTTCTTCAATCTTACATTAAAGATATACCCCGGTATCTAAAGGAGTGGTACGTTTTTTTCAAGATAGCTTCGTATATCCGTGTCGAATTAAATGGTTATTATTATTATTGGGAAATCTAGGATTTAAGAGGATATAAGTTAAATTATCTTTAAATATTGTAATTAAACTATTTAATTGAATATTGCAGAATATTTTGCAAACTTAAGATGGTATTATTATGGTTCGATTATGGGTTTTGAGCTTACAGGATATATTTTATCATCGTGAGAAAGTTACACGTTTGATACAACCTGCACGTAATACCCTTTTCAGACGAGGCGTAATTAGGCCGATTTAATCAGATCTAAAAGAGGTTTATAGAACTGAAAAGGCTACGTAAACCTCAGTTAAATCTAATTAAACCAGCTAATTACGCCTCATCTAAAGAGGGTATTAGAGATAACTACACGTTAGAGATCTATATACCACGTTATGAAATAAATGTAATCCAATATACATCTAAGCATTGGTAATATTTTCTAAATACACATGTATTTAATTTTGGTGCATGTATAGGAAATAATTTCCACGCAGTTAATATTGTATATTGAAAAAATGCATCAATTTCATATAGAAGTGGGTGTAAAACTATAAGCGTACATGAAACGCGTATCCGAAATGCGTAGAAAATTGTTTTCCATCCTGGCAGCCGCGCAGCATTTTATAACAAGGTTATCAATCATTTTGCCATACGGTGCCTTTTCCCCAATTAATTATTCATCCACGCGCCACACAAATAAATATTTAAAAACATTTATAAATATATACAGGTATTGTTCCATTCAAATAAGCTCTTAACAATAAAAACATGAAGGACTAATTTGAGACAAAATATAAAATCACGTCATTCAAATTGGTAGGAACAAAATAAAAGTAAGCGTATAACTCGACCCATAATAATGAAATATCGCGTGTTGTTTCGTTATGATTTCAACTAAATCCGAATAAATATTTACAAATTGATCAAAACTTAAAAAAGGGTTGACAATGCCCTTAAAATATAAAGAAAGCTATACGATTAATGTAACAGTTAACTTAGAATAAAACTCTAAAATAGCCAGATTAAAATATTGTTCTAATAATAAGACCAAGTTGTATATTTCTCGAAATACGATTTATGATTTGAATAATTCTCGAAATACAATTTAGGATTAGAATAATTCTCGAAATACGATATAGGATTAGAATAATTCTCGAAATACGATTCAGGATTAGAATAATTCTCGAAGTACGATTTAGTATTAGAATAATTCTCGAAATACGATTTAGTATTAGAATAATTCTCGAAACACGATTTAGTATTAGAATAATTCTCGAAATACGATTTAGTATTAGAATAATTCTCGAAATACGATTTAGTATTAGAATAATTCTCGAAATACGATTTAGTATTAGAATAATTCTCGAAATACGATTTAGTATTAGAATAATTCGAAATACGATTTAGTATTAGAATAATTCGAAATACGATTTAGGATTAGAATAATTCGAAATACGATTTAGGATTAGAATAATTCGAAATACGATTTAGGATTAGAATAAATCTCTAAATACGATTTAGGATTAGAATAAATCTCTAAATACGATTTAGGATTAGAGTAAATCTCTAAATACGATTTAGGATTAGAATAAATCTCTAAATACGATTTAGGATTAGAATAAATCTCTAAATACGATTTAGGATTAGAATAAATCTCTAAATACGATTTAGGCTTAGAATAAATCTCTAAATACGATTTAGGCTTAGAATAAATCTCTAAATACGATTTAGGCTTAGAATAAATCTCTAAATACGATTTAGGCTTAGAATAATTCGCTTACGATTTAGGCTTAGAATAATTCGCTAAATACTACTTTATATAATAATAATAATATAGGTTTAGAAAAATCCACATCAAATAATAAAATCGGGCCTAAAAAATTAACAAACATTAACTATAGCCTTAGAAATATATTCAAAACGATTAATGGAAGTAGAACAACGTACAGCGAGATTTAATTACAATACAGGTAAAACTAACCACGCAAAACCTTTCACCGACTTTTTTGAAACAAATAAAATTAACCTAATTCAAATTTTCGAGAAAGAAGTGATGAAATTTCATATTCTGAACCATAAATAATGGAAGCGGGTAGGTAGTGAACTAAGAGGTGTTTTTTTTTTTTCCTTAAAAAGCATTATTAATTAAAAGGTGTAAAAAAGACTTCTAGTTTTAGACTTTATCGTTGAAAAATATGTGTCGGTTTATCAGGAAACTTAATCAAGGCACATCTTTAATTATAGTACCTTGGTCGCGAAGATCTCCGTTCTAGTTATAAGTCTCAATAGGAAGAAAAGCTGATAGGAAGAATTTACGTACCTAAACCTACAATATCGCTTTATTAACTCTGATAAGACAAATGAAATCCACCATCCCCTACACTGATAACATTACACATTATCATCCTTATTCGAACACCGATCTTCGTTAGATCGTAAATTTTACCATCGTCACGATTAATAGCGTGTTCGTGGTGATTTGGTTAATAAATGGAAGACTAAAGACAGTGTTTTGTCTAATTATCAGGCTGGAAAGTTTACCTGATCTTTCAAATATTCAGTAATTACTTCATAAATCCTTGAAATGGTATATTTTAAGGGAAGAAAACCAAAATTTTAAGGTATATTCACACTAAAAAATTAAAAATGCTTTCAATATTAAAAATGTATAATTGCTTTCAATATTAAAAATGTATCAATACTTTCAATATTAAAAATGTATCAATACTTTCAATATTAAATACGTATCAATGCTTTCAATATTAAATACGTATCAATGCTTTCAATATTAAATACGTATCAATGCTTTCAATATTAAATACGTATCAATGCTTTCAATATTAAATACGTATCAATGCTTTCAATATTAAATACGTATCAATGCTTTCAATATTAAATACGTATCAATGCTTTCAATATTAAATACGTATCAATGCTTTCAATATTAAATACGTATCAATGCTTTCAATATTAAATACGTATCAATGCTTTCAATATTAAATACGTATCAATGCTTTCAATATTAAATACGTATCAATGCTTTCAATATTAAAAACGTATCAATGCTTTCAATATTAAATACGTATCAATGCTTTCAATATTAAAAACGTATCAATGCTTTCAATATTAAAAACGTATCAATGCTTTCAATATTAAATACGTATCAATGCTTTCAATATTAAAAACGTATCAATGCTTTCAATATTAAAAACGTATCAATGCTTTCAATATTAAAAACGTATCAATGCTTTCAATATTAAAAACGTATCAATGCTTTCAATATTAAAAACGTATCAATGCTTTCAATATTAAAAACGTATCAATGCTTTCAATATTAAAAACGTATCAATGCTTTCAATATTAAAAACGTATCAATGCTTTCAATATTAAAAACGTATCAATGCTTTCAATATTAAAAACGTATCAATGCTTTCAATATTAAAAACGTATCAATGCTTTCAATATTAAAAACGTATCAATGCTTTCAATATTAAAAACGTATCAATGCTTTCAATATTAAAAACGTATCAATGCTTTCAATATTAAAAACGTATCAATGCTTTCAATATTAAAAACGTATCAATGCTTTCAATATTAAAAACGTATCAATGCTTTCAATATTAAAAACGTATCAATGCTTTCAATATTAAAAACGTATCAATGCTTTCAATATTAAAAACGTATCAATGCTTTCAATTTTAAAAACGTATCAATGCTTTCAATTTTAAAAATGTATCAATGCTTTCAATTTTAAAAATGTATCAATGCTTTCAATTTTAAAAATGTATCAATGCTTTCAATTTTAAAAATGTATCAATGCTTTCAATTTTAAAAATGTATCAATGCTTTCAATTTTAAAAATGTATCAATGCTTTCAATTTTAAAAATGTATCAATGCTTTCAATTTTAAAAATGTATCAATGCTTTCAATATTAAAAATGTATCAATGCTTTCAATATTAAAAATGTATCAATGCTTCAATATTAAAAATGTATCAATGCTTCAATATTAAAAATGTATCAATGCTTCAATATTAAAAATGTATCAATGCTTCAATATTAAAAATGTATCAATGCTTTCAATATTAAAAATGTATCAATGCTTTCAATATTAAAAATGTATCAATGCTTTCAATATTAAAAATGTATCAATGCTTTCAATATTAAAAATGTATCAATGCTTTCAATATTAAAAATGTATCAATGCTTTCAATATTAAAAATGTATCAATGCTTTCAATATTAAAAATGTATCAATGCTTTCAATATTAAAAATGTATCAATGCTTTCAATATTAAAAATGTATCAATGCTTTCAATATTAAAAATGTATCAATGCTTTCAATATTAAAAATGTATCAATGCTTTCAATATTAAAAATGTATCAATGCTTTCAATATTAAAAATGTATCAATGCTTTCAATATTAAAAATGTATCAATGCTTTCAATATTAAAAATGTATCAATGCTTTCAATATTAAAAATGTATCAATGCTTTCAATATTAAAAATGTATCAATGCTTTCAATATTAAAAATGTATCAATTGATTCTTCCATTTTTAACTGGTGTTCGCTATAGAGCATCAATTCGTCTTATCAGGTTGCGCTTGAACCAAATTTTAACCATATGATATAACATTAACATTTACTAAATTATTTCTTCAGTCTACCATAAGTTTCCAGCACGTTTGAATCTACGATAAGAGTTTTATAACTATAGTTTCATTAAAATGTATTGGAGCTTATGTTTGTACGTGCTGAAAATTACAAGTGAAATAGACTAAAGAAATGTATCGTGTGAATGGGACTTAACTTGTTTAAAATTGGTGAAAGTGGCGACATCAGGCGGACATTTACACAAAAAAGGGATAATAAATGATCTTTCAGTTGCGTGCGGTTTGCCGTTTTTATACATTTTTTTTTTATTAAAGTTAAACCCCTCTCTTAAAATTGATAAATTATATATCTTAATTATTTAAAAATTAATTTAACTTTTTTTCCGATAATTTTCTTCATTAATTATACTTCTAGTTACGAAGAAATAAATATATAACATTTTTAAGTGTTAGTATTAAAAATAATGAATTTAAAACGAAAAGCTAAAGGCACTTGGGCAAAAAATAAAAATACTGATTTGCAGCATAACATTAATTATATTAAAAAATTCCTGCTATATAAACTTGAAAACAAACAACTCAATCAGCGTATTTGAACTAGATTTTGTCGAGCTTGATTCTGACTCAGAAAAAATTTTAAGGCTTACTTTATTTTATTTAATTTAATTTAATTTTTTTTCAAGTTATATACTCTTTATTAGTCACTTAACGTAATTTGTTTAATTCAAATTAAATTTATTTCAAGAAGCCTATTCTTAGTCGTACTCTAAGTCTCGGATAATTTAGGAAACCACAAATTCTAAGCCTAATCTCTTTTGAAAAACATTAAGTTTAATTATAATTACATAAAATTAAACTTCACTAAGCCTAATTTGGTTTTAGTACACGAATTAACTTAAGATTTAGGTCAATACAGAATTAAATTCTCTAAGCCTAATTTCATCTTAGTTCATTACAGAATTAATTTCGCTAAGCCTGATTGCATCTTAGCTCATTACATAATTTCGCTAAACCTAATGCATCTTAGTGCATTACAGAATTAATTTCGCTAAACCTCATTTATCTTGGTTAATTACAGAATTAAATTTTCTAAGCTTAATTTTATCTTGGCTCATCACAGAATAAAATTTGCTAAACCTAATTTCATCTTGGCTCGTTACAGAGTTAATTTCGCTAAGCTTAATTGCATCTTAGATCAATACAACACAAAATTAGCTAAGTCTATTTCATTTTAGTCCAATACAAAAATAAAAATTAAAAATAGCTAAGCCTGATTACGATTTAGGCAAGGTCAATACTAAATTAATTTTGCTAAGCCTAATGTTCGACCAATTAACTTTAATTTATGTCAAAAACCTAGTCAAAAAATGTAAGAAATCCCCCACAGAGTTGGGAATCCAGCGAGTAGCTTTTTTCTCATATTATAAAAACAGTATTCTTAATTTCAAATAGAGAATAAATTCCCTCTCGCTAACTATAAGACAGTTACGGTAATTGATTTTGATGGATATAGACCCCTATAGCTGTCTCTCGCAATCTGCCGGCATATTCTTGATCTAATAAAAAAAGCGCCTCGTGCTTAAACTATACTATCCACTATCGGAAAGGGCGTGGAACGATATTGTGGAAAAAGCATCCCCAAAATTAGTTTTCCTCAGAACAGTATTATCCCCTGGATTATACTTATATTCTTATATACCCTCCACCCATAATAATGGCGCGCTCGGAGACAAAATTCCCACGTGCCATACAAAGATAGTTTAATCTTAATCTGGGTGTTGCGCGCGTTTGACGCACTTACGAAGTAGGAACCAATAAGTATTAATTTATCTCACTAACTGACCCTGCATCGTATACGTAATTTACATATGATGAAAAATTCCATAGGGATGCGCTGGTCTGTCACATAATGTCTGCTCGTACACGGTCTATTGTTGATAACGAATTACAAAGAAAAGAGTTGCATATGTCAAATGAATCAAGAGAGTAAGATTAGTCTGATGACACAGTCAGAATAGTCAGACAAATTAGAGTCCGATAACAGTCAGAATTAGGTGAGACAAAACAGAGAATATTCAGACGAATCAGAGAATTAGGTTAGTCAGATGAAACAGCATAATCAGGCGAATCAGAGAATTAGGTTAGTCATATGAAACAGCATAATCAGGCGAATCAGAGAATTAGGTTAGTCAGATGAAACAGAATAATCAGGCGAATCAGAGTCCGATGATTCAGAGTAGTTATTAAGTCAGATGAATCAGAGGGTCAGACTCAATGGGTTAGTAACTTCGGTAAAATCTGTACACCGTCTATGCGACTACGTAATTGATATTGATTACAGCCGTTGGCCATACTAAACACGAAATCGGTTACTTAATCACTTTAGTAGAGTCGAAATTACAGTTACAGGCTTGTACACCGATTACGTGGGGTGTTAGAAGAGTCCGAATTAAGATTGGTCAGAGGGTTAGAAGAGTCAAAAAGGTCAGATAAGTCTATATAGTTAAGAGTCAGAAAGATTAAAATATAAGACTCAGAAACTGTCAGATTAGGTAATTAGAAGAGACGGATTTTTCGGATAGATTACTCAATGAAAATTTAGATTCAGAAAGTCAGTTTAATAAAAGTAAGTATAGTTAATTTAATCGAAGTAAATATAATCAGTTACCAATTAAAATGGCACTAATATTATTTATTCCATCTAAATATCATAAATTATGCTAATTACCATTAAAGAATACTGAGCTAATAAAGAAAACTCAAATAAATTTGAAATTTGGATCTGCAATAAATTATTAATTTTGCAAACACGTAAAACTCTTAGAAAAACAATTAAACTCATTTTGAAATAGGTCTTAATTACCTTCGTGTAACTTTCATCGAATTTTAAATACCATATATCCATCAAAATAATAAATAAATCGTGAAATAAATTAAAAACTATACTAATTAACAGCAACCTCATATCCTAAATAAAAACATCCCTACATAACCTTTCAGTTCAACTAAAGGTGAGAAGATGCGTCCCAATTCGAAGTTACTTAGGTCAAGTTACGGCGGGAAAAATATATACGAGAAAATTGAATAACGGTTCACGTATAGTTGAGGCCATCCACAACCGTAAATCAACCAGAATTTACAAAACTATTTAAGAAGGGGAAACTCACCTACGTCCCAGTTTCGAATCTCAGGTGACACTGACCTCGGGTGTAATAAATTTTCATAATATTCATTCCATAAATTATTTTGAAAACCAAAAGAGTCCAATAAGCAACAAGTTGTGACCCAAAAGACGTAAATTTTACTTCAACACTTTCTTAGGGTTTAAAAGGATGGTGAAAAAGAAAGTAAACATATTTACGATCCCAAGACTAAAAATTAGATTAGATCATGGAAAAAGATCCAAATATATACTTCCGACTATTGTTAAAAATAAACAAAATACTTGAGCACGATGTCTCGAGGAATTTAAGCTTAGTCATATTTTTAATTTTAATTAATAACGAATGCGGATTGGTCTCATCAGGCTAATGAATTTTGCAACATCAGTTGAATTTATCAATAATTTACCTAGCTTTAATTTAGGATTATTAAATTTATCTCAGATTTCTGTAATTATACCATTCAGAAATAAATATTGTCTAATATTGGGTCCGAATTTCCGATGCCTTTTAACATAGAACTATTTCTTTCATGTTTAATCTGATTAAGTTTGTTTATTTTGATAATTCAGGGCAGTCTTTTTTGACAAAATCTTTTCTAGGTATTTATACAAATTTTAAATATATTTTTGTCAATCTGACAATTCTTATTTTTCCAATTTTTTTATACTTTCGGAAAATTTAATCAAACCTACAATTTTTTCCCATTTCACCATCCCTTTAAGAAATAACTTCTACTCATTTTAAACTGGAAAATCGTGCTCCAAGTTTCAATTCTATCGAAAACGCTCGAAAAAGGACTATAAATTAAAAACAGCGGTAAATTATATTGGTTAGGTTCTCTAATAAAGGGTCCCGTGTAAATTGACGAGTTAATAAGCTTGGTCTACACGCCCAATGTATTGAGAGCTCACAGATAGAGTCCCGAAAAAAAATGATAAATTAGTAGCTGAGAGTTGACAAAATCATAAATCACTTGCTAGTTAGTTGGGAAGGTATAGGCATACTGCGCGGGATAGAACCCAGGGGTGGGGGTGTTGAAATTATGTTATAGGCTATATTGGTTGAAACATATTGAATTGTTCTACATTAAAAAATAAGCTAAAAATATATAAATTTTCTTACAAACTCAAAGGAGGGATGAAGTGTAAAAATTTGCATATATTATAACTTCAAATATGTATTTTTGGTATCCATGTCTTTGTCAACAAATCAATTAATATTTAGGAAAAATTAGACCCTGATTTTGTTTTCCTAATTTCAATATAATTTCATTTTTTTCTCAGTTATTTTATATTAAATAAATAATTTAGTAAAACTAAAAATCAATGTAAAAATCAGAAAAAACGTATAGAAGTACTTTCTTTAACACGGCATTTACACGTTACTACGCAATAATTAAAATCATCAAATCATGATTAAATTTGATGATTAAACCGCATTAAAGTTAATTTTTAAAAATGACAAAAATCAAGTATTGGTTTTCAATATAGACTTGATATTTCAAATATAAGAATTATATAAGATATACCATATTGAAAAAGTTAAATTTAATTTTTAATTTTTTAATTTAAAGGTTTGTGTTCAGGACAGGTGTTCAAGTAGAAGCTATCATCCAGGGAATACATTCAAAACTTGCATTTCAACTTCTCTTAAGTCAACAACCGCGTAATCGTCGATTCGGCCTAAATTTAGGGAGGCCAAAACCATAATAGCGAGGTTCATCACCAAGGGATATAATATATGGTTAGAATCCCACCCTCTATTCGAGCCTATAACTTTTCAAAAAGAAAAAAGTGACTGAGAAAAAAAAATGGCAGAAAAATAAAAAGAAAATCGTAAAATGCTAGCAACTTTTGACCGCGTGTTGGAAGCTTGAGCTGCAGCATGGGCCGTCATTTATACGTATATGGTATAATGAAAGATTTATCATCGAAAAACGTGCGCTGTCCGTTCAGCGCCAAATTCACGACCCGTCCCGTTTATTAACTACCCCCCGGGAATTGAGTAAAAACTACGGGGCGAGAGCGCCATAGATACTCCCGGCCGCCCAGACTCCCCGACAAAAAGGTAAGAATCTTTGGGAAAAATCGTTCGCTCTTCTACCGGTGAAAATACTCGCGCCAAAACTGGAATCGCGCGGCCTCGGCTTTCCGCGCGCGTCGCGTCCCGCCAAAATAAGAGCGCGCGATCTTACAAAAAAAAATAAAAAATTATCGTTGGCGCCAAAATTTCACCATGTTTTTTATAACAATGGTTTGATTGGACAAAAAAAATCTGATGTTATTATGTTTACGGTAAGCTTGTTTAAATTTTAATTATATACACCGAATTCCAAGATAGGCTAAATTTAATTTTTTTGAATTTCGGCTCCAGTTCTTTTAAGTGAGAAATTAAACTGAACTTTAAATTAATTACGACCTAAATTATGTATGTTATATGAATTCGGTATTTATAATATCAAAGTTTCAATTGATTCATAACGATATCTGTATTAATTTTTTAAAGATTAAAATTTTATATGGCTTTATTTTATTTTATTTTATATTAAGTTTATTTGTTTGTTGTTGGTTTAATTAAATGAACTAATTAATAATGTGTTCGAGATTTTAATATTACAAATATATTTCAGGATTTTAGCAGCTTTTAGGTGATATATAAAATAATATAATATAATTGTCGGAATGAGTGTATGAGATTTGTTAATTTTTTAAACTGTATAGTTAATCGAAACTTTATTAGATTCAATTAGTTTTGTTAAATTTAAAAATAAACTATTTATAAAATCATCCAATGAAATACGTTCTTTTCAAATTAATGGGGTCTATAGCTCGATGTTAAGAATTTTTAGTTATTTTATACCTAAACGCGTGCCAGTTAAATATGTAAAATTAAATAATTAAAATCAGATTGTCAAATAGATAATCTAGATTACGTTTCAATAAATAAAATATAGTTTAAAAAAATCGAACCATGAACTCATACGTTAAGGCTTAGCCATCTTTCATAGAACAAATCTTATTACGTAACCGCCGCTCAGTGTCCGATAAACAGTAGAAGATAACTACACGTACACGTTCGCGTTTGAGATATCATACTATATAGAATATAAGACGATATTCCATCCACAAATTACGGGGATTAATTATATAAATTATGGTTGATCTATATAGAATTAAATGTAATGTTGTCACCAATGTTTTCGAAGGTTTATTTTTAGGTTTTCGTACTATTCAAAAAGTATATATATTCAAAGTTTTAGACCTCTGGGTTGAAGTCATAACCCCGATCAATTAACTAAGATGTTTAATGACTCATGAACTGAATAACATGTAAATTCCAGCGATATATCATGAAAGTGGGGTTTCATGATGTATCGGTATTATTTACAGTAATATTTCAGAACACGTTAACCCTGATTATTATTTTACGGTATATGAATCCTCTGGTCAAATATTAAAATTGTGCAGGGAAATTATTAATAAATGGTCAGTAAAAACCTGGAAAAGTCGGAGATATTAATTTTGAAAATTTTGTACGAATCCTGAATATAAATATTAAATCTTTTTTGTCGATAATTTCCATTTGAATTTTAGAATTCAATGCGGAATCGGTGGCAACATCACTTTAATCAATATATAATTAAACCCCCAATTAACCGTAAAACACAACTAAAGATTAATGAACTCTATATTAAACTTTATCCAAGTTCAACGTGTAACGCCCCACACCACCGAACATTACACTATAAGCAGCATGCCGCAAAAATAAAATTGTATGTTGTGTCTCAATTTAATCATAGCTAGTGCGGAAAGAATTTGCCGCGGTTATAGGGCGCGACAAAATGAAGATTGAAGATCTCGGTTATTAGAAAAAACAGTTCTATTGTTTCTACAATTGGTTTTCCGCGTGGGGGACTTAAATTGACAAATAGCGCCGACGAATTAGCGCTCGCGCGAGCGGTTAGCCAGAAGCGATAGCGCTTAATTGTGACAACGTAATAGGTCCTAGAAACCGACGTGGCCGCCTGCTCGGTACAATATCTGACCGCAAATCCCAGAAACAAACGTATAAACGGTATTAAACGTAGCAGACGTATATATACGTTATCAAGATAAGTTTTCGATACTATTTCATCGTCTATACGAGGTTTAATATCGGATATTTATACCCGTTAGGCTTAGCTTAGCTTTGAAAATAGCTAGCGTATAAAATTACTAAATGGGGTTATGAGCTATGGGAACTCACTGGACTCGATCTCTCGCGATTATCTTTTTCATTTGGATTGCGGGTTAGCACGTTTTTAGCATGAATGTCACGTATTATTAGAAAAACGTACATTTGGGGCTATTATATTACGATTCTATGTAAGGTTCGTGTACAACAATTTGTTCTAAAAAAAAAATAACATTAAACTCTTCCTGCGAGATAATGTTGTTAAATTTAGCTCATTTCGGATGTATTTGACTCGATCTGATATGATTTTGACATTAATTTGAATATTTAGCCTGTAATTTTTAATTGGAGCTAAAAATGGAACAGTTAATTTATTTTCGGAATCACCATTTGGAGCAGTCATATTATTTCATCTTTAATATGAAATTAATAATGTTTATGGTTAAATTGAAATTTAAACATTAAAGTTTGTTTGAAGTATCGGTTACGTAAATAAAATCATTATTTCACTCTTCAAAGCCGCTATCACGATTGAGTTTTTTAAAGCTTTCACCAGATGGCGATATGAATAAATGATAAAGAAAATTAATCAGCTGATTAATCAAATTTTATACTTCTCTGAAATTAATTTCAATACCAAAAACCAGTCCAATAATTGTTTAAATTTCTCGAATACGTTTTGGACCTGGTTTATACGGAAAAATTAAATGTTTCACTATTTTAATTTTTCATTTTCGGTTGCTAAAATAAGGCAAGTACAAGTCAAAATTGGACGGGGTAAAAATGATGACATGAAGTTAATTATTATCGAAATAAGGGAAGATACTAGCGGATACTAATGTGTCTTTCTTACTGTTATAGTTTATGTCTATTTAACCTCTAAAAACCACGACCTTAAAGAAACCCTCGGAATATTGATTAAGTTACTCTTCATAGCTCAAATACGAAAATTAAACCAATTAAGGCGCAACCTAATAAATAACTATGAAATTTCAATATGTGAAGTTAAATTTTGCCTCAAGTACGAGACAGTAAACCATTTGCTTTTATACAAAACCTACACTAAACTTAACGACTAATTCAAAATAACAGAACACCCAGTATTCCATCTGTAAACAAGAAAATAATTCTGATTGAAACCTATCCGATCGGAAACTCAACAAACTAAAGGTAAGTATTCATTTAAAATCTTTTAAATTAAAATTGCCGCTACACTGAACACAAGCCTCGCTAATCGACAAACGCCAGTCTCCCAAAACCCGAACCCAAGTTTACTAAAAATTGTATAATGCGAAAACAGGTGAAAATTCTCATTATTTAAAATTTTCCATCCTGGACGAGACGATAGGAAAAAAAATATAAGTTTTCGTCTAAAGAAAACCGGTCGTTAATTAAAATCTTGTACATTAACGTCACGCGGCAGGCGCTGAAGCCGCCATCTCTGGGAAAAATTTCCGTCACGTAAGGGGGAAAAAAATTGAGGGAATCTCATTATAATAACTCATTAAGTAGTCTGATCTCGTCTCATTAGCGTCGACCTTCGCCGGATAGGCTCGAATATAACGAAATGGAAACATGGCATACAACGATATTCTTTCGTATATTTTATACGATCGAAAGCGGGCTAATGCTAACACTATATTCCAGTTCCCCCCCCCCCTTGATTCAAAAAGCATAAAAGAGAAAGTCTTACGATATATCGAATCGAAAAGTTGAGTTGTACTTGTGATTAATATGATTTTCATAATGAATTCATTTGATATAAGAATCATTACAACTAATTTTGGAATATATATATTTATATTTTTTATCACTATTAGTAATGGTCACCTATCTTAGAAGGAATCGGGGAATATACCCTTTGAGAAGTCTCTTTCCTATCTTAGCAGGCGACGTTGCCCATAGGAAACTGCACAGTCAAAGCTAGGCTGTGAGCATAACGGAAGTCACAAATTTCAGGGCAAATAGGGCCTTTAACAGATAACCAAACAAGGCGTTCAAACGTCAAAGAGTGGGCAAATAAGTAGGAACCAACAAAACCACGTTCGTGGCTACTCTGGATAAAAAAATAGGAAGGCGCTCACGTTGTTTCATTAGTTACTACTTTTGTCATTGTTTCCCGATAGAGGGAGCCTATGAATGCGAGATTTTGTTATTCTTCTATATATATAGCTGGTGTCCATTGTTAATAGTCCTAGCTGTCACCAATTTCTCGTAAAAACCAAATGGACCTATCTGCTCTGAAATTTGCCCCTTTAAAATGCTCTTCCCTTACGCACACAGCTGAGCTAGAAAAGAAGGCGACTATAAAGGGGATTTAAAAATCGTAGACCGTCCCTTTAAGACTGTGTCTGTCCGTCTCGAGATTTTTGAAAGTGGCCAGACACACGTAAATAGACAAAACCTAGCATAAGTAATTCTTGAAGTATTACAGGGCTCCCAGCGCATAGCCCAGAAAACATTATAGGTATTATAGGTTTTAAAAGCCAAAAATATAGGTAGTTTATAGGTCCAAAAATATCAATTTATAGGACTTTATATAGGTTTTTAGTTTCGAAAAATAGGGGTTTTATGGGTAGGTTTCCCTGACATATAATGCAATATAGGTTCTATAGCCTCTAGACTTGTCCCTCTGCCTTTCTTTGGCACTACTAGCTACTCACGCCCCTCTCGACAGTCTACCTAACCTCTAAAAAATATAGTAATAATTACCAGTGACCTAGGAGAGGAAACCTTTCTGCCACAGCTTGGTTTTTTTTTTTTGCAATCATTTGCACTTTTTCAAGCAAAAGTATAATTTTTATAGTTATATAGTTCATTCCTTTCGAATTTTATCACCGAAATTGAACAAATTCCCCAAAAAATTGGTATTATAGGTTAAAAAGTGAAATTATAGGTTTTTATAGGATCACTTCAGAATTATAGGTAATTATAGGTATTATAGGTAGTCTGGGAGCCCTGGACTATTATTTAGCAACTCATTGATTTATGATGAAACTTGCTCTTTAAGATACTAAGGGCGCTGAAGGGGAGGGCGTAGTCTTGGCAGTTGTCTTTTCTTTTTTATTAAAGTAACACCCTGTGCCTACACGCCAAACTTTCTCCGTATAGTATCTACGAAGTTACGTCGAGTGTTTTACCAAAAAATTTGCCCTATCTAAAAGGGGGGGGGGGGGGTTAGAAATGGAAAAGCGGGTCCTTAATGGTCTCAGGGGTGGGAATTCATTTGAAATCATTTGCCTTTCTTGAAATCAAAGCACGAACTGAATGAGGCGAACAAATTTTTAGTTGACGCCCGGATCTGACTGTAGAACGCATTTGATTGTAGAAATAGGCGGTACTTTATAGCGCTTCCAACTTTAGTGTTTTACTTTTAAGTTTTGCTTAAGTAAATAAAATTACAACAAGGCCCGGGTCAAAAACAGAGTTTTTTAAAATAATCCATGAATTTACAGATTGATTAACTTAGATAAGTAGTATAGTAGGCCGTTAATTGAAAATTTTTAATAGGAAAAATAGCATTCCTCTTGCAAAATTAAAGGATTTTATAGGACCTTATAAAATTATGGGATTATATAGGGCGCTTATTATATTTCACTAGTTTTAGACAGTAATGAAAGGAAAATTTTATGGGTAGTTTTTGGACTTGTCTCAATTTGTATCTAGTGGCGAGGCAACCTTTTCAAGCGGTATGTCAATTTTATTATTCGAAATTAATGAACGGAATGTCTACTTTCTAACGGTACAATCAGTTTTGGTCTAGGAGATTGTACTGAAAGGTTACGCCTATATAAAGATAGGATATGGCCTTAATAACAATAATAATTTACGGATAAAGTCCAAAAATTTAGGATTTTAAAGAGCCTTTCAGGAAATTATAGGATTATGTAGGACTATTAAAATATAGTATTTTATTCTTTACGCGTGGGCCTGTTGGGCCAGGGCCCCCGAGCTCGACCCATAGCTTAAAAAGTTGTTTGTTTGTAAAATTGGTGTCAATATCTTATGAAAGTACCTCCAAAACAGAAAAGTTCATGTAAAGGCGACCCAGTGCTCTATTCGTTATTTGAAAGAGCAAAAGCCTCAGTTTTGAAGCTATCATTTGTTGTAATTTGTCGAGATATTCGGAATTTATTTCAATAAACTGAGTACTCTGTGGGACAACCTTATATTTTCTGGTTACTCTTTGTTTTCCCTCCAAAATAAAGTATTTTCGAGTCATTTAACAATTTAACTAGCAGCACGTACTATCCCTTTAAGTTGAAATTATAATCCATAGAATCAAAAATCAACTAAATTCAAACCAAAAGTTGTCCAAAACACAACAAAAAACTTTACTGAACTAACAAGTAAAACTAAAAGACTAATGTAAAAGCATAATCACATCAAGTCGCTCAAATATTAGCATAAAATCGGTGAAAACAAAGGCTCGCGAACGGAAACGTGTCAACCTATCAAACCGACCCGAGGTACTATTTTTTTTATTTTTTTGATAACTTATTTTTGCTTAAGCTTTTCCTCCGTAGTCAGCCAGCCAGAAATAGGCCCTTTTTTCGTTTCTGGTTCCACCCACCTTTATTCGAAATTTATTCCCGCCATAGTTTTATAGTACGTAGGCCTATTAGATTAGTCGGTGGGGAGAAGGGGGACTTTTGCAGTTCGGCCTTTCATTAGGGTGGATGTTTTGTTATCCGTAACCATAGCAACCTTCTCTTAATAGTACCGTATGGCCCTCCCCCTCCCTGTATAATATTTTACGCTATGAGGTTCAAATTCAAAGTAGTCATACATTGTTTGAACAGTGTTCTCCGTTGAGTGAGTGAACTCCGCCAATTTCAACCTTAATTTCCTCCACGAAAAATAAATATACACATTGTATTTATTTTACAAGATAATAAATTAAACCTTTTGGGAATCTAAAGTGATGTTGTCACCATTTCTTAGGAAATTCTATGGATTATTTATTTTCATACTATTAAAAAAGCTATTTTCAAAATGTGGAACCTTTGGGTTCACGCATGTTTAAGAAACTTTAAAAATAAAATAACAAAATTACATATGTTTTTCGATTGATGATGTACTTCGTTTGATTCGTAATCGTAATTAAATAAAATTAACTATATTTTTAATATAAAAGGTATTACTTTCTGTATGAGCAACCATATCGCGTGGAAGAATTACGCGAAAATCAGATGTCTTTCTAATAGACACGCGACCATGACATTCAATGTAAGGATTATTGGGTTACAAAAAAATATGATTATGATGATAAAATATCAAGGTGACCTCATTTCCTATATTCTCCTATAATTTCAAGGTAATTTCTACATAATCTCCTATATTTATTCTCAAAATCTAAAGCTAGGGGTAAAGCTTTCAATCATTATTGTAATTTTAGTGAAGAAAACAAAAATTATCTTATTTTTCTTATGGCGGAGGGCAGCAAAATTCCAAGTCCAGCCCGAGTGTCATAAGCAACAGACCAGACGTCCTTGGAGGTATTAACCGCGTTCAGCATTTGCCTACGGTAGACTACCGCTTGATTACAGCAAAGGCTGTATCTCCGAGAGGCATAGGAAATTTTACACGAAATGTTTATATTAACGAACTTCCCGAAAATTCTATTAAAATTCTCTTAGGATCTCATGAGAAATCGGTGACGGCATATCTTTACATTTGAGTATAATAGTCATAAAATTATCATAATAGAACCATGCAACTTTAAATCTAGCGCCTTTATTCCACTTTTCCGTTTCTGGTCCCGAGAGAGTTCAAGGATTAAAAAGTTGTGGGGCAAAGGTGAAGGGTTACGTCGTATGCTTAAGTTCTAAGAAAAGCGTCTGCTACTCAGTTGAGAAAGTGGGAAAACAGGACGATTGATTTGGTTATTATAATTGTTGTTTTAAGTATATTATTTAAATTGGTAAATGATGGTTTTGAGTGGTTTTACTAATAAATATTTCATTAGGTGAAGATACGGAGGATTACCTATTTTTTGGAAGAAATGTTTAAGTTTCGAGAAAGTAACTTTCGTTCTAATCTAAAAAAAAATTCTAAAGCCAATTAAAGCTAATTCAATCAGTATTATCTTAAATTTAATAATTAGGATTACCAATATTTAATAGTGAATCCTTAAAATGGGCCCCCTTTTTTTCCCAAGACTGGTATATCATTTAAACTGATATAACTAATGTAATCAAGTGTCCTAATCCACATTGATTGAAAATTGGTCACTTTCATACTCGTTAATTACAAGAACACTTATTATATTATAGCTATCATATGAAAAAAAACACCTTATCAGAAGTTTATATATTAGAACCGAGCTTTCTGATATCAGATATTTCCATCCCCTTCCCCCGTTTTAGTTACAATCAGTAAGATAATTCAGTACCTACAAACTTAATCTTGATTATATTTCAAACTGATCCCTCAAATTAAAGCAAAGCAGGCAAGCATAACATTATACTTAGTGAAAACCCGCGATTCTTGATTGTAGATTTGTTGGAATGTTATTATAAAATTATTAATTGACCCTATCCTATTCAAAATTATAAAACCATGGAACTCGGGGAAATTTTTTTCATTAGTTTATATTTCTTCCATTACCTTTCCCCTAGCTCCGCCTAGTTTCGCCCCTCGACCATCTTAGGGATGTTAGAGCTTTTTCACCTTTATATTTCAATATGGGCAAAGCTACGAGCCTCATTTATCTCTAAATAAACAGGTCATAGAATTAAATGGAAGGGTAGTTTTGTACGTGTTGGCAAATCAAGATGACATAAAATCATATTGTAGACCTATATATATAAATAGGGGAAGAAATAAAAAACCTCACTGCCATAAAAGAAACTATCATTTATCTAGTTTCTCCCCTTACATCCCGTCTTTCTTTCGGTTTCGCTCTCTCTGTATTGTGAAACAAAAGATGTTCTCCTGCCCCTGGCTTTTTTTTTTTTTTTTTTTTTTTGGTTCACATCATACCTTTAATCACCTGGTAACACGCTCTAGCATGCCAGCTGTAAAGCTTTGGCTATATGCTTGGGTATACATGTACAATAGACGAGGCTGGATTACTTTATGCTTTGGAAAAGTAGTTTTATATAACCAATTTGCTCACGTAACCTTATAGCATAGCTTCTACTCCATTAAGTTTTCTTCCATGGATAAATTATAATCATATAATCATAACCACTGTCAGTTTTCAACAAGTATAAAAGCTAGACTAAGTTGTATTTTTAGGATTAGAACGCTTAAAGATAGAGCGTAGAGATTAGTCTGCTAAGAACCGAAAGTCAACTGACCATCTAGATATTTTGTTGTGCATGAAGGGCGTTCTCAAATTTTCCCTGGTCAAATTTAGTTGAACTCGTTAGGAATCTTTATTCAACATTCGATATTAATCCGCCTTAGTTTAGGTTATTTTTTACTCCTCGTGAAATAAACATAACTATAATATTGACTGACATTCGGGCCAGATAATTATTATTTACGCCCAAAATTATTCCATTTTCTAATTTCATTGATATTAAATGATAACCCAGCTTATGTAGTACGGTAGTTACAGAGGTAAAAAAGTCTAATTGCGTGTTTTTTGCACAGAGGGTGGTTAATCATGTTTTGTAAATTAATAGTACGACGCTGATATTGATTAGTTTATAATGGTTATCAGATTGACCCTTAGGTCAAGAATTAAACAGGGTTACGGGTCAAATTCAACGTTTGACCTATAAATTGGAAATCTGCAATCAAATGTAGGCTTACAAGTGTTTTAAAGATCTTCCATATTAATTATTACTACGACATAAATAATTTGGTTTCTTAATGTTTAAAAACGAAAGATATACCCCAAAATGTAAACTTTCAAAATTTATACTTGTCAGAATGCCCCTCCTCCAAGCAAACCAGAATTAAATATTTAAAGTATCAAAGACTTACCCAAACCTTTTTTTTTTGGTTAAACTTAATCCTTCGGTTATGATTGAATGTGCCGCTCACCACAAACACTCCTTGGTCATTTGAAGTCATTTCTAAACAAAATACAACGTACACGATCATTATATAACAGTAAAAACATTTGTGAAACACTCAAAATAGTTAAAGAAAATTACTGCAGCACTGTTTTTTAATTAAAATCTGATTATGCTTAACTTTTTTCACCTGCACGCAACCTTTCGCTACCATTTTTTTAACCGCCAATTTATAAAGTTTGACGAATTTTGGCTCGCGATGAAGAATTTCATTATAATTTGTTACGTAAAATAGGTAGGATTAGAGTATCATTTGTGTAATCGCTCTATTCTAATGGGAGTTTTTAAACCATAGTTATTATCATAAATTTTGAATATATGAAATGTTGATAGATGAAATTAAAATTATCCTTGTATTAAGTCAAATTATAGTAAACCTATTATTAACTAATTATGTTGGGATTTTATCCCACGTTTAAATTAATTGTGATTAGTTTAAACTTACACTTTGCATTCAAACCTAGGCCTAAAATTAAAAGTTGAAATTTCGGATTTACTCTTACCTTTTGATAGATTTCGGATTGTTACTCAAATACCATGTTGAACTCACACTTAATGGCGTACGCAATTCGTTTACTTTTAACAACATATTCTCCCCTTATCGCCTAATTGTGATTATATAAACCAAAATTACCGAATTCGAAAGTCGAAACTATCGTGAGCCGCGAGCGCCAAGGTTAGGGGTTACACAAAAGTCAAAAACCACTTCCGTAAGTTCCTTTTCACTTAAGCCTAATCTTATGGTTTCGGTTCAAAATACTCAAATTTCCGACCATTTTGAGCCTAAATATTTTAAAATTAATTAAAAATTATTTAAAAATACAACCTCTGACACTATTTCACGTTAAACCAGTGTAAAAATGGAAGAGGCGAGCTTGACGGGCGAGTAGGCAAATTAAGCTTTGAAGTTTGACCGAACGACAAAAAAAAACTATTTCCCGTAGGCCGAGGAGGGGAAAATGGGATGACATGCAACTATTTTGGCGCGAACTCGTGGGGGGGGGGGGGGGGAGAAGGGCAAAATACCTCTGAAAATAAAACGGTAAAAATTTATAAAAATAGATTTCAATTGGGTAAATCATTTTTGATGTGTGAGAAAACGTATAGCTGACGTAATTTTACTTACAAAGTATTCGAAGTGATGTAGGGTTCCATGTACAGTTGACTATTCGTGGGAGTTTATGCCCAGTATCTCCTGTACTGTCAACAAATGTTGTTACATATTATATTATAAGGCCTAGATGGAGCTTAGCAAAGGAATTTTCATTTTTTTTTTCACACTGAAATTTCATAGGAAAAACGCCGGTGCGTTTTATATTTGGCCTACTAGGCCTATTTTCCCTCGTTCCAAGTTTATGGTGCTTATTTTATCTTTTAAAACACCTCTCGCAAATTTTGATCTATTCTTCTAAAATGCAAACACGTCCGCAAGGCCAAAATTAAGTAAAAAGTTACAACTTACGATTAGACGTTAGAAGAATTCAGCTGGGGTTCCTAGTCTTGGTAGAAATCCTTTGATAGAATATTTTAGGTCTTTAACCTTATCACTTTCACTGATTTTAATCACCAAGCAATAAATAATTCAAAGCCAAGGTTCCTATTACCAAATACGTATTTTTACTTCAACAGTCATGCTTTTAGTCGGGCAATGGCGATTTTGACATTTGCGTTTTTAGGTTTAAAATACCTCTACCCGATTCCGCTAACTCCACTCGTAACGTTTCAAGATATTCTCGTTTCGAATTAAAATACTCTAATTAGCTGCCGTTTTAAGTTCGAAACTAATGTAAAATCAATAAAATTTAACTATAAACGACTAAAAACACGATTAACGAACCGAATTGGAAGAAATAAGATGAGTGTAAAAATGATAGCGGCGAACTTGACGCGCCACGGTAGGCGAGATACCAGATACGCTTGACTCAGCGTTTTATGATTTTTATCGTCTTTGGGGGAGGGGGGTCGGAAATTATTGAGAGCCATAAAAAACTAAATCGGATTTCAATTTTTCTCGTTCGCTACAAAAAGTGCAAAAATAGTGTTTCAAATCTGGAACTTTTTTGGTTGATTTCGGTTCTATTCGGGGTTTTATTGACATCGATTCGTCAATTAGTTTTCACAAAATAAAATATTTTAAAAACAAAATTTCGCATGTTAAATTTCCATAGGGAGCCACTAATTTATTATTTCGACTATTTTATTGATTGTAACCGGGTTTTGTCCTGGTTAAAATTCATTTGAACGGCATAATTATAATTTAAGTGACTAATTACGAGAAGAAAACCGGTCAGAATCAACAAAATGCTAAAAAATAATGTTTTATTGGCGCGTCTATGGAAATTAGCATGCAAAATCATGATTTTAAATATTTTATATTGAGAAAACTACTAAACGGACTGGACTCAACTCGCTTTAATGGAAATAGGACCCCGAAAGGAACCGAAATCCACCAAAAAAGGTTCCAGATTCGAAACTTTATTTTTGACATTTTGAAACTTGGCGAAAACTTCAAAAATTCATTTTCCCTTTTTTCGTTTTTTCGAAACACTCAAAAATAAAGTTTCGAATCTGGAACTTTTTTTGGTGGATTTCGGTTCATTTCCAGGTCCTATTGCCATTAAAGCGAGTTGAGTCCGATCCGTTTATAAGTTTTGTCGAAATAAAATATTTAAAATCCAGATTCGCCATGTAAATCTCCATAGCGCACAAATAATTTATTATTTCGAGTATTTGAGTGATTGTAACCGGGTTTTTTCCGGTTAAAAGACGATTAAACGGCGTAATTATAAATTACGTTACTAATTACGAGAAGAAAACCCGGTCAAAATCAACAAAATACTCCAAATAATGATTTATTGACTCGTCTATGGAAATTTAGCATGCAAAATCATGATTTTAAATATTTTATATTGAGAAAACTACTAAACGGACTGGACTCAACTCGCTTTAATGGAAATAGGACCCCGAAAGGAACCGAAATCCACCAAAAAGGGTTCCAGATTCGAAATTTTATTTTTGACATTTTGAAACTTGGCGAAAACTTCAAAAATTCATTTTCCCTTTTTTCGTTTTTTCGAATCACTCAAAAATAAAGTTTCGAATCTGGAACTTTTTTGGTGGATTTCGGTTCATTTCCAGGTCCTATTGCCATTAAAGCGAGTTGAGTCCGATCCGTTTATCAGTTTTGTCAAAATAAAATATTTAAAATCCAGATTCGCCATGTAAATCTCCATAGGGCGCAAATAATTTATTATTTCGAGTATTTGAGTGATTGTAACCGGGTTTTTTTTTCGGTTAAAAGACGATTAAACGGCGTAATTATAAATTACCTTACTAAATACGAGAAGAAAACCCGGTCAAAATCAACAAAATACTCCAAATAATGATTTATTGGCTCGTCTATGGAAATTTAGCATGCGAAATCATGATTTTAAATATTTTATATTGAGAAAACTACTAAACGGACTGGACTCAACTCGCTTTAATGGAAATAGGACCCCGAAAGGAACCGAAATCCACCAAAAAAGGTTCCAGATTCGAAACTTTATTTTTGACATTTTGAAACTTGGCGAAAACTTCAAAAATTCATTTTCCCTTTTTTCGTTTTTTCGAAACACTCAAAAATAAAGTTTCGAATCTTGTACTTTTTTTGGTGGATTTCGGTTCATTTCCAGGTCCTATTGCCATTAAAGCGAGTTGAGTCCGATCCGTTTATCAGTTTTGTCAAAATAAAATATTTAAAATCCAGATTCGCCATGTAAATCTCCATAGGGCGCAAATAATTTATTATTTCGAGTATTTGAGTGATTGTAACCGGGTTTTTTCCGGTTAAAAGACGATTAAACGGCGTAATTATAAATTACGTTACTAATTACGAGAAGAAAACCCGGTCAAAATCAACAAAATACTCCAAATAATGATTTATTGGCTCGTCTATGGAAATTTAGCATGCAAAATCATGATTTTAAATATTTTATATTGAGAAAACTACTAAACGGACTGGACTCAACTCGCTTTAATGGAAATAGGACCCCGAAAGGAACCGAAATCCACCAAAAAAGGTTCCAGATTCGAAACTTTATTTTTGACATTTTGAAACTTGGCGAAAACTTCAAAAATTCATTTTCCCTTTTTCCGTTTTTTCGAAACACTCAAAAATAAAGTTTCGAATCTGGAACTTTTTTTGGTGGATTTCGGTTCATTTCCAGGTCCTATTGCCATTAAAGCGAGTTGAGTCCGATCCGTTTATCAGTTTTGTCAAAATAAAATATTTAAAATCCAGATTCGCCATGTTAATTTCCCATGTAACGCCAATGAAGTATTAATCGGAGTATTTGGTTGATTCTAATCGGGTTTTTTTCTTTATAATTATTTACCTAAATTATAATTATAGTGTTTAAAGGTGCTTTAACGAATAATCTATGTGTTTTTCCATATATTAAATATTAATATAATATATTAATATATATATTTGTATATTTAATCGATTTTAAGCCATAATTATTAATATCAGTAATAATTAGAGGATGGGAAAACTAAATAAGGTTGCTTGGTGTCATATCTATTATCTAAGTTCAAATATAAAACACCTTTAACTAATACGGCAACCTGAAAATCTAAGTAAATGGAGCCAATTAGAATTAATCATTTTTATTACGAACTCGGCTTTAGTTAAAACGTGTTAATTATTCGATGAAAGACCTTTAAACGGTATAATCTTAATTTATGTAACTAATTATTAGGGTAAAATCGGTCAGAATAATAAATCAAATACTTCAAATAATACATTATGGAATTAACGTGGGAAAACCATGATTTACATATTTTATTTTAACATCACAAGTTTAGTTAGGAGAAAAAGTGAGACAGGAAACCCTCATTCATTCTAAGCGCTATTTTTAATTGACTTTTGCTGGTTAGCGTTACAACACAGTACCGCAGTACTTTGGAAGAAAATTTTGAAGCTAATGTTAATTTACATTACATTTTTCGATTTTTTTTTTTTTTTTTTTTTTTTTTTTTTTTTTCCATGGTTGCTAATCTCAATATCGAGCAAGATAGATTGCTTGGTGTGAAAAATTGTATTTTGAATTGTTTTTTTAGTTTTTATATAAGGAATATATCTGAAATTTGTAAAGGCTTTTTAAAGTTGCCTTTGTTTCTCGATTAGCAGACGGTGTTGGCAACAACAAATTGTATCAGTCCAACCTCCAAAGCTGGGCTGAGTGTTTAACGGAAAATTATTTTCCAGGGACGTATTTTCGAGCAATTAGGGATTTCATTAAGAAATCATTGGTTATTTTAGATTTAGGTCCAAAACTGAGAAGTGTGGTATTTCTAAATTATTCTCAAATATGAAAGATTTGGAGAGGTAGTACACTTTACAGCCCGAAATACATAATTCCGTCGTCCCAAGTATTTATACATTTACATTTCAACTAGGCCTTGGACTCAAATCGTATCAAAACCTTTCGCTACAGTCCGCTGAACTGGAAACAGCTACACTTACGCTGGTGTATTACTTTTGTTAAGATTATATACGTAGAACCCCAGGTCGAGATAGAGTCGGAGGGGGAGAGCCTGTGATGTATGTTTATGGTCGTGAAAGAAAAGGTCTCTCTACGAATTCTCCCGGAATTGCACCCCGTTGTAAGAAGAACGCCCGGCTTTCGCATTTGTTATCCCGCGAGTTGTACGAGGCTGTGGCTCTAGGGTTGCTCCAGGATTGCCCCTTCTCCCAGCCACCGCGAGCAATAAGGGAGCTACAGCTTCTCGCTAATATAGCTGCCTACACAGCTTCGCCAGCTTGCGTCGACCAGACGGACCTCGTGATCTATGGCCAAACACGCTATACTTTTTTTTTCTTGGCGGAGATTCCGTCGCTTGGCCCAGGGTTTGAAAAGTTTCTCTCTTTTTTGGCTCACACTGACTAGGGTGAAGAAATTGAGGATTTTACGCCCAAAAAAGTAGTCGCTGAAGTTAAGAAATGTTCTAATAAACCGGAAACTGTATTTTTTTTTTTTATTTGCTTTATTTTATCAAGAACGGGTACGGGTCCTTGAATCAAACGTCCACTGAACTAAAGGTATCGCTTGAAAAAAACGTGGTAGATCACGTACATGTAGGCGTTTCAATTACGTTTTTTAAAATTTTTCTCACCTCTGTAAGACTTGAACTCTATCCGACCTTAAGTACATATGCTCGGAGGTCAGATAACCTGCTACCAGTATAAATTAAAGTCTAATTATCTTATATACCTTCAATAATATCATTACTGACACAATCTTAGAAAAAAAACTCAGACAGACATAGTGAACGTAACAACCACGCTTCTATCCTAAAAGTAATCACCGTATTTGAAACTGAAAAATCCTCGCTCAGTCCAGCTCTATCGTCAAGTTCTGTGAGGGGATAGGGGCGAAAAAAGTATAGTCCTCTGCTGATCCCGGGCACCCGACAGAAGAGAGTATCGAATGTCAGAAAATGCGAGACGACCGCGCTCCCGAGAAATTTCCTGCTATATTACAAATCAGTCACCGTCACCTAAGACCGCTATCAAAATGTAAGGAACCATAGTATCCATTACCGTGACTCTCAACTAGCATTGTAATCTAGTATAGAAAATCCCAAAAATTCGTTCGACGAGTTTCAGTTAAGGTGTACAAAACTGTTTGGCGTTCTTTTTTCATAAACATTATACCGAGATTTCACCTTTTCCCTAAATATCACTTTATTGTTTGAAATAGGTTGAATATGATATCGAAAAAGTAGACAGTTTGATCCTTTTGACGCAACACTCCCGAGGCTTGTAACGCAACCTTTAACCAAGCACCGAGTAACCTTTGTATATCCCTTTCCCCTTTATTTCTTTATTGTTTCATGTGTGCAAGTCGAATAGAGGATGGAGAAAGTATGGTGAGAGAAAAAGAAAGAGAGCGAAAATGAAATTGGCTTGTTAGGATCTCGCGGTCACTTTCACACGTGTCAGCGGAGAGGCAGATTTGGTGGAAATTACGGGCTCCTTTTCAGTTCTCCCCCTAGTTTCGACGCCATCTCATTTTATACTTATATAACACCCCCTCCAAACCCTAAGCCTATTTTTTTTTATAAAAACCCAGAAACCAGGGGTGCGTTTTGAAGAGAGAAATGTGAGATATATAATTTTTTTCTCTCTCTTTTCGGCCAGCTCGAGTTTTCAACGCTCTCGTTGATCTTTTTCTTCTCTCTCCTTTTTTCCATTTCGACAACTAGCAATGTTTTATTCCTTCTAGCTCCTTACACCCATTTATTACTCGCTCCGGTTAGGAAAAAAGAACCACCAGATTTATCGCGCGAGAAAAAGGGGGCCTGGCAATGCGCAGAATGATTCCCTACAATTTTTTGGACTTAAGTTTTATACTGAAACATGGTGCGAGACGTCATTTGGAAGAATACAAGAATTTTGGCGGGAAATTACTATAGTTTCGAAAAGTTTCGTGGTTAAGTCGAGAGAGGGAATTGTGTATATATAGGATTGTAATCTATAGGCCTAATTTGTGGGTTTATAAAAATTCCTATAAATTGAATTTAGATGGAAATTTATATTAACCAAGTTTAATTGATTAGATGACGAATATTTTTATTGAGCTCTTCATAATCTTTAAAATATATTGAATTATTCCACAATTGATCGAATCTGCTCATTTTAGCCTAATTTTCTTGAGAATTTTGTTAATTTTCTGACACGAAACAAATATGGTTTTACTACCATAATCTGATCCCTTCTTAGACTGCAACACAGTCATTACAGTCCCAGTCACGTGCCCGACCGTCACACATCCCTAACTACAAGTTACACGTACACGTTTAATAGGTGTCTTCAGAAGAAAAAAACTTATCTATCCACGAAAGACACGTTTTGGATTAAAAGCTAAAACCACGTTAGTGATACCTTTGTATCACAATTTAGATACAAGGTTTTACGTCTCTCCAGTGTAAACTGGATAGAAAGAAGTCCACGAGGAAAAGGGATGGGTCTTTAATGACCCATCGATCGCTAACCGGGATATCAAATGACCCCTGACCTTTTAAACCCCCGCTCCTAGACCCCCTTTCAGTATAAGGGTGTCGATACAAAAAAAAAAATAGGGGAGTTGTCAAGGGTGGAGGCTGGTAACTTTAGGCTGACCATCGGGTGTCGATGGGAGTTTTTTTTTTTTTTTTTTTTTTTTTTTTTTTCTTTTCCAATAACGTTATTGTTAACTGGAAACCCCTTGATGGAGCTCTAAAAAACGTGGCACACACCAAATTCCAATTTACAACCTATCACCCTGCTCCCCTTCCTTCCCGTAAGAACTAACTCTCATTTCATTCTAGAAGGAGCTCGACTGAACTGGAGAGAAATGAAGGTTAAAACTATATAGAAAAAGAAGGTTCTTTTTCACGGAGAAACATTTATTGGTGGTGTTGTGCGCCAGAGTGCAAAGAGAAATCGAAATTTGGTGTAATTATCTTGTAGTCTTGTACGCCGGAAGGCCTCGGGAAATGTATTTAAATGTGTAAGATAGTTTTAAAATTTGATTATAATTATTAGTAAGTTTACTGATTTCTAGATTATTTTGTCTAAGAACGCCTGTTTGTTGGGCTTCACCAATAACTTTATTGTTGGTTGGCTGAAACACTTTTACAGGCGTCTCGTAGGAAATACATTAGATAAATAAACCCTGGAAATTGGGTTTGTGGTAAAAAAGAGATCTCTAAAGTTTTTAATAAATTTAGTGTAACTTAATTAATAGTAATTAATATTGATTTAAACCAAAAGATTAATGATTGGATCAAGAAAAGATTTATTAACATTTCAAATTATGGTATACATTACAATAATTTCGCCTTAAACTTTGGTTTGTACCATAATTTAGTTACTGTACCATGTAATACGCTTTTGTATAGCGCAATTTAACACAATCGTATCATAATTACAAAAATTTTAAAATAAGAGCTTTAACTAGGAAGTTTTTACCCCAAACATCTGGTGGCTCATTTCGGTTATAAGCTATGAATGCATTATGTGCTATTTCTTTATGATTATAATTAGTTATCACTCATAAATGATAGAATAATGTTCAACCATATAATAACATTTTTTTAAAGCTCTTATTACTTGTACGACAAAACCTACTCGTCCGAATCAATCTAGGATTAGTTCTATAATAGAAGTATACCAATGCCAAACTTCACATTTCTTTCGGGTTGGGTTCCTTCGCCCTATGACTGGATTTCTATCATTTTTATATATAAAAGGGGACACGTTATTAGGAAAAGAAAAGCCGTTGACACTTGGTGGGTATTTCGAACGTATTTAAGGGCCTATCGGGACGGTTTTAGACCATTTGCTCTCTCTTTTTCTCTTAGGTTTTTTTTTTTTTTTTTTTTTTTTTTTTTTTTTTACGTCGTGGCGCTTTTTTCTCCGCCGAACACGTTTAGGAAGAAGTATAGAGGTTTTCTTTTTGTCAGCATTTTGTAGAAGCTCGCTTTTTTTCTACATACTCGTTTTCAGTTTTAACAAAGACTGGGATAATGTAAATAGAAGGATCTTCAAGCCTTTCTTAGTGGTTTGAAGAAACATTGACTTGCTTCAACTTTAATGAGTCAATGAAGATATTTTGGGGGAACGAGTAAAAAAGGCATAGATTATTGATTAGGAAATCAACCTAGCTCCAGCTTTGTACGTATTGACTGGTATAAGTTTAACAAGATGTAGTATATAACAATGGGAAGCAACAGTTTTTTCTCTCTTTCTCTCTTTTTCGCTTTTTTTATTTCGCTGGGCGATCATCCCTCTTCTTCTCTTTTTGCTCCCGCGCCTCCTAAATCGACACCTGTCAAAAATTCCATCTTCATTCTGTCAAGGGCTCGTTTTAAAGGATTTTCTAAGCTTTGCTACTTTCATCTCGATTCTCGAACACCCGCCTCTCACCTTTCTCTAAAAATTTATCCCTAGCTTTGTTTTATTTTAGACGATATTTGGTCCGAGTTTAAAAAAAATATCAACCCCAAAGTCTACCTTATTCCAAGCTCTACATATCCAGTTAAACTTGTTGAATGTCTAAAATTAAGATTAACATTTATTTTCTTATGAACTGGACTATAGATTATGTGGAAAACTATACTAGGTAATACTAATTCGATATGCAACGTTAGTACTCCCAGATCAGTGAACAACCGGAAAAATCGGGGTATTTGAAAATTAGTCCAAAAACGTATAGCATTTAATCTACTAGGTAGACTTTTGAGGGAGAGTGCCAAGAAATGTTTTCAAAGCCGTAAAATGGCGCTAAAGATAGATATCAGAGCTTTATTTATAAAGTAGGAATAGACGATTCTCGTAAAAAGTATATCATCATGTTACGAGAATTCTATTTTATCTTTCAATGTTCTCGTTTTGCTTCTATCGGTTCTTGCTTCTTCAATCTTTTGAAATTTGCCATTTAGAAAATTCCAAATTTCATCTGTCACAAACTTACTTATTCAAAGTAATTGGAATTAATTTGAAAGTTTTAAACTCGTATATATATGGCCCTATAAAATACAATTCTTTGAAATTGAGAGAAAGTTCCAAGTTTTATCTCTAATTAGATCACTACATCACAATGTTGTTAAAAATAAAATATTTTAGTAGAATGATCCTTTTTTTAGGTTTTTACAATTAGTGTACGATTTTTAAACTAACTTGTCGCTCTTGATATCTGCAAAACCCTCGCGAATAGCGACTAAGCTTGGATGTCAAACGATAAAGAACTTTATTAAGTAGAATCAACCGGAATTAAAGACAGTCGTACACAGGCACTTGAATTCTACTTCCAGTGGTTTAAATAGGTTTATCAGTCACAAATAAATTTAATCAGGGGCTCACTGAAGAATATTTGTCCCTGACCTAATTGTGAAATGTTTTATGAATGTATGTTTTAAAAATACTAAGTGAATTTGAAAACCCTGCGAAAATAATGATGTCTAGGGAAAACTCGGTGTGCGACGGGTTTCTGTCTGTAACGAAGTAAAGAACGAAGAAAAGAAGCTCGATGTACTGTGTAGGCAAAATCCTCGACTATCTTATTTCTATCCCTTGGGAGAGGTACAGTAGTATTCCGGCCAGAGAAGAGAAGAGAGATACTAAAATTGAGTCACTTTAATTAGATAGGCCCGTTCTCTCTTCGGGTGGGGGGGGGGGGGGGAGCCAAACTCCTTATTGCACCCGGCGATGCCAGAAAACGATACCAGTACCCAAAGAAAAGATCCCATTTCACTATTAGTTCATATCACGTCGAGTTTACCATAATAATTTTATTTGAAACATATCTTAGATGAATGGAATTTAGTGGTGTCTAGCTTTCCACTTGTTGTAGACTCAATATGGAATTATTCCGTTTAATACAACACCCCTTCTTCCTATCTATGTTCCCCTTTTCTAGGCATTTGCCTCCATATTGGGGAGAGAGGGGTTAGCCCCTTACTAGTAGTTGTTAGCTATGAAAAATGGCGTTTCCCACAACAACCCCCCGGAGGGTAACTTCCTCTCAACGCTATCGGAGACTCTTTTCTTTCGCGCTCTTTTGCCTTAGTTAGCCCGTGTTCTCCTTCTCTTAAACTATATTTCTTTAGATTTTCATAACGTACAAAGCTACGATTTTTGCTCACTCTCTTATAGTTGATATCTTACGGATATAGGTAAGCCTAGGTTTGAAATTGATGAAATTTCTGGTTGAATCAAGACTACAGTATATAGTTTTCCGAAATTTCCGTGATAACGTGGCGAAAAGGGTTACGCCAAGTTTGTATCTTGTCTGCCCGCCGTTTGTCAAGAATAAAAGTATTACGTAAAGTTTAGAGAATATGGTAATTACACTCTAGGATGATAGGTTAACGTTGTTAAACTCGCGCGAAACTCTTTATGGTGTTTCGAGTTACTTTTACAAGGTTTTTGGAACTTAAAGTCTAGCACCTGACAAAGTCATATCTAGCAAAAACAAACATTTTCTAGACCTCTTTATGCAAAATATATATTTTGTAGCCGACCCGCTGACTTGTATAAAAATTAAAAATACGTGGGTTTAGCTTTTATAATACACAAGATATTTAATAAAGATTTAAATATAAGCCTAAGTTTCGAAAGTCAAAGGTTCCATTATTTAGTTCTATTCCCGTCTCATTCAATTAGATTAATAACTGGGCACGAGATTTTAAGTATTGAATTTAATTTAGTATACTATAAACCATGTGGTGTTTTTTTTCCGGACGAAGGTTCGGAGTTAAAAAGGTTTTATTTTCAAAAAATTTTATTTTTGAAGAAAGCTTTGATCTTGAAATAGTCTCTGCGGATCTTTCTAGTCAAAAGTTTAATAAATTAAGATAATTATGTCCTAGAAAAACACGTTAATTATGTGTACTATAATTATTCAAAGAAAAAAAAACATACTATATTCTGTAAAGTTTTAAGTTGAAGTTTTCGTAGACCATTTAAATATTTTGAAATTCTGCATTCCGGACTGTATTACTGGCCGTTTTTGGCTATTTTTATTTTTTTGAGATAGTTTCCATAAATATTTTATGGGATAGTTTCCCTAAAGATTTAATGTGAGAGTTTCCTAAAGATTTAATGTGAGAGTTTCCTAAAGATTTAATGGGAGAGTTTCCCTAAAGATTTTATGGGAGAGTTTCCCTAAAGATTTAATGGGAGAGTTTCCCTAAAGATTTAATGGGAGAGTTTCCATAAAGATTTAATAGGAGAGTTTCCATAAAGATTTAATGGGAGAGTTTCCCTAAAGAATTTTGAGATAGTTTCCCTAAAGATTTTATAGATTAAACTACATGGAATCGGTATTCAAAAAACCCGCTTCTTCGCTTTCTTTATTTCAGTTAACCCCGCCCCATGACGTACTCGCACATGTAGCGGCTTCTATGACACAAATCGAGATTTCTTCTTCCGGAAATATGGCAGCGTACTTGCCACCGAGCGTGGATGAATTGGTTCAATCTTTTAGTTTATATAAATCTAGACCTTTAATTTTACACGGTTACATCGGACCATTTGTTATATTATATTCCGTATGGTTTTATTTTTGGGCCTTTATATACGGTATCTCTCAGTATTTCGAAGCCGGTTTGATAGCGCTAGCCATCCTTGGCATACTGCAGATACTGACTTGCTTGTTCTGCCATTGGTCTGTGCACATTCGATGTCTACTATCCTATACTAAAGTAAATTAAATTGGGGTTCATTGATTTTAATCCTAAACCGACTTTAAATAATAAGAAACATTAACAGGAATCCAACGCTCATAACGCTTCGCTAGTCAAAGTAGTCCCCACCCCAAACAGCGGATCAGCCGAAGTTGTACGCTTGTTCAAAGCGAAGGTAAGAAAACCCATTTTATTAATCTTTAAACCTCGCTACTAATTAACATAATTCAACTTTAGATTAATGGGGAAACGAGTATTTGGTTCGTTTTTCAAAAAACGAAGTACGTTTACAACCTCGACCGAAAAACTTTTGAAGGGTTACAATTTCCAACTCAACATTCCTTCAAGTTTTATCAAGAGTGGAAAGGTTACCAAGAAGATACGGAACTCGAAGCCGCTGAAAAACATTACGGGAAAAATGAGTTAGTGTTTGTTTTCATGGATTATATAATTATTTCCATTCTTTGAGGCCAGGTTTGGACAATTTTATACTTGTTTAGTCTTGAAATGGTGGTGCCTGAATTCGTCGATCTTTTCAAAGAAAGAGCCACGGCTCCTTTTTTCGTTTTCCAAGTGTTTTGCGTCGGACTTTGGTGTCTGGACGAATTCTGGTATTATAGCGTTTTCACTTTAGCAATGCTGATCGCCTTCGAATGCACTTTGGTTCAGCAGCAACTAAGGAATTTGTCCGAAATTCGTAAAATGGGGAACAAACCTTACTTGATTCAGGTAATAGATAGTCTTTTAATCGATTTCCTCGTAGCAATATTTATTTGTATTCAATAGTTTTGTCCACTCTTAGGTTTATAGAAATAGAAAGTGGAGACCAATTTTAAGTAGTGATCTTGTTCCTGGAGATATCGTCTCCATCGGCAGATCTCAAAATGATAATATTGTACCCTGCGACTTGCTATTACTAAGAGGACCTTGTATTATCGACGAATCTATGTTGACCGGTGAATCTGTTCCACAAATGAAAGAACCCATCGAAGCCTTTGATTCTGATAATGTATTAGATTTGGAAGCTCATGGACGCTTGCATATTTTGTACGGTGGAACCAAGGTGGTGCAACATACCCCACCCAGTAAAACTAGCCCCGGATTAAAAGGTGAGATTTACACTGTTGACCCACAAATTTGAAATCTACCAAATCTTTCAAAATATTGCATATTTAGCATTCACACCATGACTTTGAAACAATTTTAACCGTTATAGAAAGGTCAAATTATGAAATTTTGGGGTCAACTGTAGAGTTCTTTTCTCAATGAACAGAAGTGGATTTGACCCTTTAAAATTGTTTGAAAATGGTTTGGAAGTTCCAAGTGCAAATGTAGCTAATTATCTTTTGTGTAACTAAGATTTTGACTGAATTTTAAAATTTTTCTTTAAATTTCGACTGAATTAGAAAATCTTACAAGCTTTATATTTTGATACTTAAATTTTTAAGATTTGGACTCATTTCAAAAAAATTTTAAAAAATCTACAAGATTTTAAAGGGACTGTCTGGCAGTGTCTACAATTTGTAGAGACCTTTTAAAGTACCTTTTCTTTCTTGCTTAGCAGACAGATTTGACCATACAGTCAAAGCTAGGCTGTATGCGTAAGGGAAGATATTTTTCATGGGCAGATTCTAGAGCAGATAGGTCCTTTAAATTAGACAACCACCTGTCTGGTCAAATTGATATCGAGCCAAGCTCTCGAATTCAAAATTTAAAAATTGAAATATCCGCTCGTCTGTTTTTATATACATGTCGGTTTTACTGCCATAGAAGCCATCGAGCAAATGAAAAAACCTGAACTAAAATTGAAAAAGCCCTTTTTTTCCTTATTGGTTAAGCCGATTTCTTTCTCTATTTTATGGAAGCATATTGAAATTAAAAGTAAAACCGAAGTTGCAGTATCTACTTTAGAAATGTTTTGTTTAGAATTTCTAAAAATTAAATAAGTGATCTTGGCTCGAGATCAAACTGACAAGCCCTGTTAGGTTGCGTGTCTAGTCTACTTTAACTGAGATTTCTGGATTTTAAAGAAGACAATACTAAATTTCGAGAATTTAAGCAAAGATTCTGAGGCTTTATAGGGAAATTTTGAAATAATATTTAAAAAAAAATGCCTTTCTGTTCTTTAGCTACGGATAATGGTTGTGTTGCTTACGTTTTGAGAACAAGTTTCACAACGTCTCAAGGGAAGCTGTTGCGAACGATTCTGTTCGGAGTTAAAAGAGTTACTGCGAATAATTTGGAGACTTTCGCATTTATTTTGTTTTTGTTGGTGTTCGCCATCGCAGCTGCGTCTTACGTTTGGATCAAGGGTAACTTTAATTTTATTCGTATTAGTGGGAGTAATGTATTAAACCTCCCTTTTGGAGGGAGGTGTTCGACGGTTCAATCTGTAAAGCTAAAATTGCTCGTTCTTTGGACAATTATGAAGTGGCTGTTCCTCTTTTTGAAACATTAAGAGAAATGGAGGTTTCCTTCCGCCAAAGAACTTTTAATAGTTTTTATAAACTTTAGACATTAAGTAATTTTGAAATTTCTTAAGGATCTGAGGATCCATCTAGAAATCGTTACAAGTTATTCTTGGAATGTGCCTTGATTCTAACGTCAGTTGTGCCACCAGAATTGCCGATTGAGTTATCATTGGCTGTTAATTCTTCATTGTTAGCTCTATCTAAACTTTGTAAGCTGACCCCAATTTCAAAGAGAAAAGTTTGGCTAGTATGTTTAAATTGAAACCTCTTCATTTTTGATTTGTAGCTGTATTTTGCACTGAACCATTCCGTATTCCCTTTGCTGGCAAAGTGGAAATTTGTTGTTTTGACAAAACTGGAACTTTAACCAGCGATAATTTGGTGGTGGAAGGAGTCGCCGGGTTAAAGCATAAAGATAGTGTTTGTCCCGTGACTGATTTACCAACAGACACGGTCCAAGTATTGGCTACGTGTCATTCGTTGGTGCAATTAGAGGACGGAATGGTGGGTGATCCTTTGGAAAAAGCCACTTTAACTGCAATCGAATGGAATCTCACTAAAGGGGAAGCTGTCATCCCCAAACGAGGCAAAGCTCCCGCCATGAAAATATTCCAGAGATTTCATTTCTCGAGCGCATTAAAACGAATGTCGGTCATAGCCGGATATAGCCCTCCTGGTTCATCCGATACTATTTACATCGCAACCGTTAAAGGAGCTCCAGAAACTCTGAAAGAAATGGTTCGTAAACTTATTTTTCTAATGGAATGATTAGAGATGTGAAATGTACGGGGAATTTAAGCGGGGTCCTGCTTATTGGTAATCTGGAAAATCTGTTTACAATCATGGTTAAGTCCATAAGAGAAGCAATACCCCTAGAGGCCATATTTTTTTTTTTTTTTGGATTTTGGTGTTTTTTGTTTTTTTAAGTTTTTAGACGTTTTTTTCTTTGAGATTTATATAAAAATTTGTGAAACTAAACCTATTTTTTGGGGCTTGGATCAAAACTCAGGAACTTGTTAGCGTCCTGGAAAAAATGGTTGCGAGTCGCTTGGACTTACGACCGAGTACTAATTTTTTTCTGATTCTCGCACACCTTTTAAAATTAGTAAAATTACTGACCCATCTCTTGTGACTATAAACAACAAAATTTTTATAATTTTTTAAAATTGAGAAACTCTAACAAGCATATTTTTCTCAACAGTTTGCTCACGTACCTGACGATTACGACGATGTTTACTTAGAAATGTCTCGTCGGGGGGCTCGAGTTTTGGCCCTGGGTCGAAAACATCTGGGTCTCTTAAATCACAAGGAAGTTCGAGATTTCACCAGAGACACGATTGAAAAGAACCTAGAATTTGTGGGATTCGTCGTCATCTCTTGTCCCCTTAAAGCCGATTCAAAGGCAGTTATCAGAGAAATTCAGAACGCTAGCCACCATGTGGCGATGATAACGGGAGACGCCCCTTTAACGGCTTGTCACGTGGCCAAAGAACTCAGATTTACCCGAAAAGATTATACGCTGATTTTAACAGCTCCGATAGAACCCAGTAAGAGTTAACGGTTAATTTATTTTTTAGGCCATATCTAGTTTAATCCTAGTTAAAATGTTTAAGGCGAAACGTGGCACTGGATCTCAATTGACGAGACAGTTATGCTACCAGCAGTGCCTAAGGAAGGATTTCATTCCATGGTTACTAAATACGATCTCTGTTTGACAGGAGAGGTAATATTTTATCATCTTTTTAATTTAGTTAATGATGAATTTTTAATTTAGTTAATGATGAATTTTTAATTTAGTTAATGATGATCTTTTTTTTTTACTTAATGATGATTTTTTATTTAGTTAATGAGGAATTTTTTAATTTAGTTAAAAGAGTAAACAGTAATTTTTAATTTAGTTAAAAGAGTAAACAGTAATTTTTAATTTAGTTAAAAGAGTAAACAGTAATTTTTAATTTAGTTAAAAGAGTAAACAGTAATTTTTAATTTAGTTAAAAGAGTAAACAGTAATTTTTAATTTAGTTAAAAGAGTAAACAGTAATTTTTAATTTAGTTAATACAGTAGTTATAATTTCTTTTAATATAGTTAATGATTATAATTTCTATTTTTAGGGTATGATCTATTTGCAATCAATTAGCCCGATGTTACTAAACCGACTTCTCCCCCACATCAGAGTTTTTGCCAGAGTTGCGCCGAAACAAAAGGTTTGATGTTCTATTCATAAAAAAATCATACGTTTCCATCTAGAAACTTTCCTTTTGTAAATTAATAATACAACCTACTCTCAATTAGGAACAAGTCATAACTGCCTTAAAAAGTCTAGGTTTCACGACGTTAATGTGCGGAGACGGTACGAATGATGTCGGAGCCTTAAAACACGCCCAAATAGGCGTAGCCATCTTATCGAGCATTCCCGATTTCATTTTAAATCGAAAGAAGAGAGAAGCCGAAAGGCAGCAACAACAAGAAGCGCTTGACGGGGCTGAGGCTTCGACTTCGAACAAATTGGAAGCAATGGCCGCTAAGGGGAAAGTGGGAAGACGACCGGAAAAAGGACGATCCCAAAGCAAGCAAGAGAAAATAAACGACGCTCAAAAGCAACTCAACAAGTTGATGAAGGAATTGGAAGAGCTAGATCAGGCTCAAGTTGTTAAGTTAGGGGATGCCAGTATCGCGGCGCCTTTCACCTCCAAACTCTCGTCTATTCAGTGTGGTAAGTTGGTAATTGGGACGTGGTTTCCTTTTCAAATGTGAATTACCTAAATATTCTGAGTAGTGCTGGCCAATATCTTAATTTTAAATTATACTATACAGGTATCCAAAGTTTAACTGATACCGATATGCGGATATGGCAAATTTTAAGATGTAAAACCAATGCAGATTTTTTATTTTTTACTTTAAAACTTTAAAAACCTCTAATGTTGAAAAGTAGCTTGGAAAAAATGCCGTACTCCAAATACGGAATCGGTTTATAAAATATTGGTATCGGTAATTTAGAAGCCAATACCAATATGGCCATGATATCAGTTTTGGCCCAACATTAAATCTGAGTTTTGTCATTTTTTTCTCTCCAGTTTGCCACATAATCAAACAAGGCCGCTGTACACTCGTTACCACATTACAAATGTTCAAAATCTTAGCGCTGAATGCGTTGATCTTGGCTTATAGTCAAAGCGTTCTTTATCTAGAAGGTATTAAATTCAGCGACACCCAAGCCACGCTGCAAGGTCTCCTTTTGGCTGGTTGTTTCCTTTTCATCTCGCGCTCGAAACCCTTAAAAACACTCTCGAAACAGCGGCCATTACCCAATATATTCAACATCTACACTATTTTGACTGTGATTCTTCAATTTGCCATTCATTTTACGGCCCTAGTTTTCCTCGTCAGAGAAGCCATTGATCGTTCACCTCCGAGGTAAATTTTTATTTTTTTTATAATTACTAGGATTCTCGATTCGTTATTCGTTCTGCCTCGACCTACTACTTGATAATTTTGATAAAAACTCAACTGACTATTCAACACTTTTAAAAACTTCTCGTCAGTATTTAGGCTTAGCTACTGGCTGGTTTTTATACCTAGCTACTTACTACGAATGACAATTAATGATGATATTTCTTTTTCTGGTAGAGAGCAGAAATTTGTCAACCTCGATGCGTCATTCAAGCCAACGATACTAAATAGCACCGTTTACATAATTTCCATGGCTTTGCAAGTTTCAACCTTTGTTGTAAATTATAGGGTAACTATTTAAATATTGTAATTTGTTTTTGGAGCCTATAAACGTATTTATATTCTCGCTATTAACAATTTTCTTTAATTTTTAAGGGCCACCCTTTTATGGAAAGTTTGATTGAAAACCGGCCTCTGTTATACAGCTTGCTAATTTCTGGCGGAGGAATCGTCATGCTCGTTACGAACGTGGTTCCTGAAATTTCTAACCAGTTTGAAATCGTTGAGTTCACTAGTGACGTAAGTAATTTACTTTTCTTTAAGTATTATCGTATAAATGAAAGGTGAATAGTTTAGTTTTTGGGAAATAATTACAGTCAGGAAAATAATTCAAACTGACAATATATACGGCAAGGGAAATGGTAAATTAGGCAAAAATTATAGTTTTGTGTTAGGGAGATTGTAAAATAAGCCGAAATTTGACTAGTCAAGGAAAATAGGCCATATATGTACCATAGAATCTTGCAAAATTATTGTATAGAGTCATGGAAATGGTTAAATAGGTCAAATTTATTTTGTAAAGAACAAATTACAATATAAGCAAAAGGGGATAGAAATTAAGTCTATCCCCTTTTGATATAAGGTCAAAAATGTAAAAATAGGCCAAAATATTAACACAAATTACTTATCTCTAAAAATAAATGAATATCCAAGGTCATAAGTCTATTATTATGTCTAAGTACCCATCTAAGACATAACATAGTTTTCAGTAAAGGGGCAAAAGAAAATTCCACCCCTCTTACCCAGCTTTGCTTTCATTGCCAGGTTGTCAGGAGCTTGTGAGTTCAGTTCAGAACAAATCAGTTTCAAAACTGAACTCTAGCCTTTCCCTCTGCACTCACAATTGCTTGGCAACACGGGGGGAACGGCACTTACCCCCTTTAGTGAAAACTATGTATTCGCTGGATATTTATACCAATGAAACCTTTTGCCAGGGATAGATCGCGCATTTGAATTTTTCTCTAACCCAGCTACCTCTTCTATCAGACCCCCCAGTTCCTGATTTCAGAACGTTATGTCCAATGTTAATTTAAATTATCCACCTCTAACTCCGTAATTTGGTTTCTGCAAGAGAGACAGCGGAATAGATTTGTACGTAATTTAAGGCTAAAGTGATTTTAAAGTATATAATTCTTCTTAGAATGGGAAAAGGTTTGGGATTTAGCCCCTTGTATAGAGTATTGACAGACAGATTCTTTGAAGTGAAAAGAAGATTACCTGTTTTATTGGTATTCAGGCGTACTATAAGAGATAAGAATTTTTAAGTCAACGTGATACATGGTGTTGGTCTTACCCAGACCATAGATATCATTGTCAACTGGCTACTTAGAGATAATAATAAACTTACGCTAAGGTATATACCCAAGTAAAATTGAATTCAATTTTCTTTCAGTTTCAAATCTACCTATTGCAGATTTTAGCGTTAGACATGATTTGCGCTTTTGCAATCGATCGCATTTGTTTATTTATTTTTGGGAAGGGAAAGTTGAGACAATTTTAATGAAATAAAATTAAATCAATAAATTAAAGAAGAAAATGTGAAAAAAGAAATACAAATCTTTAATATATTCCTTTGTTTGGGGGTCCCTCAATATTTATATATAAAAAAAAAATATTGTGATAATTTTCATGGTTTTTTTATTTGAAAAACTAAAATCAACAAAACATGACCCATTATCTCCGGTGTTTTTTTTATTATATTTACGAGCGGTTATAGTAAATATTCGCTGGTGATATTTTACCACCATCTCCAATCTAACAAACAAACAAAAACATTTAAGAAATTAATCAAATTATCATCGAAAAAATATTTGTTATTTTAGCACAGCGCCATTGTGTCAAAAAAAAAAAAAAAAAAAAATCATTAAATTTTGAAAAGTTTCTTTAACAAGTTTTTTGGTCTAAGATTCTGCTACTTAAGCAAGGTGACTATATTCAGTAGACGAAAATAGGTAAGTTTTCTTAGTCATGTAGATGGGTATGACATTTCAACTTTCGCAAAATTATTTGCAGTTATTCACTGTATAAAATAAATCTTCCATAAAGGATAACTTTCAATTATAATTACTAAACCTAATTATTCATGGTGGAGCTGTAATTTCAGTGATTCGTGGGATTTACAATATATTGTCCATCTAATTCCGTACCAAAGTGGGTGGCCCAATTTAAAAATTGCAATTTGATTCGTAAATTTACATCATTTCGAATTTCTATAATCTGATTTTTTTTTTTTTTTTTTTTTTTTTTTTTTTTTTTCTTCTAAATTTTATATTTGATTTCAATAACCTGAAATTTTCCCCTTTGGTTTGATCAAGAAGGATCAGATAAGGAGAGGAAAAGTGGGGCTGCGTTGAGTTAGAGAGAGAAGAGCCAACCTCCCACTCGGGTGGAAAGGGGGGGATAGGAAATTCTCGAGGTAAACTGTTGTCACGTGGTCACTAGCGTCGTTGGCTACTACGAAGCTGATAAAGGATCCGTTTTACCCACGTGACAACATTTTACCACGAAACATCTCTACCCCCGTCTGTCCCCCGTTCTCCCAGAGTGGGAGTTTAGGCCGACGCAGTAGGAACCGCGCCGTCCCCACTTTTCCTCTCCTTATCTGATCCTTCTTGGTTTGATTAAAATATTAAAATTCATCAAATGAGTGGAGTTTTTTCAAGACAAAAATAACCCTAGGATTTGGAAGCAGCATCTATTTCGAAAGTTGGTTCAAGAACTATGTTTTCTAAAATCAGTAAAGTTTGTTAGGAAACAAGATGTCCCACATGTTAACGAACCATTTTTCGTTTTGATTTAAACTCTTTTTAAAGGCCCTATCTGCTCTGAAGCTTGCCCCTTTAAAATGCTCTTACCCACGCAGCCTAGCTTTGACTGTACAATTTATTTTGTACAACGTCGTCTGCTAAGCTAGAAAAGAAGGCGACTTTAAAGAGGATTTGAAAATCGCAGATAGTCCCTTTAAAGGCCTTATCTGCTGTGAAATTTGCCCCTTTAAAATCATCTTCCCTTATGTGCGTGGCCTTGCTTTAACTGTACAATTTATTATGGTCAACGTCGTCAGCTAAGCCAGAAAAGAAATCGACTTTAAAGGGATTATCTGCGATTTTCAAACCTCCTTTAAAGTCGCCTTCTTTCCTAACTTAGCAGACGACGTTGTACAAAACAAATTGTACAGTCAAAGCTAGGCTGCGTGCGTAAGGGAAGAGCATTTTGAAGGAGCAAGCTTCAGAGCAGATAGGGCCTTTAAAGAGGCTTTAAAAATCGCAGATTGTCCCTTTAAACAGAATGCCAACTAATTATTTACAATGGTGAATAGCTACTGCTACTTCATGATAGAAAAAAACAGTTCATCAAATCATTTAGTAGTATTCTCATTAATCCTACACAGACTTATGCTCTTAAACGAACCAATGCTCGGAAACTCTTAGGAACTTGCAATCGCCTTTAATATTCAGAAACAATAGTGTATTGCATCACAACCTTTATGGATGACCTATTTTATCATAACCCATATGAATGATCCCGAAAGCGTGTGTAGAAGGCGCGGGGCACTACTGACGGAGACGAAGGAAGAGTAAGAAGCGGAGGCATGGGGCTGCAGGATTTTGATAAGGACTTACGAAGTTGATAAATAAAAATAAGTTACATTATTTACATAGCAAATAGGGAGTCGGCAAGAAAGATATTGAAACGTCATAGGTATCTATCTCTCACCTCCGTGTCAACCCCCTAAGTGAAGGAGTTAGTATTCTTCCCTACAAACCCTCCCTCGGTAAGGGGGTTACATGACGTCAAGCTTCCTTTCCCCCTTGGCTGTATGCAGTCTCCCTATACCATTGTGGAATTCTCTCCCTAATGATGTTGTCAGGTCATGATCTCTATCAAAGTCTTCGAAAAGTTTGTTCAACTATTAACTTTCAATTAAATTCATATACCTTATTTTGTTTGTTTTGCATTTGTCCCGGCAACCACCCAGAATAGGCTATGGCTTTGTGGTAGCCCTACAACCTTGATTGTGAAATAGAGTGAAATCAAGAAGGATCCTTCTTGATCAATGAAATCTAACAGTAGGCCTTATTTTCATGGTCGCTTGTAAGCTAAATTTTTACACGCTACACGCGAATATCTAAACGAAACAGATATTTCACGCGCACGCCATAGCTTCGAGCGCTGCTAAATTACGAGCGAAAAAAATACGATAGCAATTTCTCCACGCGACCATGAAAACGGGGCTTTAAGAATTAAAAAATCCAAACAAAGGCTTAATCAAAATGGTGAAATTTTTCTCACCATTATTTTACCATCTGCTTGGTAACACCGAGTTTATAGTCGACGTCTCTGATTGGTTCTTAAAATAAGGATCTCGATCAACCAAAATACGTCATGTTTTTTCATAATTTCAACCGTTATTTTGGAATTCACGCGCCAGCGCCATTTTGAAAGTTCAAACCTCTATCGTGAACAACATCGTTTAAGCCTCGTTAAAGCTCGGTTAGTTTTGAAATTTGTTTAGTGTTATAAAATAACCCTAAGACTAACTCTGAATTTTCTTTTCCTTTTCCAGACTGACTTGAATAACGGAAATTTGCAAACTGACCAATCTTCCAAAATGGATTTAAGACTATGTCCTCTATGCGCCAATCCTAATGTAAGTGACTTTTTTGATTTAACTAATTCTGGGTCATTGAATAATGGTTTCGACCAGCTAGGGTTTCCCCTGTTTAGCCAGCCAGGGTTTCCCCTATTTAGCCAGCCAGGGTTTCCCCTGTTTAGCCAGCCAGGGTTTTCTTTTTTTAGCCAGCCAGGGTTTCCTTTTTTTAGCCACCCAGGGTTTCCTTTTTTTAGCCACCCAGGGTTTCCTTTTTTTAGCCACCCAGGGTTTCCTTTTTTTAGCCCGCCGGGGTTTCCCCTCTTTAGCCCGCCAGGGTTCCCAGTTTTTGACCCTCCAGGGTTCCCAGTTTTTGACCCTCCAGGGTTCCCAGTTTTTGACCCTCCAGGGTTCCCAGTTTTTGACCCTCCAGGGTTCCCAGTTTTTGACCCTCCAGGGTTCCCAGTTTTTGACCCTCCAGGGTTCCCAGTTTTTGACCCTCCAGGGTTCCCAGTTTTTGACCCTCCAGGGTTCCCAGTTTTTGACCCTCCAGGGTTCCCAGTTATTGACCCTCCAGGGTTCCCAGTTTTTGACCCTCCAGGGTTCCCAGTTTTTGACCCTCCAGGGTTCCCAGTTTTTGACCCTCCAGGGTTCCCAGTTTTTGACCCTCCAGGGTTCCCAGTTTTTGACCCTCCAGGGTTCCCAGTTTTTGACCCTCCAGGGTTCCCAGTTTTTGACCCTCCAGGGTTCCCAGTTTTTGACCCTCCAGGGTTCCCAGTTTTTGACCCTCCAGGGTTCCCAGTTTTTGACCCTCCAGGGTTCCCAGTTTTTGACCCTCCAGGGTTCCCAGTTTTTGACCCTCCAGGGTTCCAAGTTTTTGACCCGCCAGGGTTCCCAGTTTTTGACCCGCCAGGGTTCCCAGTTTTTGACCCGCCAGGGTTCCCAGTTTTTGACCCGCCAGGGTTCCCAGTTTTTGACCCGCCAGGGTTCCCAGTTTTAGACCCGCCAGGGTTCCCAGTTTTTGACCCGCCAGGGTTCCCAGTTTTTGACCCGCCAGGGTTCCCAGTTTTTGACCCGCCAGGGTTCCCAGTTTTTGACCCGCCTGGGTTCCCAGTTTTTGACCCGCCAGGGTTCCCAGTTTTTGACCCGCCAGGGTTCCCAGTTTTTGACCCGCCAGGGTTCCCAGTTTTTGACCCGCCAGGATTCCCAGTTTTTGACCCGCCTGGGCTCCCAGTTTTTGACCCGCCAGGGTTCCCAGATTTTGGCCCGCCAGGGTTCCCAGATTTTGGCCCGCCAGGGTTCCCAGTTTTTGACCAGCCAGGGTTCCCAGTTTTTGACCCGCCAGGGTTCCCAGTTTTTGACCCGCCAGGGTTCCCAGTTTTTGACCCGCCAGGGTTCCCCGTTTTTGACCCGGAAGGGTTTCTTCCTTTGGCACCGGAAGAGTTTCCTCCTTTGGCCCCGGAAGAGTTTCCTCCTTTGGCCCAGGAAGGGTTTCCCCCTTTGACCCCGGAAGGGTTTCCCCCTTTGACCTGGGAAGGGTTTCCCCCTTTGACCTGGGAAGGGTTTCCCCCTTTGACCTGGGAAGGGTTTCCCCCTTTGACCTGGGAAGGGTTTCCCCCTTTGACCTGGGAAGGGTTTCCCCCTTTGACCTGGGTAGGGTTTCCCCCTTTGACCTGGGAAGGGTTTCCCCCTTTGACCTGGGAAGGGTTTCCCCCTTTGACCTGGGAAGGGTTTCCCCCTTTGACCTGGGAAGGGTCTCCCCCTTTGACCTGGGAAGGGTCTCCCCCTTTGACCTGGGAAGGGTCTCCCCCTTTGACCTGGGAAGGGTTTCCCCTTTTGACCTGGGAAGGGTTCCCCCCTTTGACCTGGGAAGGGTTCCCCCCTTTGACCTGGGAAGGGTTCCCCATTTGACCTGGGAAGGGTTTCCCCCTTTGACATGGGAAGGGTTTCCCCCTTTGACCCCGGAAGGATTTCCCCCTTTGACCTGGGAAGGATTTCCCCCTTTGGACCCGCTAGGATTTCCCCCCTTTGACCCGCTAGGATTTCCCCCCTTTGACCCGCTAGGATTTCCCCCCTTGGACAGGCTAGGATTTCCCCCCTTTGACCCGCTAGGATTTCCCCCCTTGGACCCGCTAGGATTTCCCCCCTTGGACCCGCTAGGATTTCCCCCCTTGGACCCGCTAGGATTTCCCCCCTTGGACCCGCTAGGATTTCCCCCTTGGACCCGCTAGGATTTCCCCCCTTGGACCCGCTAGGATTTCCCCCCTTGGACCCGCTAGGATTTCCCCCCTTGGACCCGCTAGGATTTCCCCCCTTGGACCCGCTAGGATTTCCCCCCTTGGACCCGCTAGGATTTCCCCCCTTGGACCCGCTAGGATTTCCCCCCTTGGACCCGCTAGGATTTCCCCCCTTGGACCCGCTAGGATTTCCCCCCTTGGCCCCCCTAGGATTTCCCCCCTTGGACCCGCTAGGATTTCCCCCCTTGGACCCGCTAGGATTTCCCCCCTTGGACCCGCTAGGATTTCCCCTTTTGGACCTCTAAAAAAGTGTTTGAAATTTTTATTCTAGGTATGGGCGTTTTTGAAAAAGTTCATCGAAAAAAAAAAATAATAATTAAAAAAATTAAAAAATATATAAAAATAAAAAAAAACGATAAAAATAAAGAAAAATGATAAAAAAAAAATAAGAATATATTTTAAAACCACTTCTCTCATGACTCTGAGTGAGGGAAGTGGATTTAAAATATATTCAAATGCTCTCTCTAAGTGCGGCCTCCCCGTGGCGAGAGCGGATAACGTTACTTTTAAAGGTGTCTTGAAATTAATTTTAGAACCTTTAAATCTAACGGCTAACGGCACTTTAATTATACGAGTTTTTTATGTTAAAAGTCGACTTAAAATTGCGTCGTTATTATCCCTTATAGCGTTGTTAAAATTCAACTGTACCATCATTTTCTACTCCATTTGTTAATTAGCTGAAAAACAATTGTACACCCAGTCTGTTCAAAGAGTTTGAAGGAACAGAAAGCACGAGGCGTGGAATTAGCCATGAACCAAAACCCAAACTTGAACCAACAATAATTTTGCATCCCACTCCTTAATTTGTCATTAGTTTTCCTCTACTCTAAAGAAGTTAAATATGTGAAAATCGATTAAAAACTTCGCGAGCTCCAGTTGGCCCCAATTTACCCCTCAACACTCTCTCGCGGCATGTTTCAGTCCGGTTCTATCAGAGTTAAGCTCTTCCCTTTTCTAACGAACTTAGCATAGAATCAAGAGATGCCCCTTGAAACTTTCTTAGAGTCATAACTTCTTTGTTCTTTAGAAGTTAAAATTGCTAGGGGAATTTTCGTTTCTGCTCATAGAATGGTCAACAAAATTATGATATTTCTCCTCTATGAATGACCCTAATCGTTGCCTACGCTATTTAACGTAGGCAATGCCCTAATCACACTTGAGGGTTAGGGGCTGGAAAAGAGGGTGGAGACAAGTGCCGACGTTTTCGCGTAAAAAAATGTGGAAAAAGAAAATACAAATCTTTAATATATTCCTTATTTGGGGGTCCCTCAATATTTATATACATATAAAAAAAAATTTTGATAATTTTCATGGTTTTTTCATTTGAAAAACTAAAATAAACAAAACATTATCTCTGGTGTTTTATTAATATATTTACGAGCGGTTATATTAGATATTCGATGGTGATATTTTACCACCATCTCCAATCTAACAAACAAAAATATTTTTGTTAGGTATATAGATGTGAATGCAGTTTCAACGTTTGCAATATTATTTTAAGTTATTCACCGTGTAAAATAATCTTCCGTAAAGGATAACTTACAATTATAATTACTAAACCTAATTATTCATGGCCGAACTGTAAATTCAGTCACTCGTGGGATTTACAATATATTGTCCAACTGATTCCGTACCAAAGTGGGTGGTCCAATTTTAAAATTGCAATTTGATCCCTAAATTTACATCTTTTCGAATTTCTATAATCCGAATTTTTTCACGTTGGATTTGTCAAATTACTAAAAATGAACCCTAGGATTTTGACAAAACATGTATTTCGAAACTTGTAAAGTTGGTGCCAAGAAGTTAACAAACTAGTATAAAATAACAAATGTTATCCAAAATCGGTGCAAGTTAGTTAGGAAACAAGATGCCGCGCGTATTATCGTATCATTTTTGTTTAAATTTCTACTCTTTTGAAAGGCCCCTATCTGCTTTAAAATTAGCTCCTTTAAAATCATCTTCCCTAACGCACAGCCTCGCTTTGACTGTGCATAATTGTGTTTGTCCTGGTAACCCCAGAATAGGCTATGGCTCTGTGGTAACCCTACAACCTTGGTTGTGAAATAAATACGAAAGAAATCCGACAATAAAAATTCAAAACAAACGATAAAATGGTGAAATTTTTCTCAAAACACAGTGATGTCATTATTACACCAGTTGAAATCATTTTTTGAAACGGAGAAATCTATCCCTTATTACTTGATTGATTTTAAAAAACAAACAAAAATATACCATATCATAATTTACACCTTGCAAATGTTTAAAGAGAAACCATCAACTTGGCAACGCCTAGTTTATAGTCGACGTCTCTGATTCTTTCTTAAAATAAGGATCTCGATCAAGCTTTGTCATAGCTTTCCTGTAGGCATTGGTCTAAAATTCCCACATAAACAGCTGTTTATCTAAATAATACTAGGTTTAAAAACCTTAGTTTACATCCAAAAAGAATACTAATCTACTTAGCAATATATACGACTAGGGCCGAATTAAGGGGGGCAGAGGGGGCACCTGCCCCCGTGCGCTAGCCAAAAATTGGCGCCCAAGAAATCAGGTGATAAATCCTAGCGTGTATAATTTTTGCCCCGGGTGCCAAATCGCTTAATCCGGCTCGGTATAGGGCTGTATTTCAGTCATTATTGTTTTTAACACCTTTCATATTAGATAATATTATAATTAAAGATATATTTAATATTAATAAAATTACCACGAAACGATTTCGTTTAAATTTTTACCAGGAACCGCGAATCAAATCGGACTTTTTAGCATTATTTTCTATGGCGAAAGTAAATTCAATCGTAAAACTGACGTCACGCGCGCGCCGACAGCTTCGGGATTTTTTTCAATTCTTGAAAAGAAAATTAGCATGTATTTTACGACTGCACAGTGTAGAGGTATTACAAATTTACAAATAATGCTTGGCGCGAGACGAAGTCCGAATTGAGCCAAGTTGCATGAGTCATAGCCTCGATCACGCGCTCGCGAATTTTCCAACCGTTATTTTAAAATTCACGCGCAGGCGCCATTTTGAAGTTTAAACCTTTACTCTGACCAGCTCTCGTTTTAGCTCGGTAAGTTTTGAAATTTTAGTGTTATACAATAACCGTAAAACTAACTCTGAATTTTCTTTTATTTTTCCAGACTGTCTTGAATAACGGAATATTTGCAAACTGTTCGTCTTCCAACATGGATTTAAAGCTATGTCCTCTATGCGTGAATCCTAACGTAAGTGACTTTTTTGATCTAACTTATGCTGGGTCATTTCCCCTGTTTAGTTCGCCAGGGTTTCCTTTTTTTAGCCCGCCAGGGTTTTCTTTTTTTAGCCACCCAGGGTTTCCTTTTTTTAGCCCGCCTGGGGTTCCTTTTTTTAGCCACCCAGGGTTTCCTTTTTTTAGCCCGCCTGGGGTTCCTTTTTTTAGCCATCCAGGGTTTCCTTTTTTTAGCCCGCCAGGGTTTCCCTTCTTTAGCCCGCCTGGGTTCCCAGTTTTCGACCCGCCTGGGTTCCCAGTTTTAGACCCGCCTGGGTTCCCAGTTTTCGACCCGCCTGGGTTCCCAGTTTTCGACCCGCCTGGGTTCCCAGTTTACGACCCGCCTGTGTTCCCAGTTTTCGACCCGCCTGCGTTCCCCGTTTTCGACCCGCCTGCGTTCCCCGTTTTCGACCCGCCTGGGTTCCCCGTTTTCGACCCGCCTGGGTTCCCCGTTTTCGACCCGCCTGGGTTCCCCGTTTTCGACCCGCCTGGGTTCCCCGTTTTCGACCCGCCTAGGTTCCCCGTTTTCGACCAGCCCGGGATCCCCGTTTTCGACCCGCCCGGGTTCCCCGTTTTTGCCCCGCCCGGGTTCCCCGTTTTTGCCCCGCCCGGGTTCCCCGTTTTTGCCCCGCCCGGGTTCCCCGTTTTTGACCCGCCCGGGTTCCCCGTTTTTGACCCGCCCGGGTTCCCCGTTTTTGACCCGCCTGGGTTCCCCGTTTTCGACCCGCCTGGGTTCCCCGTTTTCGACCCGCCTGGGTTCCCCGTTTTCGACCCGCCTGGGTTCCCCGTTTTCGACCCGCCTGGGTTCCCCGTTTTCGACCCGCCCGGGTTCCCCGTTTTCGACCCGCCCGGGTTCCCCGTTTTCGACCCGCCCGGGTTCCCCGTTTTTGCCCCGCCCGGGTTCCCCGTTTTTGCCCCGCCCGGGTTCCCCGTTTTTGCCCCGCCCGGGTTCCCCGTTTTTGACCCGCCCGGGTTCCCCGTTTTTGACCCGCCCGGGTTCCCCGTTTTTGACCCGCCCGGGTTCCCCGTTTTTGACCCGCCCGGGTTCCCCGTTTTTGACCCGCCCGGGTTCCCCGTTTTTAACCCGGAAGGCTTCCCCGTTTTTAACCCGGAAGGCTTCCCCGTTTTTAACCCGGAAGGCTTCCCCGTTTTTAACCCGGAAGGCTTCCCCGTTTTTAACCCGGAAGGCTTCCCCGTTTTTAACCCGGAAGGCTTCCCCGTTTTTAACCCGGAAGTCTTCCCCGTTTTTGACCCGGAAGGGTTTCCTCCTTTGACCCCGGAAGGTTTTCTCCCTTTGACCTGGGAAGGGTTTCCCCCTTTGACCTGGGAAGGGTTTCCCCCTTTGACCTGGGAAGGGTTTCCCCCTTTGACCTGGGAAGGGTTTCCCCCTTTGACCTGGGAAGGGTTTCCCCCTTTGACCTGGGAAGGGTTTCCCCCTTTGACCTGGGAAGGGTTTCCCCCTTTGACCTGGGAAGGGTCTCCCCCTTTGACCTGGGAAGGTCTCCCCCTTTGACCTGGGAAGGGTTTCCCCTTTTGACCTGGGAAGGGTTCCCCCCTTTGACCTGGGAAGGGTTCCCCATTTGACATGGGAAGGGTTTCCCCCTTTGACCCCGGAAGGATTTCCCCCTTTGACCCCGGAAGGATTTCCCCCTTTGGACCCGCTAGGATTTCCCCCTTTGGACCCGCTAGGATTTCCCCCCTTGGACCCGCTAGGATTTCCCCCCTTGGACCCGCTAGGATTTCCCCCCTTGGACCCGCTAGGATTTCCCCCCTTGGACCCGCTAGGATTTCCCCCCTTGGACCCGCTAGGATTTCCCCCCTTGGACCCGCTAGGATTTCCCCCCTTGGACCCGCTAGGATTTCCCCCCTTGGACCCGCTAGGATTTCCCCCCTTGGACCCGCTAGGATTTCCCCCCTTGGACCCGCTAGGATTTCCCCCCTTGGACCCGCTAGGATTTCCCCCCTTGGACCCGCTAGGATTTCCCCCCTTGGACCCGCTAGGATTTCCCCCCTTGGCCCCCCTAGGATTTCCCCCCTTGGACCCGCTAGGATTTCCCCCCTTGGACCCGCTAGGATTTCCCCCCTTGGACCCGCTAGGATTTCCCCCCTTGGACCCGCTAGGATTTCCCCCCTTGGACCCGCTAGGATTTCCCCCCTTGGACCCGCTAGGATTTCCCCCCTTGGACCCGCTAGGATTTCCCCCCTTGGACCCGCTAGGATTTCCCCTTTTGGACCTCTAAAAAAGTGTTTGAAATTTTTATTCTAGGTATGGGCGTTTTTGAAAAAGTTCATCGAAAAAAAAAATAATAATTAAAAAAATTAAAAAATATATAAAAATAAAAAAAAAAACGATAAAAATAAAGAAAAATGATAAAAAAAAAATAAGAATATATTTTAAAACCACTTCTCTCATGACTCTGAGTGAGGGAAGTGGATTTAAAATATATTCAAATGCTCTTTCTAAGTGCGGCCTCCCCGTGGCGAGAGCGGATAACGTTACTTTTAAAGGTGTCTTGAAATTAATTTTAGAACCTTTAAATCTAACGGCTAACGGCACTTTAATTATACGAGTTTTTTATGTTAAAAGTCGACTTAAAATTGCGTCGTTATTATCCCTTATAGCGTTGTTAAAATTCAACTGTACCATCATTTTCTACTCCATTTGTTAATTAGCTGAAAAACAATTGTACACCCAGTCTGTTCAAAGAGTTTGAAGGAACAGAAAGCACGAGGCGTGGAATTAGCCATGAACCAAAACCCAAACTTGAACCAACAATAATTTTGCATCCCACTCCTTAATTTGTCATTAGTTTTCCTCTACTCTAAAGAAGTTAGATATGTGAAAATCGATTAAAAACTTCGCGAGCTCCAGTTGGCCCCAATTTACCCCTCAACACTCTCTCGCGGCATGTTTCAGTCCGGTTCTATCAGAGTTAAGCTCTTCCCTTTTCTAACGAACTTAGCATAGAATCAAGAGATGCCCCTTGAAACTTTCTTAGAGTCATAACTTCTTTGTTCTTTAGAAGTTAAAATTGCTAGGGGAATTTTCGTTTCTGCTCATAGAATGGTCAACAAAATTATGATATTTCTCCTCTATGAATGACCCTAATCGTTGCCTACGCTATTTAACGTAGGCAATGCCCTAATCACACTTGAGGGTTAGGGGATGGAAAAGAGGGTGGAGACAAGTGCCGACGTTTTCGCGTAAAAAAATGTGGAAAAAGAAAATACAAATCTTTAATATATTCCTTATTTGGGGGTCCCTCAATATTTATATACATATAAAAAAAAATTTTGATAATTTTCATGGTTTTTTCATTTGAAAAACTAAAATAAACAAAACATTATCTCTGGTGTTTTATTTTTATATTTACGAGCGGTTATATTATATATTCGATGGTGATATTTTACCACCATCTCCAATCTAACAAACAAAAATATTTTTGTTAGGTATATAGATGTGAATGCAGTTTCAACGTTTGCAATATTATTTTAAGTTATTCACCGTGTAAAATAATCTTCCGTAAAGGATAACTTACAATTATAATTACTAAACCTAATTATTCATGGCCGAACTGTAAATTCAGTCACTCGTGGGATTTACAATATATTGTCCAACTGATTCCGTACCAAAGTGGGTGGTCCAATTTTAAAATTGCAATTTGATCCCTAAATTTACATCTTTTCGAATTTCTATAATCCGAATTTTTTCACGTTGGATTTGTCAAATTACTAAAAATGAACCCTAGGATTTTGACAAAACATGTATTTCGAAACTTGTAAAGTTGGTGCCAAGAAGTTAACAAACTAGTATAAAATAACAAATGTTATCCAAAATCGGTGCAAGTTAGTTAGGAAACAAGATGCCGCGCGTATTATCGTATCATTTTTGTTTAAATTTCTACTCTTTTGAAAGGCCCCTATCTGCTTTAAAATTAGCTCCTTTAAAATCATCTTCCCTAACGCACAGCCTCGCTTTGACTGTGCATAATTGTGTTTGTCCTGGTAACCCCAGAATAGGCTATGGCTCTGTGGTAACCCTACAACCTTGGTTGTGAAATAAATACGAAAGAAATCCGACAATAAAAATTCAAAACAAACGATAAAATGGTGACATTTTTCTCACCACACAGTGATGTCATTATTACACCAGTTGAAATCATTTTTTGAAACGGAGAAATCGATCCCCTATTACTTGATTGATTGATTTCATTTAGGAAATAAACAAAACTATACCATATCATAATATACATTTCGCAAATAAACAGCTATTTATCTAAAGAATACTAGGTTTAACAAGATGATCAAGCCCATAGGAAAGCCACACCACGTATAATGCAAACGTATCAAATTGCCTTTGAAATGAACCTCCAAAAGCAAATTTTATTTTAATTGAGAAAATTTACTTAATGCTAAATTGATGTAACTTTGATATTGTTCTTCTTAAAAATTGTTTTTAATTGAAACTTCCATAGAGTCATAACTTCTTTGTTCTTTAGAATTTAAAATTGCTAGGGGAATTGTGGTTTCTGCACATGGAGGGGTCAACAAAATGATAATATTTCTTCGCTATGAATGGCTCTAAGCGTTAATTAACGTAGACAACGCTCTAATCACTGTGTGGAGGGTAAGGGGTGGAAAGGTTGGTGGAGACACGTGCCAACGTTATTTCTGTAAGGGCATCTGACTTATGATCAGATTAAAATCGGCTGACAATATAGGCATAATTCAATAGGATCTATAGTCCCACCGCGGGGTGATTATTTCAACCTCCAAATGTCACGGTTTTATATAATATACTTCAAATAAATGTAAATTTGCACCAAATTTAGTTTTTTATCTCTATGATATGTTAAGAGATAGAGGGGCGAATTAATTTAACTCCCGCTGAAACTTTAGAGTGATTTTTTTTTTTGGCTTTTGTTACAAGTTTAACTAAATTAACCTTCAATTAACTTTCATTTTTTAAATTTTATCAATCTAACCTTAAATATAACTTAACTTAACTTTAATAATCTAAAATTAATCAACTTGTCTAATATTTAATTTAATTGTGGTGGTCCAGCTCTTAAATTGTATAGTTTTTCATACTTTTTTATTTAATTTGTCAAATTTTTGGAGCTGAATGGCTACATGTCCTAGCTCGTCAATCACCAGGAGCAAAAAAAAAATGCCTGTGATACAATGTTTCAATTTCATCCACGTGAAACCTTTTTAAAAACATTCGTCTATCGGAAATTGGCAATGTGATTCGTGTTTTACTACTGTTTATCGTAAATTGTAACTTAACGCCGATTTATTCGACAGAATAAATAGAAGTGGCATACTTATAGAAGATAAGTTATGAACTTGCGCACCCGGCCATAAGGCTAGAACACTTTTACAGAGACAACCCTACCTAAGCCGTTTGGAGTGGTTTTCTAGAGCAAAAATCCATCGATTTTTTACACTACACCTACGCGCAAACCAAAATTATGGTTTCATACGGTGGTTTATAGTTTTCGTTGCTCCTATACTTTATTGAATCCTTCCCTTATCGCAAATTCCCGCGTATTTTCTCCAAGTCTCTTAATCCTCTAACACGATTAGTTACATCCTGCCTCTAGGATGAGGCTGAGGGATTTCGATCCTTACTGAATCTCATGCAGAGAGCGCGGATGATACAAGTTTCATCCAGGGTATGTTAACTCGGGTGTGGTTAGATGGCTGGGCTGCTAATGCGTGGTGTCACAAGAGTAGTATGAAAATGAGCGTTTAAGCACAGGAGGTGCCGGAGGTGCCGGAGGTGCCAAGAGGTGCCGGAGGTGCCCAATTTTTTTTTTTTTTTTTTCAAAATTTTTTCATCCGGGTTTCGAACCCGGTACCTCATGTATGTGGGGATGACGTTTCACACCACTACACTACGTCTTCTTATCAACTTTTAAACTATTTTCCATCCTTATCTATATTCTCGGTTCTTATCTCTATGTTCAGATATCACGTGATTGAAAGTTTAAATTTTAAGGCGCGAAGATATGGGAAAATCAGTTAGCTTTGGTATCTCTACCATTTACAAAATACCATATGAAGATAGGGTTAACCACGAATTTCGTCAATTATGTATGTTTAGAATGCGTATTAAATGCGTGTACGAACCAATATTAAAACCAATACTGCAACTTAAACAAATGAAATATGAGTGATATGGGAAAACCCAACACGTCATTATATCAAAGGTCGCGTATTTTCATGGTAAAACATCTAGCTCCATCGTATAGATAAAGTCATTTTACGAAACTCCTGATACTCATCTAGACCTGCACTCTTCTGGTAAGTATTTTTTTAAGATCTTAAAGTCATATATATTCGATGATACTCCAATATTCTCTCATTTATCGATATGGATTTAAGTCTGCAACACCCTTTTAACGGACTGGTGGCTGGAGTAACAGGATGTGGAAAAAGCGTCTTTGTTGCGAAATTAATTGAACACAAGGAAATTAGAATTTCGCCCCCACCCGAACGGATAATATGGTGTTATACTGAATACCAAGACAAACTATTTAATTCCATATCGAGCCATACCCCAAGCGTGGAATTTCACGAAGGTCTATTGGATGTAGGCACTTTAAACGCCAACGTTAGAAACTTTGTTATATTAGACGATCTTTTATGCGAAATCGCTAATAACAAGGAAGTTACCAACTTATTTATTCGAGGATCCCATCATCGGAATACCTCAGTATTAATTTTAATGCAAAACCTCTACTACCCAGGAAAGGAAATTCGAACATTGAATCTCAACGCTCATTATCTGATAATCTTTAAAACACCGAGAGACCAATCTGCGATCCTACATTTGGCGAAACAGATATCTCCAGTCAACAGTAAATACGTTGTGGACGCGTTTAGACAAGCCACAGCTATAAGTTACGAATATCTATTCGTAGACCTCAAAGCTACGACCCCGGAAGATAGAAGACTAAAGACCGGGATTTTACCAGGAGAACAAGCCGCCATTTTTCTACCAAAATGACCGGAATAATCGAAGCAAACTTCTTCAGAGTTCAAGACCAATGGATCGTGAAAGAAATAACACTATTCGTGAAGGAGACGGGCGAACACGAGGTATGGATCTTTAAAGCGCCATTCCCATTCACGGACTTATCGTCTAAGGATAAAAGACAATGTCAATGGCTGACGAGGAACAGTTGCGACTTACGCTGGGACGAAGGAGATCATCCATTCGAAGCTCAGACTGAAATTGCCAAAATCATACGAGAGAAAGCCATTACTTTTATAACCAAAGGCTTAGAAAAATCTATCGTGTTATCAAGGTTTTTGAAGACTGAAGTCGCTAACGCCGAAGATTTGGGCTGCCCAAGACTAGTAACTATAATTTGTGGAACGCCAAGAAGTTGTACGTTTCACCGAGACGAAAACAATTGTACGCTCGTGAAAGCTGCCCGATTAGCTACATGGCTCCGCCGAAGAGAGTACACGAGCACTTAGACTTTCTAAAATATCTGAGTTCGTGTAACGCGTGTCAACGAAACGCCGCCATTAAATACGCGAGTAAAGAAGAATTAAAAACCATCGCCGAATGTTGTATAAATATACTGCAGGGTAACGTTTCTCTCACAGATGACGAGAAGAAACGACTGAAGAAGCATTGCAATTCCATACGTCGCGTGGCCAAGAAAAATACTCCTGCTAAACGAAGACAAATTTTAATTCAAAAAGGTGGATTTCTCCCAATATTACTTCCGATAATCAGTTCGATAGCAGGAGCTATCCTATCTAAAGTTATCAATTAAAGATGGCGAAAAAAATGCTATTAATTTCCGAGGAGACGTTCCAAAGACTTAATTCGGAGAAAGACCTCAAAGTGGATAAAACTTTGGAATTGGAAAAGGTCGATAAAATTAAAGACATTCTCGATGATCCCAATTTGAACAACACGGACAAAATTAATCGCTATAATCACGTGCTCTCGAGGGTTATTAATAAAAGATCGAAGAAAAAAGTTAAAAAACCGAAAATACAAAATTGGAGTGCGGAGATTGCTTCCGGCGTGCCGTCATATATGACCTCGGAGTGTTTAGATTTATACAAGTGGTTAGAGTTATCATTGAAAATTAAATGGACTGACGCCGGGGAGTTGATTTACAACAAGCGTAGAGTCGTAGGATCGAACATCGTCGATCTCCTAGCTTATTCAGTATCAAAATCCAAGAAAAAAATCGCCGTCACGGGCTCGAAAGAGTTCTACGAATTGTTGTATAAAGTGAACGCGCCAAGATCTCTAATAAAAATCCGCAAACGTGACGTCATCCCACCCGAGAAGAGGGAATATAAAGATGAAACGGAAGATGAGTATTATTCTGACGATAGCGGACCAATGAAGGGTCGCGGTTTCTGTAATTGGATTTCATTGTAATATTTATACCAATAAAATACACTCGAATATATCTTCTCGATTCATTTATTAATTAGGCTTTGACATGGAGAGTGGTAATGTCGAGGTTGTCTCTGTAGGACTTTTAGCGTCTCTATTCGAGTCATTTATAAATTCTCCCAAGTTATTAACTGCAGTTTTAATTGTATTTATAATAATAATTATAGAAGTTAGCGATTTTGTATTCTGGCATTATAGTACTTCGAACAACTGTTCATTCAATGGAAGAACTTAAAAAAATATATAATAAGGTTTCGGATCCGGGCTCTTACGGTAGTGTTGACGGCTTATACCGAGCGGCTAAAGACCGAGGATTAAAGGTTACTGTCAGAGAAATAAGCGATTTCTTGAAAACCCAAGATACTTATACGCTTCACAGGAGTGCGAGGAAACACTTCACTAGAAATGAAACTATAGTCTACGGAATCGACGAACAGTGGCAAATCGACTTGGCTGATTTGAAAAGCATTACCAGATATAATAATGGTTTCCGTTATCTATTATGCTGTATCGACGTCTTCAGTAAGTTTGCCTTCGTGGTTGCGATCAAGGACAAGAAAGGAAAGACTATTCTCGGAGCGTTAAACGGCATTTTAGATTCCGGTCGTTCGCCGAAACGAATCCAATCGGATCACGGTAATGAGTTTGTATGCAAGGAAGTACAAAACGAGTTGAAACGTAGAGGGATAAAGTTTTTCGCCCCTGAATCGGAACTGAAAGCGACGATAGTGGAGAGATTTAATCGGACTTTGAAGACTCGAATGTACCGTTATTTTACGGAAAATAATACCTTCAAATATATCAATGTTCTAAAAGAGATGGTGAAAGCTTATAATCATAGTTATCATCGATCTATAAAGTGTAAACCCGTCGATGTCACGCCAGCTACATCTAAACGTGTTTGGGAAAATCTATATGGTGACGTCGATTTCTCGACTCCGCTTTCTTTCCCCTTTGATGTTGGTGACGTAGTTCGTATAAGTAAACACAAGAATCTCTTCGATAAGGGATACATACCCACATGGTCGGAAGAACTTTTCAAAATTTCCGAGAGATTAGCTCGTAGTCCTCCTGTATATAAGATACGCGACTTGAAAGAAGAGCTCATTACCGGGATTTTTTACCGAGAGCAACTACAGAAAATTGGCAAGGACCTGAGTAACAGCGCTTTTAAAATCGAAAAAGTGTTGAAAAAACGACGCAAGGCTGACGGAAGTATCGAGAGATTCGTCCGCTGGAAAGGATACCCGCCATCATTCGACAGTTGGGTGCAGGAAATTGACCTTGCATGATGACGTTCTACATAACCCTACCGTCAGACAGTTCTATGAGTTACTTCCCAGGGAATACAATCAGTAAATTTCGAACACATTTACCGGAATCGGTTAAATTACAAGGTCCGTACGAAGTTGCTTTGGTGGAATTCAGTTATCCCCACACATGGAGCAATATGAGATCGTCGTGCTGGATATCGTTAACTAACCACGGGGAAAATAGAAATAGCACGAGTCATTCTAGAGCGGTAGAACTCCCCGCGGGCTACTACGGAAATATAGAAGACCTATTGGAGCAACTCAATTACGACGAAGATGATATCTCGAACGTGACTATACTGAAAAAGGAGACGCCAGTCGAAGGTGATATGTTTGAGTCGGAGACGACGACGAATGTTAAATACACGTTTAGTTATATCGCGCGATTAAGACGTGTTGAAGTTTCCGTAAAACCGGATCACTCGTTAACTATACCGGGAGAGTTGGCGGTCATGTTGGGATTTACGAAAGACCATACAAAAACTACGACGATCGTCCACGCGAGAATAGCCAGTTATCCGGTGGATTTAAACGCTGGTCTTCATTCACTCTTCATATATTCCGATATCGTTGAAAGTAGGGCTGTAGGTGACGTTCATGTTCCGCTTCTACGAATAACGAGCGTTCAAGGGAATGACGGGGATACGATAGACAGAGAATTTTCTCGTCCTCATTACCTCCCAGTTTCCTGCAATTCCTTTCAATCTATCGAAATTAACGTTATGAGTGAAATGGGAGTACCCGTCAAGTTCGAAAGAGGTAAAGTTCACGCGACTCTACATTTTAGACCTCGAAGAATGTGGTCGCCCTTATAAATAAGCCGGCAGTATGGACGCGCTCGCCATTCTTATCGAGATAGTTAAACGAGACGCATCATGAAGCAAAAACTGTCCTCCACTCAGTCGGACTACGATCGTCACTTTTTAAATCAAATTGGACACGGGATTAAGGTTGACTACGCAAAATATTTCCAAAGTCAAATAGGAAAGGGTTCGATACCCGTATACCATGGTCTTCCTGTTCAACAAGGATACGGTCTAGGAAACTTTATCGCCTCGGCCTTCCGTCGAGCCGTACCACTTTTGAAGAAGGGAGCCATGTATCTTGGGAAAAAACTGTTAAATACTGGATCTAAAATCGTTACTGATGTAGCTAGTGGAATTCCCGTAAAATCCGCGGCTAAATCTCGAGGTAAAGACGCCGCGAGAGATGTCGTAATCAGTGCCGCGGACGAAATCGCTAGAATGACTGGAAATGGGCATAAAAGAAAGTGTAAGCGTCGAAGGCTAGTCAGTTCAACGACGAACAGGAAGAAGAGAAGACCGTTCTTAAAACCCTCCGATATATTTTCTACAATATAATGGCTCATATCCATCCCGATTCCCAAGGTTCGGTTAGTTCCGAAGTCGAACTTTTCAACGTTCCGCTCACAAACGCTAGTATTGTGAGTGGAGAATGGGTTGAGTATAGTCCCATCTCGAACATTAACGAAAATTCAACTCTAACCTTCGCCGTGGCCGGAAACTCCGATACGTACATTGATTTGTCCAAAACTTTGTTACATCTACAAGTTAGACTCGTCGACCCAGCGGACGGGAGAACAATTCCAGCGGCGGCAGTAATCGATGCGGCTGGGGTAATCACCACACCGGCGGATGTGGTAGCGCCCGTGAATCTGTTTCATTCGAGCCTTTTTAGCGAGGTACACGTTTCCTTGGGCGATAGATCGGTAACACCATCGCCGCCGAACTATGCCTACAAGGCCATGTTTCAAACTACCGTCACTTTTGGTGGACCTGCGAAAACGAGTTTTCTAACGGCTGCCATGTACTACAAGGATACTGCCGGAAAATTCAACACCCCGTCGGACAATGAAGGTTTCAAGAAAAGAGCAAGTTTCGCTAAACAAGGGACCATTGATATGATTGGCGCGGTTCACACGGATTTGTGTCAACAGTCTCGTTTTATTCCGAACATGATTGACTTGAAATTTAAATTTATTAAAAGCTCCAACGAATTTTGTATTCAAACCTTAGCGGGTGGCGTTAGATGGAAGGTACAATACGAACTCGCTTCCCTGTATATCAGAAAAGTAAAATTAACTCCCGAGATTACAATTGCCCACGCCAAATGTCTCGAACTAGCTACCATGAAATATCCAATAACTCGAACGGAGTGTAACTCTTTTTCCATAAATAGCGGAACTAAAATTTGCGTTAGAGATAATCTCTTTATGGGACAGTTACCCAAACGTGTCCTTTTCGCTCTGGTAGAACAGAACGCGTATCTAGGTGATTATGCCCAGTCACCCTTTAATTTCCAACACTTTGATCTAAATCATATCGCTCTCTACCTCGACGGAACTAGCGTTCCTCACAAGCCTTTAACCCCTAATTTCGAGGGACATCAGTACATGAGATCGTACACTAATCTTTTCACTCAAACATCCCAATGGCTCATAGACGAAGGGAACTTTATCTCACGCGAAGAGTTTCCTGGTGGGAACTGTATTTTCGTATTTGATTTGAGTGCTGACCTCAGTTGTTCAGCTTCGCAATTTCAGTTGATAAAGAATGGTAATTTGCGATTAGAATTAAAGTTCGCCAGGGATTTGCCGAAGACTGTTAGCGTATTATACTACGCCGAATTTCAAAATTTAATTGAAATTGACAAAAACAGGAACGTTATTTACGATTATACCAATTAGAAAATGGAGTCTCAGCAGTTAGCTAAAATAATGGAAAAAGATTCGTTCACTAAAGGTCTGTTTCGAGGTATTTTCGCAGCCGATAATTTACCCAAAACTGTTAAAACCTTTCCTTCACTCTATATTGTAAATACGGGATTATCACATACCGATGGCGAACATTGGACGGCTATCTATTTTTCTAGTAATAAGAATACAGAGTTCTTTGACAGTTTCGGTAACCCTCCCGACATGTTTAAATTTAACGATTTTGTGGAAAGAAACAGTATAACTGTTACATTTAATTCCAAGCAATTACAAGGGAACTTTAGTATGACTTGTGGCGGATATTGTGTTTATTTTGCATTGTATAGATGCAGAGGTGTTAAATTGTTTAATATATGTGCAAGATTTAAAAAAGATAAAAATGTTAATGATAAAATGATTTCTGAATTTATGTATAAGAGATTTTCAATAAACTTTTTTTAAGAAAAATACTTGTGTTTTTTTATCTAACCTAACCTAACCTAACATAATTTAAGTTTCACACATATAATTGACGGGAGGGCGGCAGTGCGCGGAAGTCGCGGGCGCGCGCGCGATTCAAATTTCAAACGCGTGCGGTTAATTTTGAAACGCGTCGCTGCGCGGTAGGCGCGGGGCAACCCCTCCACCCTGACCTCTGGTTTAGACTTAAGTATGAATAATAAGCTTAAGTATAAATAATTTCCAAGTTTGATTTTGCACTATATATTTATTATTGAATATATATTCAGTTAAAGAAAAAAATAACAGTTGAATGAAAAAAAAATATAAATAAATAAATAAATAAATAAATAAATAAATAAAAAAAAATACAAGATATTTTTATAAAAACTATTCCTTTGGAATTTTAAAATGTCCATGTGCGAGAGTTGAAACACCGTCTAGAATGTATCGCTTGTCGTCACATGGATTGAGACAAAGTTTGGTTTGTTTTACCGTGAAAAGTTCGTGCTTCTTGCTAACGATGCGCTTCATAGACGCGACCGTAAGCTTTCGTTTAAGAAGACATTCGCGATACTGAGCATGGCGAACGTTTTTTTTAACGACGCGGCGGCAAATGCCCTTTGCGGTCTTCTTCTCATCCTTGGCCGATATCATAGAATACATTTTGGGACGAAGTCCGCAAAATTCCTGAACTGGAGTCCCATCTAATTCGTCTTTAAATTTGCCGAGAACTTTCTTGTTGGTTTCACTGTAAAGTGGGTGATCTTTCGGACACCCTGAGAAGTCGTAGGCGTCGCTATTAGCGGCAAAATCTTTGTATAGATCGTCCGTTTCGATGTGGTACGTCAGGGAGTCTGTGTCCGTAAATAAAAGTTTGGCGGCATCTCCATACTGCGCTCGAATTTTATCGTAATGGAAACGATCGATAGATTGAAAGGAATTGCAGGAAACTGGGAGGTAATGAGGACGAGAAAATTCTCTGTCTATCGTATCCCCGTCATTCCCTTGAACGCTCGTTATTCGTAGAAGCGGAACATGAACGTCACCTACAGCCCTACTTTCAACGATATCGGAATATATGAAGAGTGAATGAAGACCAGCGTTTAAATCCACCGGATAACTGGCTATTCTCGCGTGGACGATCGTCGTAGTTTTTGTATGGTCTTTCGTAAATCCCAACATGACCGCCAACTCTCCCGGTATAGTTAACGAGTGATCCGGTTTTACGGAAACTTCAACACGTCTTAATCGCGCGATATAACTAAACGTGTATTTAACATTCGTCGTCGTCTCCGACTCAAACATATCACCTTCGACTGGCGTCTCCTTTTTCAGTATAGTCACGTTCGAGATATCATCTTCGTCGTAATTGAGTTGCTCCAATAGGTCTTCTATATTTCCGTAGTAGCCCGCGGGGAGTTCTACCGCTCTAGAATGACTCGTGCTATTTCTATTTTCCCCGTGGTTAGTTAACGATATCCAGCACGACGATCTCATATTGCTCCATGTGTGGGGATAACTGAATTCCACCAAAGCAACTTCGTACGGACCTTGTAATTTAACCGATTCCGGTAAATGTGTTCGAAATTTACTGATTGTATTCCCTGGGAAGTAACTCATAGAACTGTCTGACGGTAGGGTTATGTAGAACGTCATCATGCAAGGTCAATTTCCTGCACCCAACTGTCGAATGATGGCGGGTATCCTTTCCAGCGGACGAATCTCTCGATACTTCCGTCAGCCTTGCGTCGTTTTTTCAACACTTTTTCGATTTTAAAAGCGCTGTTACTCAGGTCCTTGCCAATTTTCTGTAGTTGCTCTCGGTAAAAAATCCCGGTAATGAGCTCTTCTTTCAAGTCGCGTATCTTATATACAGGAGGACTACGAGCTAATCTCTCGGAAATTTTGAAAAGTTCTTCCGACCATGTGGGTATGTATCCCTTATCGAAGAGATTCTTGTGTTTACTTATACGAACTACGTCACCAACATCAAAGGGGAAAGAAAGCGGAGTCGAGAAATCGACGTCACCATATAGATTTTCCCAAACACGTTTAGATGTAGCTGGCGTGACATCGACGGGTTTACACTTTATAGATCGATGATAACTATGATTATAAGCTTTCACCATCTCTTTTAGAACATTGATATATTTGAAGGTATTATTTTCCGTAAAATAACGGTACATTCGAGTCTTCAAAGTCCGATTAAATCTCTCCACTATCGTCGCTTTCAGTTCCGATTCAGGGGCGAAAAACTTTATCCCTCTACGTTTCAACTCGTTTTGTACTTCCTTGCATACAAACTCATTACCGTGATCCGATTGGATTCGTTTCGGCGAACGACCGGAATCTAAAATGCCGTTTAACGCTCCGAGAATAGTCTTTCCTTTCTTGTCCTTGATCGCAACCACGAAGGCAAACTTACTGAAGACGTCGATACAGCATAATAGATAACGGAAACCATTATTATATCTGGTAATGCTTTTCAAATCAGCCAAGTCGATTTGCCACTGTTCGTCGATTCCGTAGACTATAGTTTCATTTCTAGTGAAGTGTTTCCTCGCACTCCTGTGAAGCGTATAAGTATCTTGGGTTTTCAAGAAATCGCTTATTTCTCTGACAGTAACCTTTAATCCTCGGTCTTTAGCCGCTCGGTATAAGCCGTCAACACTACCGTAAGAGCCCGGATCCGAAACCTTATTATATATTTTTTTAAGTTCTTCCATTGAATGAACAGTTGTTCGAAGTACTATAATGCCAGAATACAAAATCGCTAACTTCTATAATTATTATTATAAATACAATTAAAACTGCAGTTAATAACTTGGGAGAATTTATAAATGACTCGAATAGAGACGCTAAAAGTCCTACAGAGACAACCTCGACATTACCACTCTCCATGTCAAAGCCTAATTAATAAATGAATCGAGAAGATATATTCGAGTGTATTTTATTGGTATAAATATTACAATGAAATCCAATTACAGAAACCGCGACCCTTCATTGGTCCGCTATCGTCAGAATAATACTCATCTTCCGTTTCATCTTTATATTCCCTCTTCTCGGGTGGGATGACGTCACGTTTGCGGATTTTTATTAGAGATCTTGGCGCGTTCACTTTATACAACAATTCGTAGAACTCTTTCGAGCCCGTGACGGCGATTTTTTTCTTGGATTTTGATACTGAATAAGCTAGGAGATCGACGATGTTCGATCCTACGACTCTACGCTTGTTGTAAATCAACTCCCCGGCGTCAGTCCATTTAATTTTCAATGATAACTCTAACCACTTGTATAAATCTAAACACTCCGAGGTCATATATGACGGCACGCCGGAAGCAATCTCCGCACTCCAATTTTGTATTTTCGGTTTTTTAACTTTTTTCTTCGATCTTTTATTAATAACCCTCGAGAGCACGTGATTATAGCGATTAATTTTGTCCGTGTTGTTCAAATTGGGATCATCGAGAATGTCTTTAATTTTATCGACCTTTTCCAATTCCAAAGTTTTATCCACTTTGAGGTCTTTCTCCGAATTAAGTCTTTGGAACGTCTCCTCGGAAATTAATAGCATTTTTTTCGCCATCTTTAATTGATAACTTTAGATAGGATAGCTCCTGCTATCGAACTGATTATCGGAAGTAATATTGGGAGAAATCCACCTTTTTGAATTAAAATTTGTCTTCGTTTAGCAGGAGTATTTTTCTTGGCCACGCGACGTATGGAATTGCAATGCTTCTTCAGTCGTTTCTTCTCGTCATCTGTGAGAGAAACGTTACCCTGCAGTATATTTATACAACATTCGGCGATGGTTTTTAATTCTTCTTTACTCGCGTATTTAATGGCGGCGTTTCGTTGACACGCGTTACACGAACTCAGATATTTTAGAAAGTCTAAGTGCTCGTGTACTCTCTTCGGCGGAGCCATGTAGCTAATCGGGCAGCTTTCACGAGCGTACAATTGTTTTCGTCTCGGTGAAACGTACAACTTCTGGGCGTTCCACAAATTATAGTTACTAGTCTTGGGCAGCCCAAATCTTCGGCGTTAGCGACTTCAGTCTTCAAAAACCTTGATAACACGATAGATTTTTCTAAGCCTTTGGTTATAAAAGTAATGGCTTTCTCTCGTATGATTTTGGCAATTTCAGTCTGAGCTTCGAATGGATGATCTCCTTCGTCCCAGCGTAAGTCGCAACTGTTCCTCGTCAGCCATTGACATTGTCTTTTATCCTTAGACGATAAGTCCGTGAATGGGAATGGCGCTTTAAAGATCCATACCTCGTGTTCGCCCGTCTCCTTCACGAATAGTGTTATTTCTTTCACGATCCATTGGTCTTGAACTCTGAAGAAGTTTGCTTCGATTATTCCGGTCATTTTGGTAGAAAAATGGCGGCTTGTTCTCCTGGTAAAATCCCGGTCTTTAGTCTTCTATCTTCCGGGGTCGTAGCTTTGAGGTCTACGAATAGATATCCGTAACTGATAGCTGTGGCTTGTCTAAACGCGTCCACAACGTATTTACTGTTGACTGGAGATATCTGTTTCGCCAAATGTAGGATCGCAGATTGGTCTCTCGGTGTTTTAAAGATTATCAGATAATGAGCGTTGAGATTCAATGTTCGAATTTCCTTTCCTGGGTAGTAGAGGTTTTGCATTAAAATTAATACTGAGGTATTCCGATGATGGGATCCTCGAATAAATAAGTTGGTAACTTCCTTGTTATTAGCGATTTCGCATAAAAGATCGTCTAATATAACAAAGTTTCTAACGTTGGCGTTTAAAGTGCCTACATCCAATAGACCTTCGTGAAATTCCACGCTTGGGGTATGGCTCGATATGGAATTAAATAGTTTGTCTTGGTATTCAGTATAACACCATATTATCCGTTCGGGTGGGGGCGAAATTCTAATTTCCTTGTGTTCAATTAATTTCGCAACAAAGACGCTTTTTCCACATCCTGTTACTCCAGCCACCAGTCCGTTAAAAGGGTGTTGCAGACTTAAATCCATATCGATAAATGAGAGAATATTGGAGTATCATCGAATATATATGACTTTAAGATCTTAAAAAAATACTTACCAGAAGAGTGCAGGTCTAGATGAGTATCAGGAGTTTCGTAAAATGACTTTATCTATACGATGGAGCTAGATGTTTTACCATGAAAATACGCGACCTTTGATATAATGACGTTTTGGGTTTTCCCATATCACTCATATTTCATTTGTTTAAGTTGCAGTATTGGTTTTAATATTGGTTCGTACACGCATTTAATACGCATTCTAAACATACATAATTGACGAAATTCGTGGTTAACCCTATCTTCATATGGTATTTTGTAAATGGTAGAGATACCAAAGCTAACTGATTTTCCCATATCTTCGCGCCTTAAAATTTAAACTTTCAATCACGTGATATCTGAACATAGAGATAAGAACCGAGAATATAGATAAGGATGGAAAATAGTTTAAAAGTTGATAAGAAGACGTAGTGTAGTGGTGTGAAACGTCATCCCCACATACATGAGGTACCGGGTTCGAAACCCGGATGAAAAAATTTTGAAAAAAAAAAAAAAAAAAAATTGGGCACCTCCGGCACCTCTTGGCACCTCCGGCACCTCCGGCACCTCTTGGCACCTCCTGTGCTTAAACGCTCATTTTCATACTACTACCGCGAACTTTTGGCGCGAAAACGAGAAAAGAGAAACCGACTTTCCGTGAAAAACAGCCGAAAGAGAGAAAAGTGGGTCTTTAGATTAGCTTAATTAATTCGCTTATAATAAATGTAATTGTAATTAATTGGAAAAATGCCGCTAGGAAGGGAGGGGGGAGCCGTTTAAATAAAGACGGAAGAGAGAACGAGAAAAAGGGGGAAGGGAAAACGTTGAGGAAAGGCGTCCAGGGTGCTAATGAGAGATGTCGTTTCTTTTCGGGACTCCTTTGCATATTAATGATGGTTTAATTTTATACGGCGAACGATAGCGCGCGAGATAATTTCTCTGCCTTTTTTTAACTCCATCCCTCAAATTCTATTCGGGGAAATTAATATTTTATAATAATCTTTGTTGAGTTTAAACTTTCTGATAGTTTAATATCGGTATAAATAGGAGTTAAAAATGAAAGAAAATTTCATATTATTTTACACTCGTGTACGTTAAAGGGTATTAAATGAAAGCTGATGTATCACTTTCTAGATTTTACGTTTTTCTTATTACTCTTATCAGAAGCCGTTGAAACCCTCCTTTGAACACTAATTATGGGTGATATAGTATTACTACCTTAATTAGCCACCTTGTTTTTCTCTTAATTGTTCGTTTATAGTTGATATTATCGAATGCGAGTGCCTTACATCTCCGTTAATCCTTAAATTTACATTTTTTGGCTAGTTTTATTATCAGCCCTCGTGCTAATGCATAAATGGAATGAAACAGTTTCCCCTCCACCCTATTCAATATTCCCCTGCTCAATATACCCCGGGAAAATAAAAAATAAAATACATAATTAATGAAACGCTTCGAGCTAGCTTGATCATTTACGAAATAATATAGTCATTTTTTTTTTTAGTTATTCCGTATCATATCAATTTTAAAGGACCTGTCTCATTCACATTTTTTGTTCCCAAGATATTGAAAACTTGAAAATAAATCCAAACCCACCAAAATCAAAATTAGAAATTCAAAAAATACATTTAAAAAATTCTACAACTAGACGTGCTCATAGAAACCTTATTTTTTAAGACACGTGATATAGCCAGCCAATAAAAATCCATTTCGACGAGGTAATCTTCTCCCCGGGAATATCTCGGTCTAGCGTAGGCAGAGCGAGAAAAAACTATCTCTCTTCTCGCTGACTATTTTGCAGCCCAATGTTCCGTTCCTCCTCGATGGCCCTGCCCTAAACTTTCTTCTATTTTGGAAAATTCTCTATGTAACAATATTTAACTGAAATTACGGTTACATTAATTTATTAAACCATTATAAGTATAACATAAAGAGATAAAGAAGCGTATATTTGAATATGAGTTACGGAGTGCCAAGAGTATTTTGTTCACTGGAAGACAAGGCGTTACGCTATTGGTTGGAGGGGATCAATTTTAAAGAACAGTGATATCTGAACGATCTTTCCGAAAATGCTATTCAATTTTCATTTGGAGTTCATGCAAAATCTGTGACAGCCTTACTTTAAAAATTTAAAATGCCATAATACCACTTAAATATCATTTTCGCCGATTATGCGCAACTCTATAGATAAAAAACGGTCCACCAATGAATCGCTTGGTACGAATTATTTTGGTATCCGAGCTTCTAAGGTAAATGAGACTCTTCCTTTAATATAAAACCAATCGTTTCCCATATAACCACCGGGGAAATTATAAATTATAACATTTTGGTTGCTAGTACGCCACGCTCATACGAGATTAAAAGCTATATACGACGCTTATCATTTCGATACGATATTGGGTAAAAGGTTAATTAGTATTGATTTGAAGAGCGTATAGAACCTGCCTTCGGTTGTAGCCCGCTCTTAGATTGATTATGTCCCACGGGGATTTAGGTATTTGTCGCCCGTTTAAAGATTAAGCGGCGAATTAACAACGTGAACACGATCGCTCAGAAACATTTTCGGTATCGAAATCGCTTTTTCCCAACAGTTTTCTCACGCTTATTATAAATAAATATCCACGGAGATAAACCGAATGGAGTCGAAAAAAGTAAGATAAGATGAATTTTGTACTTGAAGGGAGAATACAGCCTAATTCTGTCACGACCGGTTGTTTTGACAAAAAGTATTTTTAATTTCCCCGAATTTGACTATCCAAAAGCTAGCTAGTACTGGAAGATTTCGTAATCATTTTTAGTAGCATTTTTGAGTAGCATTTTTGAAATGGTTGTTAAGAAACAATTTTAAATATATCTACATGTATACCAAATTGACAAAAACACCTCGACAGTAAAAATAAATATTTCATAATAGTCATCTTTGAAATTTTTGAAAATACCCATCATTATTCTTGCAATGTCCTAACATTAAAAGAATTGGCCGTCATTTGACGCGCAAGGTCTTGGGCATCAAACGCCGGCCTTTTTTTTCAACGATTTGACATTACAAGCGCTGTTGAAATATGAAATAATATAATTGTCCCCGAATTTATATTTATTTTTATTCAAACTAAGTAATTAGTGTTTAATTTAAACACCAAAAACGTGTGTAATAATTGTTTTGAAAATTCTGGAATACGTTTTTTGCCACCCAGATTACGAAAATAAATTCAAAAGCTGTTCCCTTTTTATCTTCAAGCCACGTGATATGTTTGGAATTCCTACGCTACTATTTTAATTTCTACTGACATCTGGATATATGGCGCCAGGAGAAGTATGGAAGGTGCGGCCATCTATCTGTACTTGTCAGGTAGGAATTAAAACAACGACGTGATCTGGAAATCAAACGGAATTCCAAACAGTCACGTGACTTTGCGGAGTCTACTTAACCAGTCTCTTTACTAACCTTGGGCCCATTTGGATACTTAGAGGTTTAATTTACTTATGATATTACGATTTGAGTAATTAAAGGTTCTTTCCACGGTGTATTAAACTTTTTGAAGAAGTAGACGGTGGTACTATGCCTTCAAGTTTTACTATCTTCTTTTTCTTATAACTTAATTAAAAATTGCCGGGTGAACCGATTATACAATAGAGGAACCGGTGATTCTCGTCTTGCATTATTCAATATTTTTTTTTTTTCCCGAAACTCGGGGAATTTTCTAAGTTACGTAAGAAAAGATTGATTAACTCGAAAATACCATTAGCGCGTCTCTCCTTAAAATCAGTGACATACCGTATTTTTTATTCGCAGAATTAAATATTATTTCGCATGCTTAAAAGACGCGTTTGCTCCAGGCATTAAAGGGAGAATGCAACCTAATAACAAATGATTTTTTTATCGATTCCTTATCGTTTAAATAGGCATAATCCACAAATAAAAAGTTTACTAAACAAATATTAATCTAGAAATCAATTTAAAAAATACCCGAAAAATAGGCTTAGCGAGATTCGTGGAGATCCTGAATTGAATGTTCAAATTAACTTTTGAACTAAAGAATTCCATTTTATGACTCACGATCTCTACAGTTGACACCTAATTTTTCTATTTGACCTGTTAAAAACGGTTTTAAAGTGCCTAGTGTGAACGCGCGTAAATGAGGCTAGAGCGTGTCGTTGCGGGTGTCGCGGGTATGTTTATCAAGCCAAATGTACACAATCAACCTCAGGAACAATTTTCTAATTTGGTCAAAAATGATACAAATTTAGTTCGACCAAATAGACCAAAAACAAATAACCCAAATTGAGATAAATGTAAAGCAAAGACATTTTTAATTTTGGTGGTTTATTGTTGAATTCAGGTTATTTAATTTGGTCTATTTGGTCGAATTCTGTTGGAATTTGGATCATTTAAGCCAAATTAGAAGATTTTCCTCATTGGGTAAGTTGATTTCTCGCGTTATTCTACGGTGGCACATGGATATGAAAAGTAAAACCGACGTCACGAGTATGAAAAAAACAGCCTCGATAATTTTTTTAAATATCTTGTTATTAAACTCGCGAGCTTGGCGAATCGAGTCAAGTTGCGTGTAACTTTGGTGACGCCCTTTCATTTAATTCAAACCCCATTTAAATAATTATTAAAATCCGTTTTTAAATTACGACGTTAGACGCTTAAGTTACAGGGTATAAATTTTGCCGTCCAACGTGTCTAGTTCTTTTTCGTTCCGAGGCGGTATTAAATGGCCGGGTGAGTCACTCAGCGGTTGACCTTTGGCGAAATAAGATTATCAATTATCTCGTGTCAAGTCTCTTTCCTAAATTTTTTTCTTCTCGTTATTTTAAAGAAGTTGAGCCCTTGTTTTTTGTATAATTTTGTAAGTGGAGATAAAAAAAGAATTGGTGGTGGTAGTGCGTCCCCGAGACTAATAATGCCTAGTTCGCTAGCTTCCAGGGGGGGCTTGAACCCAACGCGAATAATCTTGGGGAGCTTAAAAAGAAGACAAGCGAAATATGCCTAATTTGTTTTGGGGTGTTAAAATTCAATTAAGGGGTCTCAGCCACTCGCCTTCGAAAAAAAAAATATATATATATATGTATAAAAAAAGACTCCGTAAGGTCGAGAAGAAATTGGATGATATTTCAAACGAAGATAAAAAACGAAAAAACGTTTGAACTTCCATTCTCTTGTTCAATTTATACCTATACACTGTTTATTTGTAGGCATAGTTTTTATTCGAAGAGATTTATTTGTAGTAGGGTTGGGCGAATAACTCAATTTTCGAATAATATTAGTTTTGTTATCGATTGTTCGATTCGACAAATCGAATCTTAGATTTAAGAAAGAAAAAAAATATATATATTATAATTTGACGAATCAGATTTTTTCGTATATTTTATAGGCCTTTAATTTTCATTCGAGTGGATCTATTTGTAGTACGGGGTTGCGCGAGTAACCTAATTTTCGAATAATATTCGTTTTTTTAATCGATTATTCGACTCGACAAATCGAATCTGACTTTTCATTAAAATGGATTATTCGAATATAGCTTTACCCATGTTTACGGTTTTCGGTAAACGATCTGGTTGGCGCTTTCTGGCAGGTTAATCATTATTTATTTATTTGTTTCTACGAGTACTCGGTCGAGTCTAGTTTTCGGGACTCGACTCGCAACCCAAAAAAAGGGACTCGTACAGCCCTTATAGTTACTATATTATTTCGAGTGAGGCCTTAAAATTATTTGGGGGGCGTAATTAATTAAGCGAGATATAAATTTGGCTCGCGCAAAATAATAAAGAATATTTTTCCCATATTTCTCAAATTAAATGTACACTTTATTGCCTTAATTCAATTTCAGTACCTGGTTTAACTCCTCAACGCGCATATTAATTTCTCGAGGTAGTTAAGACATCAATTGTTGAATTTTATTTGACTCGCGGCTCGCCCTTCTAACTCTTTCATTTGTCATTTAAATATTCACACCATAACGTCGTAACTCTACAATGAGTGTATGATTTTCGAGAATAACCCAAATTCGAAATTTTACCCATATTGCCCCGGCGATATTAACTTTATTTTAGTAGCGGAAATTAAATTGCACGATCAAAACACTTAAAATCTCAATTTCAATAATAAAATACAATTACACGAAAACATGGCCCAAGACGCTCCTGCAACGGTAGGGTTTCCCCATTTTCACTCCCACCCCCATCTTCACTCCCGCCCCCTTCTTCCTCTCCAAGACTCCTACGCCGTCAGTATACGCGTTGACTAAAAATAGGCCGGCCGCGAATTTTTCGGTAATTTTCAAAGTCACGACAAAACTGTGCATTTGTTATTAAAAATGTGAAATTTGTGATCGAACAACGTCTAGAATATGCGTGGATAGAATTCGAACGATTTGGGACGAAAAGTATTAACGTAAGTTTATTTAAAATGATGATTTTTGGAAATGGGACGTTAGGCTTAACTTTTGAATGCGGTACAAGCGGCCGTTGGGCTTAAGGGTAAAAATGGCGGGAGGGTGAAAGGTGTTGAATCGCATCAAGGGTTTATTGTTGCCGTCGGAGTTGTTATTTTTCTGTAGATAACAGAAAAAATATTATGGAATCCATGCTTATTTTAAAAATGAGTATTATTTATTTCGATAAGTTTTTACGTGAAACCAATTTGAATTTATAAGCATTCATTCGGATTTAGTATAATTTAATGGGGCTGATCTCGGCTTCTCGCATTATATAGTTATATTTCAGAGGCGTGACAAGGTGGTAAAAGTAAAAAATGAGCAAGGGGTGGTAGCTGCCGCGGTTGCCCCGCCTATGCTAAATTTTTATGTATTCAGTTTTCGAAAATTTAACCTTGAAAAATATAATATAAAGACCATCCACTAACTTGTAAGACATAGCCATACTTTTATTGAATTTGCTGTACACTTGGGTTCACATATGTCAGCTTTGACAGCGCTTTGAGTTAGAACTCTTATGTAGGTACTCCGAGCATAAATTTTGTATTCACCAGTTCTCAAGTGCCTGCCCAGTGTCCCCTCACCACAAGCTAACAATAAGTTGGCTTCACTATGGGCGCGGGCGGTATCCGACCCAAATTTTAATTGTTTTCGACGGCTTTTGTGGAGAAAACTCGAAGGGGGGAAAGCAGTTTTTTGAGTTGGTTTCCAAAGTTCGACCTACACTGTCCTGCAGTAGAATTTTAATGGATTCAATTTGCAACTGCCTCTTAATTTCAACCTCCATTGTCGAAATAGGAGTTAGCCTTCGGCCTCGAGATGTTTCAAGGAAAGATTAACTCATCGAAATGGATTTTTATTGGCTAGCTATATCACGTGTCTTTAAGAAGGCGTTTTTCTGGAAGCCGAGGTCTATGCCTAGTTCTTATTTGAACGATGCATGAGGTGTACCTTAGGCATACCACCATGGGTCGACAGATCATTATAAAATTTGGCGCACTTGTTGGTTTTCTTAAAAAGCTACGATTTCCAGATTTTCACGTGAGAATAATAAAAAGGAAATGTTTGGCAAGGTTTCGAGTAAACCCCCCACGATTTCAATATTGTCCTCGAAATATTACTCAGCCCTAACAAAAATAATAATAACTCGCTTCCTCTGATGGGTATTCTCGTCAAATTTTCTACATGCATGTTGTAAAAGACGATTAATCAGACCGACATCTCGAAAAATGTATATCTTTTTCAGATCATTCGTTATAAATTAATTAATATTTAGCGGGAAATATAAACCATGACGCGTAACGACGAGTGGCCCAATTTTTAATTTTTTTTTATTATTATTATTATTTTTTTTTTTCAAATTGCCCAAGGGCATATCTTTCATGTTCTTTATGATTGTTTTATTATTTTATTATGATTATGGTCAAATCCTGGTTTGACTATGGTTTGGCCATGGTTTGACCATGGCTCTAAATTCACAACAATAAATTTGGTGTGGGATCCCCGGTAAATTTATTTCATTTTATCGAATGATCTGAAAGAGATGGACATTTTTCGAGATGACGGTCGAATTCCTCGACATTTACCGCATAAATGTGGAAAATTTCACGATAATACCCATTAAAGGGAGAATGCAACCTAACAACAAGTGAATTTTTATCGATTCCTTATTGATTAAATAGGCCTAATCCACTACTGAAAATATTTACAAACAAATATTAAACTAGAAATAAATTTAAAACTTTCCCTGAAAATAGGCTTAATGGAATTCATGGAGCTCCTGATTTCCTCACTTGTAAGGTCTAGCGACCAATCGCACGCGACGTAATTCTCGTGGAGATCTCGCGTGAACGACGGGCCTTTGCTCATTGGCCGCTAGACCTTACACGGACGCAATTCAGGATCTCCATGAATCTCGCTAAGCCTATTTTCCGGGTAAGTTTTAAATTTATTTCTAGTTTAATATTTGTATTGTAAACTTTTTATCGGTGGATTAGGTCTATTTAAACGATAAGGAATCGATAAAAAATCACTTGTAATTAGGTTGCATTCTCCCTTTAAAGGAAGCGAGTTTTTGTTATTTTTGTCAAGGCTGAAAAATATTTCGAGTATTGAAATGGTGGGCTTAGGTTCATTTGCTCGACTTCCAATTGATCGACAAGGAGTCCGTTTGATCGACTACCGTTTGATCGACTCCCATTTGATCGACTCCCATTTGATCGACAAGCCATTCCAATTGATCGACAGCCCAGTTTTTTAGCGAGTAAGGAGTATAGGACAAAGTTTTTTGCAAGAAACTATTAAAGGTTAAATTACTTACGACCCGTCACTCTTGTAATATTTTAGGTTATGTTAGATTTAGGTTAGGTTAGGTTAGGTTAGGTTAGGGTTAGGTTGGTTAATCTATTTATAATCGTTATTACGAAGTTGACCAATTGGGAAACGATCAAATGCACCCTTTGTTGTCGGTAATTTAGGATTAGGCATCAATCATTTGATCCCTTTGTCGATCGTTTGGGAGTCGATCAAGTGGACCTTTTGTCGATCAATTGTGAGTCGATCATTTGGGTGTCGATCAAGTGGACCTCTTGTCGATCATTTGGGAGTCGATCAAGTGGACCCAAATCAAATGGTGGGGGTTTACTCAAATCCTTGCCAAATATTCATATTTTCAGTTTTTTTAAGCTCACCAACAAATGCACCAAATTTCATAATGATATACATGCCAAGATGAAACCACATGGAATGACCCACCTTCACTTAATTAGTTGAAAAAGAATACGTTACGTATTTTCCAACGCTATTTTCTGTGTTTAACAATCAATATAGGGTTACTATAAACACTTTAGCATGGTTATAGAAATTAAACTTTTTGATTTACTTGTATAAGTGAGAGTAATTTTGGTCGCTATCAAAAACTCTTTAATTCTTCAAGAGGAGTTGGCGTGACGGTAAAAGATAAAACTGTTCGATACACGCTATTAAACGAGACAGGAAATAATTCAAATCTGTGTCATCTGCCCTTTAACAAGGGAATGAATTAATATCCCACGCATTTTCGGGTCATCTATATAGCTGTACATTCTCTCAAACTATTTTTAAAAGAATGGTCCAGAAAAATGTTATTTTTGAAAGCCAAAACACGACCTACCTCGTCTTAATGGACCCTTGGCGTGTGGTTTTAATTTAAAAGTCCACGCGGACAGGTCCCGAGAAAGTCATTGATTATACTTAAAAATGGACACTACCTGTCAAGAGTTTAGCTAAATTATGGGCTGAATAAAGCCTAAATCTATTTTATTTCTTATCTTACACCTACCGGAGTTGGCGGAATATTTTTTTTTAAAGGGTTACGGTACAAATCATAAAAGCCAAGGTTGTCCGCCCATAGAGCTCGGAATTCGTATAACCTTTGGTAATTGAATAAGACCATCGTGAATGTCAATCAGATATTATCCGTTCGCGAAAACATACATTTCTTATTCGAGTTATTACGCATACCTGAATGTAAGGCAAATTTTTTATTCGTACGTTATACGAGTTATTCATTAGCCGATAAGAAAATTTGAAACAAAAGTTTCCTCTCGGATTTTAACCCAAATTGATATCTGGATACTAGGATGGAATAATTTAGTCGCTGTTCCTTTCAATTTAGATTAAAATATAATTATTAGGGCCTATATTTCATTCGACACTGATTTCGAGAAACGTTATATATTTATCTTCGCGTTATCAGTTTGAAAAAAACCATAATTTAATTTATTTATTAATGAAGCAAGCTTAAAATTTTATCTCCGGATAATTCGTATCCACTTAATACGCGTCTGTTTATAATTTGCGGTTTTATATTAAGAAACAATTTATCCGAGATTAATAACGTGCTGAAAGAGGTTGCGGTTACAAATTTGATCTACAAAACTCCTCCGAGAAACATTAAGATGTCCGTGTTAATACATCTCGCTAGACTTTTTTAAAAAAAAAAATAAGATGTGAACATATATACTTACATCATCTTCGTCCAAGAAGGGAAAAATGTCCAGTTTATCAATTCGCACGGTACCCTCGAAGGGTAAGAAGCGTTTTCCTCTGGGTAATCTCTGGTTAGCGTAAACTCGGGCTCCGGCTCCGTCTCCTTCAATTACCCTTCTCTGTAATATCAGTTCGCGCTGGGCGCCGATCAAAGACGAAGACGAGGCGCGAGTAGTCTGTTTCCCGGGATTAGAGTCACGGGTCACGGACAACGAACTCACCAGGCTTAACTCCGCCGGAATTAAAACGTACGTTTCCATCTTTTTGGGCCACTTACCACGCGGACGCCCGCGCGATAACTTTTCTAGCTGACGTAACCCGAATGTTGCCGCGGATGATATCACGATCACGTCACTTTCTCTACGTCTCCAATTTCAGCCGAGAGTTGTAGACATAAACTATAATAGGCTAGTTTTTTTCGACCTTTCTTTCGACCTTTTTTCTTTTTTCCTAATTGCGCGAGTGATACCAGTTCTTCCGTACGAGTTTAACTTCTCTATAGACTTCTGATCGTTCCGCCAATGACCGGTCAATATTAGGACATGCAGCGTAGAGCTGAAAGAAAAACGATGGTATTTAAAGACTCTCGAGAAACAAAACCTCGATATATGTCACCAGACAATAGAACTATCGCCACATCCTTGCCACGTTCGGGCTAAATGGGAATCTATTCTGTTAGCTAAAGACAATTCCTTCGCGAAAGAGCGAAAAGCTAGAAATTTACAATGTATGAATTAAAGGCCCATTTTTAATCAATTTTATTACCAAGAATCGCGGCTTTTTCTTCAAAACGAAGGTGAAGCTTAAATCAAGCTTTTTATATTAACTCGCGTTAACTGACAGAGAAGCGGATATATAAACGAATTTCATGAATATAATTTTAATCTCTTGGAAAAGCAAAAGGTTGAAAATTTTGATCGAAACCGAGGCTTTGGCTAGAGGGAAAAGTGCGGCTTTATACGATATGGTTATAGTTTTTAGGTTTCTTCCTAGTCCAACTTGTATCGCGCCTCTCATCAACATATTAAGCAGCTGAAGCTCATTCCTTTCTCTCCTGAAGACACGTTTTTGAAGCTTTTTCTTTTTCAAGCGAAGCTTATATCAAATTCATTTCTTCATCACTCGAAGTTGGTTAAACGAAAAACTTGATTTAAAATTCACCTTAATTTGACGCAAAAACTCGATACTTGGCCAAAACAATATTGTATGAAAACGCATCTTTAATCCTTGTTGAGGCGCGGAGAATCGTAATATCGCTTCTAGTTGCGATTAAGATATCACGTTGCCATTCGCGGGATATACCTGTTAGAACTATTCATTTCGTACCATTCAATGTATAGCTCTAATCTAATTACCCTACCCCTTTGATAAAATATCTTATTGTCGGGATGAACTAGGTAATAAGGAGGGTTATTTTAACGCGAATGATAATTTTAATAAATAGCTACGAATTAAATAAATTATAATTAAGTATAATTAAATGAAAAGTCCGTCATTGCAAGTAATTGGTTATTATAATGTATCAATCATTTGGTCACCAATTCTACGCACGCAGTCCCATACCACTTTTATTCCTATTTTAGTTTTATAATGAATGGTAGGACTTTCACGAAAGAGATCGCGCGAAAGCAATACCATATCCAGTGAGAATAAACGCAAATCAACAACTGTTACCAATCACGCGACCATGTAGTTCATGCCGTTAGAATATTGCAGGGCTCCCAGCGCATAGCCCAGAAAAATTTATAGGTATTATAGGTTTTAAAAGCCAAAAATATAGGTAATTTATAGGTCCAAAAATATCAATTTATAGGACCTTTTATAGTTTTTAGTTTTGAAAAATAGGGGTTTTATAGATAGGTTTCGCTGAAATGTAATGCAATATATGTTCTATAGCCTCTAGGCCTGTCCCTCTGCCTTTCTTTGGCACTACTAGCTACTCATGCCCCTCTCGACAGTCTACCTAACCTCTAAAAAAATTGAGTAATAATTACCAGTGACCTAGGAGAGGAAACCTTTCTGCTACAACTTGGTTTTTTGCAATCATTTGTACTTTTTCAAGCAAAAGTATAATTTTTATAGTTATATAGTTCATTCCTTTCGAATTTTATCACCGAAATTGAAGAAATTCCCCAAAAAAATAGGTATTATAGGTTAAAAAATGAAATTATAGGTTTTTATAGGATCACTTCAGAATTATAGGTAATTATAGGTATTATAGGTGGTCTGGGAGCCCTGATATTGAAGATTCTTGATTTGTAAATAAGCCGTTTAGAAGTGCGTAAGGGTTGGTTTATATTAGATGAAAAAAACTCAATATTTTTGTGATGGAGGGATGGTTTAGATTAGATGAAAAAAAAAATCAATATTTTTGTGATGGAGGGATAAATTTGACATTGAGCGTGTGCTAAGTGAATAAATTTTCTTCAAACTCGCGCGTGAGAATTTTGAGCAAACGAATTTGGGTAAATATGCCTTTAGCACACGCGCAGTATTAATTTTTCCCTCTATCATAGAAGCCATTGAGTTTTTTTATCTAAACCACTCATCTGTAAATAATATTAGACCGCGAATTTGTCGATTAAATCGTGAAAGTACTAAAGATTTTCATTTTCTATCTTGATTAACAGTGATTAAATTATGATTGATCTGAATAATGCAAATCATGCATGACTGAAGTGAATAAATGATGAAGTTGATTCAAACGAGGATTAAGTTGATTCTAACGAGGATTAAGTTGATTCAAACGAGGATTAAGTTGATTCAAACGAGGATTAAGTTGATTCAAACGAGGATTAAGTTGATTCAAACGAGGATTAAGTTGATTCAAACGAGGATTAAGTTGATTCAAACGAGGATTAAGTTGATTCAAACGAGGATTAAGTTGATTCAAACGAGGATTAAGTTGATTCAAACGAGGATTAAGTTGATTCAGGCGAGGATTAAGTTGATTCAGGCGAGGATTAAGTTGATTCAGGCGAGGATTAAGTTGATTCAGGCGAGGATTAAGTTGATTCAGGCGAGGATTAAGTTGATTCAGGCGAGGATTAAGTTGATTCAGGCGAGGATTAAGTTGATTCAGGCGAGGATTAAGTTGATTCAGGCGAGGATTAAGTTGATTCAGGCGAGGATTAAGTTGATTCAGGCGAGGATTAAGTTGATTCAGGCGAGGATTAAGTTGATTCAGGCGAGGATTAAGTTGATTCAGGCGAGGATTAAGTTGATTCAGGCGAGGATTAAGTTGATTCAGGCGAGGATTAAGTTGATTCAGGCGAGGATTAAGTTGATTCAGGCGAGGATTAAGTTGATTCAGGCGAGGATTAAGTTGATTCAGGCGAGGATTAAGTTGATTCAGGCGAGGATTAAGTTGATTCAGGCGAGGATTAAGTTGATTAAGGCGAGGATTAAGTTGATTCAGGCGAGGATTAAGTTGATTCAGGCGAGGATTAAGTTGATTCAGGCGAGGATTAAGTTGATTCAGGCGAGGATTAAGTTGATTCAGGCGAGGATTAAGTTGATTCGAGCGAGGATTAAGTTGATTCGAGCGAGGATTAAGTTGATTCGAGCGAGGATCGAGTTGATTCGAACGAGGATCGAGTTGATTCGAACGAGGATCGAGTTGATTCAACTCGTCGTTGAATGATGATCATGGTGATGATTCAACTCGTCGTTGAATGATGATCATGGTGATGATTCAACTCGTCGTTGAATGATGATCATGGTGATGATTCAACTCGTCGTTGAATGATGATCATGGTGATGATTCAACTCGTCGTTGAATGATGATCATGGTGATGATTCAACTCGTCGTTGAATGATGATCATGGTGATGATTCAACTCGTCGTTGAATGATGATCATGGTGATGATTCAACTCGTCGTTGAATGATGATCATGGTGATGATTCAACTCGTTGAATGATGATCATGGTGATGATTCAACTCGTTGAATGATGATCATGGTGATGATTCAACTCGTTGAATGATGATCATGGTGATGATTCAACTCGTTGAATGATGATCATGGTGATGATTCAACTTGTCGTTAAAGGACGATCATGGTGATGATTCAACTCGTCGTTAAATGATAATCATGATGATGATTCAACTCATTAAATTAATTTTAAATCATTTCAAAACTCGAGCTTGGAATACTGTATTTCAGGAAATGATTTTTTTATTTTTGTATATTATTACCCAAAAATATGACTGATTCAAAAATATGGTTTCGTGTTCAAAATTAACCCAATTAAATCTGTCTTAATCGTAGCTACTATAAATTTTCACCGAAATAAGTCTAGATAAATAACAAACTGTATCCGTCGTTCGCTAAATTATAATCGTACCCGCGTTCTAACTTCATCGTATTTTTCCCCAAAAATTCCTTCTAATTGATAAAAACTAATGTTTTTTTTAATTTTACGTACCTCTCCTTAAGTTAGCGGACACACCCTTTAGAATTCCTTTTAATTGACGTCGAGACGGCGATATTTGTCATTTTATGTTCAGTCCCGTTCGTTATTAACTGTTAGAATGTCGCGAGGAGCGGAGATAAACTTATTTTATGACCCGAGAGATGAAGAGGATTTTGAAGCCACAATCTCGAATAACGGAGTGTATAGAGCAGTCACTTATCGCGCGCGGCGTACGACGGGCGATGTTCTGGTTTGTACCGAACTATAAGAAAGAGCCCGTCTCTATCGCGTCATCGTCGGCAAAGAGAAAGAAAGGTACTCAGTTCGAGAATTGCCCGAGAGTAGCTACTCTCCAGCGAACTCCATCCATTAGCGCGCCGGGGAAAGAACAACAGGTTGAATATTTTTCGGTTCTTTTGGCTTTCCCCCGAGTCTTTCCCCTAAACATAGACGCACCGGCATCTAGACCCTTAATAACGTCGATACGGCGGCACCAGTGGGCGCACCTGTCCGGTAGCTAGCTCTCGACTCGATCCGGCAATAAGATTCCATCCCATTCGCGTCTTACGAGGCGGGGCCTTTTTAAAATCCCCCTCTCTTTTCTTTTTAATATCGAAGCTATCGTGCCACCTCTCTTCGCCAGCTATTATCAACGGCCCGAGCTCTATAGCTAGGGTTTTTAAAACATTTTATACTCCGGCCCGGGCCAGCAATCCCTATTATATTAGCTAAGGTATATTAGAGAACCGAATGTTTCTTAGCCTCAGGTACTGATCCCCCCTTGTTTCCGAAATCGTAAAGGGAAACGATCAACTCAACGTATTTCTTACGCTAATAAACAAACCACTTTGTAACCAGATTGAGACGTAATAACACTTTTAAGAATATAGGAATTTCAGAGCTCGGAATCCGATCTTTTGTTATTCATATTTTTTCAGATATTTTTTTTCCGGATTAATTGTTTGTGAATCATCAAATGCGAGTCGTAAATTCAGTTATAAGTTAAATGGGTAGGGTTTAACCGAAGATAATCGCTTTATTAATTAACAAGTTACTCGAATTAAAACGTATAACGATGGATAAGAAAATTCGCATTTTCAGAATTCGTGGAAAATTTACTTACAATTCAAAGAAAATAAATAAAACACAGGGTGACCACTTTTCCTATATTTCCTATTTTTTCCTATATTTTCACCACCTTCCTATTTTCTCCTATAATTTAATGGCAATTCCTATAATCTCCTATATTTCTACTCAAAATCTCTAGTTAAGGGTAAAGTTCTAAATCATACTGTCAGCTGTGGCTGTATTAGATTATTTTAGCTTAACTGTACATTTTACATTTAAAGTAGTCTGTAAAATTCCATACTATTTAAACAATTGGATCATATTAATACCATGTTTGAACCGGTGGCGAGAGTTGTGATGCAATAATAAGCATGGTTCCTACTTTTAATTATTTTCCTATTTTATAATATATTTTACACTTCTTTCTTCCTATTTTATCCTATATTTTACATAAAATTCTTCCTATATTTTCCTATAGTTCGCAAAGAAATTTTTCTATATTTCCTATATAAGATTTTCAAATTTTCAGTGGTCACCCTGAAAACAATAAAACTAAACTTTTAGGTTTTAATTATATTATTTTTGTAGAAAATGTAAATTTTTAGTCTGTTCTTATCCGAATTATATACGTCGGATAATATTCTAGGATACGCTGTAGTTTTCGGATATTTCTTATTTTATCTTTGGATAAATAGTCTGTTTTAACCAAACGGATAATATCCGAATTTAATTCAGTAGATCTATCCAATTAATAAAAGTTTAACAAATTACGAGCTCTAATTAACCTATATTTTTACAAGTAATATTCCCAATAATTTCCTATAAATCGATGGAAAATTTCTTATAATTTTTCCTCTAATGTTTTTGTTGTGGTCACGAACCCTATTATACTTCTTGATAAAATTAATTTAAATTCCATAGTTTCCGTTTTAGTTGTATTCGGGCTTGCATTGACTTACCTTACCTATAGCTTGATCGCCAGCGAGTGGGGAACCTAAAAAAAAAAAAGAAAATGAGTATTTTTCAAGGCTCGAGCTATAAAACAGTCGTGATATCCTCGGGCAATTTTCACTTACTCCTTGTCAAGTTTATAATGGATGGATAGCTAGTGCTACCGAATGGGCGAGATATATAGCGAGAGAGAGACGAGAAAGATATAGAATGAGACGCGAAAGAACTTTTTCATTTGGCCCTCTTTTCTTTCAAATAACTATATATACCTATATAAAAAAAGATCTATCCTTACCTGAAGCTTCTTTTGTAAGGAATAAGGGATAGACTCGTTTGTCTTTAAGGTATTCCCCCTTAAACCCCTCTCTTATATCGCGTTCACTAAACAATAGCGAATAGAATGATGTTATGCCAGGATCGGATGAAGCACTGAGACTTACCAATAGGGAGATAAGATATCCATTCCTTAATCTTCATTCAGTTTTTGTAGAGTTCAAGGAATAGTCTCGTGTAAATTCAAGTTTTCGAAGTTTGTGTAATTTTTACTAATTGGTAAAAATTAATTAATAATTGGCTATTGCTGCTGGATTAAAAATTTACTTTATTGCTACTATGATAAAGTATTGCTCTTAAACGATTCCTTAGATAAAATTCCTTATGGGTATCTCTTTACCAATAATAGGCAAGATGGTTTAAGTGTAGATAGCTGGACAAAGAACACTCTTAGAGAAACACTACCAAAATCACTGAAAGCCTTTCAACCACCGAAATATAAAAAAAATGATTTTCCACTTCATCTATCCTTTAAAGGGAGAATGCAACTTAAAAACAAATGGTGTTTTATCAATTTCTAATCCTGCAGTAAAAAAAAATGCAAACAAATATTAAACTAGAAATAAATTTAAAATTTACACTTAAAATTAGGCTTAGTTGGATTAATGGAGATCCTGAATTTCTTAGTATTGAAGGGTCATCCACCAATGAGCAAGGGTCCCATCGTTAAGGCGATATCTCTATAGTTTAATATTTGTTTGCAATTTATTTATTTTTTACTGGTGTATTAGGCCTATTTTAAACGGCATGGAATAGGTAAAAAGAACACTTGTTGTTAGGTTGTATTCTCTCTTTAACCCTACTTTTATTATTATTTAAATATTCTTAGGCTTGCCAATTCCGACGCTGTTTCATCGACGGTTTGGTGAGATTTAAAATATTATAGGCCTAACTGCATTATTTTTGTTCTATTTTAATTCTAAGCTCTTACATTGAGATCTGCCTGATTAGAGCTCGGAATCGGATAATGAATAATTTCGGATATCCATTGATACCTAGACTTTTTTAATAAATTTTAATTACGGATAAATTGTTCGTTAATATAAAACCACAAATTATGTAAACAGACGCGTATCAAATGAATACGAATTATCCGGAGATAAAAAATTTAAGCTTGATTAATAAACAAATTACGCGTTTATTCAAACGGATAAAAATACAACGTTTCTCGAAATCCGTGTATAATGAAATATAATACTTAGATTTTAATCTAAATTGAAAGGAATCGACTACATTCTAGCTTCGAGATCTCAATTTTGGCTAAAATCCGCGAAAAAACTTGAGTTTCAAGTTTTCTTCTCGGCGAATGAATTACTCGTACACCGTATCAATTTCCTATAACAATGAATACGAATAAAAACTTTGCCTTTCATTCTGATACGTTAACTCGAATAAGAAATGGATATTTTTTTGCGACCGCGTATATCTGAGTGATATTCACGTTGGTCTATACCTGATTAGTAAAATCGCAATCTTAAGCGAGACTGGCCCTTTAAGCCCCGTAAGTCTAGGCGCATTTACCTGTCCTTTTAACATGGACATTCCGTAATACTCTCGCTACCGTCTGTCCGCCTATTTTTTTCTTACTTTCCCTATCTCCCTACCGCCTCTTTCTAATTTTTTTCTTCTTCTTAAAAAGGTATACTAGACTTTAGATTAGAAGAAGCTCGTTTCTGGTAGTTTTGGGCATAGAGTCTCGGCTCGGCTTTCTCAGGCCCGTCTTCTCCTTATCTATGGATAAAATTAATCCCCGTCCGTCTCTCACTCGCTTCTAGCCATCCCGAAAAATTTTGATTATATTTTTCCCCTCCCCGCAACCGCCAGTAGGAGGAGAAACGTGTTGGAAAATTTTCGAACTGAAAAATTGCAGACTCCCATCTTTTAACTCGTATACTAAAATATGTATACGTATTAAGTATATAAGATTATGTAAAGTTCTTAGTTTTAGGATTTAGGAAAGTATAATTCGTATAAATATTAAAGTGAGGCTGTCAAGGATACGTCATGAACTCCAAATTGAAAGCGAGTATCATTTTCGGAAATAAAATAAATATTTCACGTTCGCCATTTACGATATTTTTAAAATATGAATGCCCCAACATACCTACGTTGATTCTCGCGCGTTTTGGCCCGTGATAAGGTCGCCTTCGCGCGGTCTTTTTCGTAAAAAAATTAATCTCGGTGGTCTTAACTTTCGTATGAAAAGTACCGTTAATTACGTTCTCAACCTGCCACACAACTTGCCTTACAATCTGACACCCAACTTGCTACAAAATTTGCAACAAAACCCACCAAAGAATCCGTCACAAAACGTCCTACACAACCTGCCGAAAACCTAACCAAAAACTTGCCACAAAACAGGCTCGTAGCCACTGGTGGGAGACAAAACATAAATCCTCGTTTTGCATTACCTCAATGATTTTTTTCTGGCTATGTAGGACATATATTTCGATATACAAACTTTCATTCATTAATTTATTATTATTAACAATGGACACCTACTTTTGCCAGGACGCTAATAGGTTTTCTGTTCAGCTTTATCTATTAACAGTCGTAGCATTAATCCATCGAATCGAAATTCTTAAATTTGACTTATGGTAGGACATCCTAACTTGGTAAGCATCTAACTTGGTACACTTTTCTTTAAAAATTCATAGCTTTAGGAAATCAGGTTGTACGGACTTAAGCAAAATCCCGCGTTTAAGTAACATACTTATACGGAAAGTCCAGGTTCACCGCTACAAAATGCGCATCTCAAAATCTGAAATTAGTTTAGAATTCATTGCGTAAGGTAAATTTCAAATTACCTGTACGGGATCTCTTGCTTTGGCACAGTGCGAAATAATGTATGGTAAACTCCCAAAAATCGTGAAATGAACCACTTTCACAACTCGAATCGAGAAACTAGTGTCACCAATGGATTCCTTGACCAAATTTACCGAGGGATAGATGGAAGTTATCGTTAAGCAATGCTAAATTTTTAAATCGCGCATAACTTCGCAAATTCAAATCTGGTGCGCGCTAATTCGTCCTTTGCATCAATAAATTCGGACAAAGAATCCATTGGGGATTCTTATTTCTAGATTCCAGGTGCGGAAGTGGTTCCTTTTGCGAATTTTGGGAGTTTTACGTATATTTTAACGCGTGTTTCCCAAGTTAGATGCCACTCCTTGTTATATACCTCATTACCAAGTTAAGACACTAGGGCTAGCCTATTTTCCGGCTAAGTTTTAAATTTATTTCTAGTTTGATATTTGTTCGTCAATTTTTTCACTAGTGGATTAGGCCTATTTAAACAATAAGGAATCGAAAAAAAAAAGCACTTTTTGTTTGGTTGCATTGTCCCTTTAAGAATGTTAAAGTGAGACTATCACGTAATTTTCATAACTTTTCGGAAAAATCTTTAAAATACGAATAAATATATTACCAGTCAAAAATTAAGGGTTTTAAAAATTATAACAAATGACGGACGATTTATTAATTAGTTTTGTATTGTAATCATGTACGTCATATATTATAATTACTAAAGTTCCACTTTGATTCGGTACTTTACAAAATTACATTTGATAGCGACCACAGACTCTGTAGTTACAAACGATGCTTTCCTTCACTTAAAGATAATTTAATTCACGAAACTAATATTCTTTAACTTAAATCGACTGTTAAACATTGAAAAAAAAAAAAAAAAAAAAAAAAAGGTATAAAAATCCAAAAATATTTTCCAGTCTTTGGAAATAAAAATGGTGACATCCTTACTTTAATTTTTTCCTGATCAAAAATTTGTATTAGCTTGACTTTATTACGATGGAAAATGGGGAGTGAAACGAGAGGTATTAGCTCAATGAAGGGAAAGCTGATACGGATTGATACATAATGTTAAACTTCATTGGAAAAAAAGTAGTCTTTCACAACTACCTTTGAATTATTTGAATATAGCCGCTTGTGGTCTCAACCAATCCTTCATCCTACCCCATTTTATTTTCACGTTTACTCTCTTAAAAAATGGACTTGGTTAAGTTATGGTTTTTTATCTTCGAGATAGAGAGTGCATCAAATAAATTAGTTCATAAAAAATTCGGATACTTTTCTCATTGAAATCTAAGAAATATGTGCCGATGTAATTGAGCAAATTATTTAATCTCGAAAATCCTTTTAAAAGTATAATATCTTAATAGAAACGGGTTTGCGAGAATGAAAAGCAATGAAAGAAAGATTCTTGAAAAGTTGGAACCATTAGGGAGTCTGCGGAGCGAAAACGACCCCCTTTTAGCTTACCTTTTATACCGGCTTCTAAAGATGAATTATATCAATATTTTCAGGCTTAAAAGAGATTTAAATTCTAAAGAAAAAACACGTTTTTTTTTTTTATTAAAAGTCGCTCCTTTCTACGATTGAAAATGCTTCAATGTATTTATTTAAAATCGGTGTCATTTTCAATTTCAGTTTTAGGCTTTCATCTTTATTAATATTTGAAAGTTCGCCCCAGTCATTTCGTCAGATTAAGATTCCCCTTTAATTTAATGAATTGTATTGATTCGTTTTGTCAAAAACAATCGGATATCATTAAAGGGAGAATGCAACCTAACAACAAGTGTTTTTATTTATCGATGCCTTATTGTTTAAGTAGGCCTAATCCACTAGTGAAAAAATATAAATTTAAAACTTACCCGGACTTAAACGGAATTTATGGAGATTCTGCATTCACCATATAAAGGCACCGATCAATGTCATTGGTCGCTAGTCATTATATTGGCAGTTCAGGATCTCCATGAATCCAGCTAAGCCTATTTTATGGTAAGTTTTAAATTTATTTCTAGTTTAATATTTGTTTGTAATTTTTTTATTGGTGGATTAGGCCTATTAAAACAATAAAACCCTCTTCAGACGAGGAGTAATTAGCCCGGTTTAATCTGATTTAACCGAGGTTTATAGAACTGAGAAGGCTACGAAAACCTCATTTAAATCTGATTAAACCGGCTAATTACGTCACGTCTGAAGAGACTTATTGTTGTTAGGTTGCATTCTCCCTTAAAGATCGTCCGAGTTTATTCTCGTCGAATCCTTAACTTCATTTTTCCAACACCTTCTCCGCCGTAAACCTCCACTCATTACGGCTATTACACAGTTGGGTAAGCAAAGGGGGTAGAAATTTGTTTCTTATTAGATTGGGCGCGCGTCGCCGTCATGCAGGGTACACCGTTATCAGCGAGGGTGCACCAGCTCTGTCTCGCTCGATGCAATAATAATAAGCGCACTCCATGCACTCTCGCTTTCTCCGCTTCTTAAATCCGTATTCGCGGACAAACTGTGATTACCCTGAAAGCATTATAGGAGCGAGATTGATGTTCTCTTCAAGGGAAACTGAAAAGGAAGAATTTATCTTGTTAATTATAGAGAGCCTTTCTTTTATTGCTTTGATTCATCCTCACCCCACGTTATTCGGAATATTTGTCTAGTTTTAGCGAGTTCACGAACCCCCTTCTATTTGAGGGATTGGAAAGAACGAGGTTTGTCTTATTTTCCTTAGGCGAAACTGGGTCGTAACCAGGGCAACCTAATATACACTTTTTGTCACTCATGTTAGCAACGCCAATTAAAGAGATCCATAAAGTTTTGAGAGGTACAATATTCCTTCTATATTTATTTATGAATTCCTGGTATCTTCGGTAGTAAAAATTCGCTAGCCCGGAAATGAAAGATTTGGGTTCACACGCGCAGTTTCCCATTTTACACATTTTCTTTTGCCCAGTTTTTTTTGTTTTTTTTTCGCAATTTACCGTTTGCGCAGTTTACCATTCATTTATTGGTTGCCACTAACCTAGCCTAAATGAAATCTGCGGAAATGGAAAACTGCGCAAAAGCCAATGGGAACTACTCAAACATTATCAAATGGGATTTTATACATTTGAATTGAGTAGCCTACATCAAACATTTTTGTAATTTTTTTCTTCGTCAAGTGCATGCCTTGAAACTAGTGCTCGTTAGGGATTAAAGAAATCTCGGGGTAGTGGTCAGAGTCGATCTAGCCCCGAAGAACGGGTAAATTGGACGTTGGGAAAATTCACATTTCTTAGAATTCGTGTGTGAAATAAAAGAAATATAAGTCAAA